>OZ059849.1:6743423-7281007 GCA_964057195.1 Orthosia cruda
AAATAATTTTGAATTTTTTTTTGATTGTCGCCCGTACGGACAATGCAACATCTGTATTTTTTTTGTTCTACACTTTCGACCATAGATCTACTTGTTGTTTTGATTTGGTTAAGAAATAAACAATTTTGATTTTTTTTTTTGACGCGCGTACGGACAACGCAACATCTGTATTTTTTTATTGTTCTACACTTTCGACCATAGACCTACCTGTTAACGCATTCTGTACGGTAAATATCCAACAGTGATACCGAACTGGGATTATCTTCCACCAGTCGCATTTGCGGTGACACCGAAACGACTCGCGGTACAGTGAAGTGCAAAAATCTTCTTGATGTCTCCTTCTGTTTTCCTAAGTAATGGTTCAGCATTCTCAGAAGCTGTAAGACTCGTTCTTCTCGTCTGGCGTCACCCAACCCCGAGTCGTTGACGACTAGGTACGGGTATATCTTGCCGTTGTGTCCGCGAATGTACAGTCTTCTTGCGGAAGTGTTGTGTTTCTGTACGATCTCGACGCGCGGCATGAATCTTGCGATCCGCACGTGGTAGTGCGTGTGTTTCGGTAACAGAAACTCTCCGGGTAGCTCCACTTCAGCTGTCTTCAAGCTAAAGTTGGACAAGAACCTACACTTCTCCTCTATGAGGAATGATCTGCAAAAGTAAACAGGAACAATTAGTATTTTGTATTAATTCAGTCTCAACCTTTGTTAGTACATGATCGCCTGGTTGTTATCATGAATCCGAAAGCTGATGTAGTGAAGAAAGCACTAAGCCAAAATCCTTCTAAACTACACGATGAAGTTAGACCGAGGGTGACAGTGTTGCTAGACTAGATAAAATGGACGGCACAAATCTTGATACAAACTCTTCTGTATTTACCTTAGCGGAAAGTGCTCAATACCTGACTGAACTACTTACTTGGGCAGAACCTTTGTCTTTGCCTCGAGTATCTTGACCCATTTCCTTAGTTTTTGTATAAGATTTTGTAATTTCATAGCGTTAGGCTGCGAAAAGTCGAAGTCGGCGGTGAACTGAGTCTTCATCTTCTGGAAGACCGGGTCCTGCACGGTGGCCTGCGCGCGGCGGGCGAGACTCTCTGATGCAGCTGAAGAGAATGCACCACTTACAGAACTTGTTGAAATACTTTCTGTAGACATACAAAATGGAGTATCTGTTTAAAGTGACGATCGCTGGGGGCACAACATCAGTTATATATTCAGAGAAAAACCCAAAATAAAACGAGACTCGCACAAACTACTCGTGAACTGTAAACGATCAATAAATAGCTTGTTACCTGTTATGTCATGTCAAAGTTACAATCGCACAGCAATACACACTGTACTGTATGTTATTATATCTCTGAAATAAATTGTATGTTATTGTGTTTTTATGAGTGAATAATAACTGATGAAAAATGCTGTTATGTCGTGATCTCTAGATTATACGGATCAAGATCATTACATTGCTGATTTAACAATATTTAACTTTATTTTATACGCTTGTCACTTTTTCCAATACACCATCTTGAAAACTAGTGCAAATGGTCATGTTGTGTTATTAAATTAACCACAAGCCCAAAAGGCAGTATCATAATATGCAGACTGTTTCATTTTGTCTACGGTGTACCTAAGTTCCTAATTCAAATTTCAACCATAGACAGAAAGAGTAGAAAACATAACCATAACGCCTATCTGTATTGGCTTGGTTATTAAACTAGTCACAAGCCCAAAAGGCAGTATCGTAATATGCAGACTGTTTCATTATGTCTACGGTGTACCTAAGTTCCTAATTCAAATTTGAACCATAGACAGAAAAAGTAGAAAACAAAACCATAACGCCTATCTGTATTGGGTGATGTCGGCGCATAGCGTATACTCACTTATACCAATGCCGATGCCGAAGGTGGACACGACCTTCTTGATGAAGTTGAGCGTGTGCGGCGTGACGGTGGCGTCGGCCACGGCGGCGCGGTGGTGGAAGGCCACCACGTGGCACTTGGCCAGCCCCGCGCGCAGCTGACGCAACACCTCCTCGTACCAGTTCTCGCGGAACCATACCATCTGGTGGAGCACGTGATTTTGGGGATTTAATTGAATACATTGTGGGGTGGAGTGGAACGAAATAATAGAGAAGGAATTATAGCAGCAGTAACTTTATAGCCGTGCTCTCATCTAAATCAAAATAAGCGGGTGGCTTTCAGGAGTAAGGATACTCCGAACTTACGCCTCTTCGTATCTATTATAGTGCAAAATGTGGAGATCTCTTAAATATTTCAATTACTTTTGTCACTTTTCTTCTCATTCAGTCTGTCCAAAGGAGAATGATCTTTAAAATTGCAGGTGCAATTCCAACGGTAAAAGATTTTTTTTTGTAAAACAAAGGTGTAATAAGTACATACTTAAACAATAAAAACAAAAGTAAACTATACAAAATTATACTAAACCTAACTAGGTACACTATATACAAAAGAAAGGTATTATATAATTGTAACATGATCTGAATATAATTCAATAAGAGAAAATGATCAACTAGATTGAATACGTTTTCCCAATTCTCTATTTAAAAATATAGTTCTAGACCCTTAGCGGACCCTGCTCCCGACACTGACAGAATATTATTTTTATATTTTAAAATGTTTTTATTTAATGAAGCATTTAAAACTTTAATAAATATTGTATGTAACAAGTAAAATTTCAAAATAGATAGTTTTTTTTAATTCATAGTAGATACGCTTCGATCCGCAATCTAATGAACACGTAATTGTGACACTTATATCTTGCGAAAACACCCCGATTCAAATAGTAAAACGCCCATAACTTTTGAACCAATTTTATTCAAACATAGCTAAGAACACTCTCGATTAAGTCACATTTTAATAAAAAAAAACTAAATCAAAATCAGTTCACTCGCTTGGACGCTATGATGCCACAGACACACAGATACACAGCAACACACGTGAAACTTATAACACCCCTTTTTTGTGTTAAAAATGAATAAACGGAACAATAAAGATGCTAGAAAGCCTTTCTTGCTGAACTGACTAGTATTACAACTGACCTGATCGACAATGCCCTCAAGCGAAGAGAGTACAGTGGGGTGTATCTCCCGCTGCATCTGCATGATCTTGGAGCAGCGCCACATGGGCAGAGTGGCCTTGATGGGGCCAGCCTCGCCCGTGGAGCCACTGCTCGATGATGATGCAATATCACCCACCTTGCTGCCCGCCTGTATCATGAATGGGAATTGTTGAGATGATGGTAAACATAGACATTGATGTTCACCAAAATTAAAAATCAAGAAGATAAAAATAACACCTCGCCTAGAAGATTATAAGGGTGTATCAAACGCCAAAAGCTTGTGTGAGATGAAGATGTAGTTTTCGTTTGTGTGAGATTTTGAAAGCAACAATTGCACCTTAAGGGCGAGGCGAAACGAGCGTTATTTTGTGAGACATGAGTCGCGTATTTTGAGTACCGCAATTTACGTTCAAATGAAATCCGGTTAGGCTGCCAGACGGACGGACGTAACTTCACAATTCGGTTTAAATAATGCGCGTGGGTCAGCAGACAACTCATTATCGTCGCCGTGTGACACAATCAGGACTTTGACTTGAAACATTTTGATCAAATGCAGCGTAAATTCCGCGACTCATTTTATGCGACTCACAGCTCGAAAAATTACGCTCGTTTGGCATCACCCTAATTGCGAAACCTTAAAGAATACTCCGACGCGTACTTTACTTGCATTCATTGCTTCATATGATCAAAAATCCCTCAACTCGGCAACATAAAACATGCAACGAATACTCTTGAGTTGTTGAAATGAAAGGGAACGCGCGTTCTTTGAGCTGTTAAAATAGTTACAGATTTGTTTCTATACGAAGTATTCTTTATTTTTCTATTATCTAGTAAATATAAACAGGCATGCTGGTAATTTAAAATATAAGCAACAACAACATTATAAAGCAGAATACAAAATAATAATTCAGTATTTCAGAAAGCAATATAATATTTCAGAAAGCAAAATAATATTTCAGAAAGCAAAATAATTCAGTTCTTAATTTGGAACTGAATTAAGTTTTATGACATACAAACCGTTTCACTGCCCAGTGATTATTATTATTGTTTATCTGTTAGGTCTAGTTTACAGACAGTAAACCTGTTCATTGGCACAGGAGTTAGGGGATTAACACAATAAAAGAAAGGCCTCTAAGCCCAGCAGTGGGCAAATAGAGCCCAGCAGTGGGGTTGTGGATGATGCGGGCAGAGAGCTCCGACTGAATTTATTTAGTAAAAAGTCATAATAAGGCTGTTTCCTTGGTAGAAAAATGAAAATTCTAATTAGTCCGTCAGTGAGATTATCAAATAATATTGAACACGTATTTTTTGCTTTATCAAATAAATCAAAATTTACTAAGATATAGCGCATCAAAGTTCAGGAGTGGGGGCTTGTGACGTCACTTTGGCAGTATTAAGTGTAGCGCACAGTGATGTCACAAGATATTACAACGCACTAGAAAACAGGAAAAGAAAAATACGTGTTCAATATTTTTTATCTACCTGACGAAAAAAATACAAATATTCAGTCAACTACCCTATTCGAGGTTTGGCTCTCGCCTATTTCCTTCTACAACAGTATTGGCCAAATTTAAATATATTCCATAAATTGAATAAAAAGGTATATGTTGTGCTTCTATGATTTTTCATTTTAGTTGTCAAATTTATACACTAGGCCTCTGTTGACAGCGAATTTTTTAACACTTTTTGGGGGTTTTAGTGCTTTTAAAGATGTATCATCAAAAAGCAAAACATAGGGGCACAGTATTATATCTTTCTTTTTCAGTTTATTATTATTAATATTTTTTTAATTTGGTTCAATATTACAGGAGGAAATAGGCGAGAGCCAACGGATCGGATGTCTGCGACCGCATTTCCTTTTAATGAAACCTGTTAGCGACATATATATTTTTTACAAAAATAGGATGATATAATTAGTAAACTTACAGCAGAGGTGGTAGGCTGATGTGGTAAGTGCGCGGCGATTTCAGCAGTCTTGTGTCGTTCGCGCTGTTCGATCTTCAGAGTCAAGTACAGTGTGCGAATGGGGAAGTATACAGCTTGCGGGAATAAACGACCGACCTGTGGAAATATTACCCTACATTTAGCAAAACTAGTCTTGAGTGATTTGTTTTAAGAAATTAACTCACACACTGTTCCGTTGTTTTTGAACTTGGTAATTTACCTACGTTGGCAATCTTTGTAAGTATGTGAGAACCATGTTCCTAATTATTAAATTAATCAATTTATCTGTTAGTAATTATAATACTTTATACCTTTACGTGTTTAGTGTTATACTAGGTGCATCGTCCTCACATATATAAATTAACTAGCTGACCCTCGGGGCTTCGCTCCCGTCAACTGCCTACCTACCCTGGCTACCCTGCCTACCTTGCCTATCCTGCCTACCATGCCTACCCTGCCTGCCCTGGCCCTACCCTGCCTACCCTGGCTACCCTGCCAACCCTGCCTGCCCAGCCTACTCTGCCTAACCTGCCTAACCTGCCTACCCTGCCTACCCTTCAAACCCTGTCTATCCTGCCTACCCCTGGCTACCCTGCTTACCCTGCCTACCCTGCCTTTCCTGCCTACCCTGCCTTTCCTGCCTACCCTGCCTATCTTGCCTACCCTGCCTACTCTGCTTACCCTGCCTACCCTGCCTAACCTGCCTACCCTGCCTATCCTTCCTATCCTGCCTATCCTGCCTACCCTGCCTACCCTGCCTACCCTGCCTTTCCTGCCTACTCTGCCTTTCTTGCCTACCCTGCCTACCCTGCCTACTCTGTTTACCCTGCCTACCCAGCCTATCCTGCCTACCCTGCCTTTCCTGCCTTTCCTGCCTACCCTGCCTATCTTGCCTACCCTGCCTACCCTGCCTACCCTGCCTACTCTGCTTACCCTGCCTACCCGGCCTACCCTGCCTACCCTGCCTTTCCTGCCTACCCTGCCTACCCTGCCTACCCTGCCTACCCTGTCTACCCTGCCTTTCCTGCCTACCCTGCCTACCCTGCCTACTCTGCTTACCCTGCCTACTCTGCTTACCCTGCCTACCCTGCTTACTCTGCCTACCCTGCCTACTCTGCCTACCCTACCTAACCTGCCTATCCTACCTACCCTACCTACTAATTTGTATCTATCATCAATAGTTTTCTCAGCGCACGCCAAATAATGTATTTTACTGACAACATTTTGCTACCTTGGGTTACATTATTGCAATTTTCATAAGGATCTCTATTTTTTTTGAAAATATTTTATAGCCTATGACACTCAGGAATAATGTAGCTTTCTACCGGTGCAAGAATTTTCAAAATCGGTTCAGTAGATCCAGAGATTACCCCTTACAACGTCACAAACTCACAAACTCACAAACTCACAAACTTTACCTCTTTATAATATTAGTATAGAAGTATAGATGTATGTAAATATTATAAGAACACTTTTTTTTAAGAGCCCCTACAAGTTTCACGAGCTAAAAACAGAAAACAGCAACTTTTTCAGCGCAAAATTCTCAATAACTACAAGATACATATATGGTAAATCTTTTAATGCCATGTTTTGCGACACATAGTTATCTAGTACAATAAATATTTTTGATAACTGCTCAAATTAAATTAGATAAATAAATTCCTAACACACGTTTTCACGTAATCGCGAAACACCAGGTTTTCCAATTGCTTTTTCAGCTTACTGGTGGCGAATAATAATCTGCAAAAAATGGTATGGACTGGGCATATAGTAAGATTAGTAAGCAATCAATTTTGTTTTTCAATGTATATTATATTTTTACTTTAAAAAAATGTTGTCCAGGCGGGAAAAAGTCAATTTTATCATGTGCAAAAGCGTCTTCTACGCGTAAGAATATGTTGAATATAAAAATAACTGGTAAATAATTTGAAATTTGAGGTTTTTACCAATCGAATCCAATTTATATATTATATTTTTGAGTACTTATTTTATTGTAATAAATTGTCTAAACAATGCTTTATGAACCGTTACGCTCGCGCGAAGCATTCAGTCTCGCTCAAAGGCTTGTAGACGACGGACCTTTGTCGTTTTTATTGTTGTCATTGTTTTTTTTATCATATATCTTGTAGTTATTGAGAAATTTTCGCTGAAGAAGTAGCTGTTTTCTGTTTTTGGGTCGTGAAACTTGTAGGGGCTCTTAAGATTAAGTTTGGAGCCTCTTCCCGTTCTTCTCCAAATCTTTGCGAATGGACAGTAGAATCAATTATTATTGTAATTTTTATAATTTATGTTTTTGACATTTAAAAGTGCCGCTTAATGGCCTAATTTAAATAAACGATTTGACTTTGACGAGAGCTTAAGTGTGTAAATACAACGCTGTCACGCTATTATCATTATTTAGTCACGAATATTCTCTTCTTAGAGAATGCCTAGAGTTAATTTACGTTTAGTCCATTGCATTATTGTAATATAAACTGTATAACAATGTCTATAAAAATCACTATCGCTCTGGCTTGCCTATAACGTCGAAAATCTATGGCACAAGTGGCTTTATATGTTTATGGCTCGTGCTTGATGAATAATATAAAAAAAAACATCCAAGTGCGAGTCGGACTCGCGCACGAAGGCTTCCGTACCATATCGCAAAAAAATCACGTCTGTTGTATGTCGGCCCCACTTAAATATTTATTTAATTCTGTTTTTAGTATTTGTTGTTATAGTGGCAACAGAAATACATCATCTGTGAAAATTTCAACTGTCTAGCTATCACGGTTCATGATATACAGCCTGGTGACAGACAGCCTGACAGACAGTGGTGTCTTAGTAATAGGGTCCCGTTTTTACCCTTTGGGTACGGAATCCTAAAAACTAATATTT
The DNA here is from genome assembly GCA_964057195.1 of Orthosia cruda. NCBI lineage: Eukaryota > Metazoa > Arthropoda > Insecta > Lepidoptera > Noctuidae > Orthosia > Orthosia cruda. Next base: position 6,751,319 of record OZ059849.1, read on the forward strand.
GTCGACAGTTAAAATTTTGTGAGACTTGATCTACTTGAAATCAATGAGTAACTTACATGGCTCAGAAGATTCAGTATAACATTCCCATCGTACTGAACGAGACAAGCAAGTAGTTGTGGAATCCATGGCAACCATTGGACAGGTGGAACTCCCACTGAATATTTGTCTAGAGCATCTGATAGACTATTCTTTTCATCGTCGAAACTTAGCATCCAAAGAACCTGAAATTATGAAACATAGCCTTACTCAATTATTTCGCGAAAAATAAAAAACAATTTACAAAAAAAAACTAATTATTATTCACTTTTTAGTTGTGTTACATAATGGACCACTTCTATAGGCTAGGTAGCTATAACGCCCAAATTGATGTCAGAATAGATTAACCCAATAATATGAAACTTAAAAAAAACCGGTGGTATGAGAGTATACCAGAGTGAACTGTTCACACCTGCGTACCCCTTTAGAGCGTAATAGTGAGATGTTATGTTATGAAATGGCGTAAACAATAAAAAGACATGCAATTGCAGCTAACCCGAGTGATTTGCCGTCGTGTGTTGAAGAGTTCTGATGTATATCCCCGAAGTTCTTCATCAGATCTTGATGAAATTTAAATGGGAACACATGACAAGCACTAGCTTTCAAATAAATCATCAACATCGGTTCACCCAGTAAAAAGTTCTGACATAACAAACATAAAAATAAAATTGTGTCGAATTGATAACGTTCTCCCTTTTGGAAAGTCGGTTAATAATACCAATTTTACTAAAGATTATTTATGTTTTTGAATTGGCATAAATAGTTGAAAGCTCTCTCACCTTAGCACAGTATTTCCTCGACTTCGATTCATTCTGATGACGACAAGCATGCAAGAAGCAAGTCATAGCGGAAACTCCGACTTGGATCTGTCTCGGGTCCCTTATGAATATCTGCTCCAAATAGTCTCCCCAAAGGGCCCAAGCTTTGACAAGGGTGTCGTGTAATTGTACTGCGGCTGCGAAAGCTTTGTTCGCGTCTTCTGATCGTCCCAGCTGAGCTAGCAACAATCCTTTGAAGGCATAAAACTCAGCCGTCATCTCTTTACTGAAATACTTGAAGTTCGTAGACTCTATCATGTCTATGCCATCCTGCAACTCCTCCTTGCCTTCAGTCCATGACATTTGAATGTGACACTTGACTTGCTGTCTAATCTTTTGGAAGCAGTCCACGATCGGAACACTAGGTATTGTGTATATACGGTGTAACGAGTCCAGGCACACGCCGGACAAGTTGTGCTTCCTTGCAATCTTTGCGAAGTGAATTATTGCCTGAAAAAGATAACAAGTGACGTAATATCTACAACAACAGAGAAGTTGGTGTTCTAATAAAATTGTCTACAGTGTTCTAATCGGATACAATAAAGGCTTCCTATCCACTGACAGGTATAAGAGATGACCCAATGCCCCACAATGCATGCATGTGGCTGATGCCCCACGTGACCGCACGGGAAGCGATAACTACGTTAGGGTGGCGCCACCAGCGCAGGCGGTACGATCAAGTGAGGCCGAAAAAACTAACTAAGGACATACTTACATCAGAGCTTTGTATTGTGGGTGAGACCTGTGTACAAACAACACCATACTCCATTTACCAATTCTTCTACCAAGCATGGTGATTACGGCAATTCCTCAAGAATGGTAGCGTTAATGAAGTCAATCATCGAAAAGCCTGTAAACGAACACTGCTGTACATGGGTCTCTAGAAATCCCCCCTATCGAGAGAAAAGGATTGCCATAATCCCCACGCCCGGCAACAGACTGGTGATTGCAGTATGCTGTTATTAGCGTACAAGCAAGCTGTTTAACCTATCAAGACCGCTTTTTATAAGCCTACGAATAAACCCTAGTTTAGAGACCCATGTGTGTTCAGCAGTGAAAGTCCGCGGGCTTTTATCACAGTTTAAAAATCATACAGTTGCGCAACGCCTTTGAATTTGAGCGACGCCTCCGCCGAGATTAGGTATTCCCGAAGTACTTCCAAATATTTATTTATTGGCTAGCCAACAATTGATTATACACAATATATTTGCAATAATTTAGACCAATGTTCATTTACTAGTGTAACAATTATATATAGACACCACATGTAATATTTATGGTTATACAATTCAATAAAACATTATTATTTATTTATAATATACAAATATCAAAATTAACAAATCAGTAACAAAAAGTTTATAAAAAAAGCTGGGTTCGTCAAAAATTTGAAATAAAACAAATTTTGATCATGTTAATTTGCTCAATAATTGATATATTGAACAAAAAAAGTTCTTTTGAGGAAAATCATGATTTAAATCAAAAGTTCTCTTGAGGAAAATCATGATTTAAATCATGATTTTCCTCAAGAGAACTTTTTCATAAAAAAACAAAAAAAAAATTACTAACATCAAGATGGTTTGTTTTTAGATATTTATATGGTCGTTATTAATTGCACGACACGATGTGCGTCCATTATATTTCAGGATTCAAAGGCATGCGTAACCCAAAATATTTGGGTCGGTCTCCGAAAAAAGTGTAATTGAGGTTGACGCGTCCCAACACCCCGCAAGACCCCCACCGTTTGGTTCCCCTGTGCATGTACATTCGTTGCGCTACTGTATGGATTGTGATACTGTGCTTTTATGTATTTTTTTTGTTACCTGAGCGCTAGCATGTACGCCTAGCATGCTGTGGTTGGAGCCGTGGTCGGTCTGCGAGTCGTAGTGCGACGCGATGAACTGGTAGTGGTGCTGGCGCCACGTGAAGATCGCGCCCCAGTGCGACAGGGGGTCGGCTACCACGGGCAGCCGGTTGCGCCACGTCTTCACTATGGCCTTCATGTCGTGCAGGGACGTTGGGCGGCTGTGCAGCAGTCCCTGTGAGGTATGAAATTAGTACAGTCTCTTGTTATACAGGGTGGGCCATAAGGGTGTTGGCGGTTTAAATATTCGATTTAAAAAAAACTACGAAACATAACACAAATATATTTGTATTGTTAAAAAGTAGAAGCATAGGAATTTTTAAGACTTAAAAATAATGTTGTCCAAATGGCTTCCCTCGGCTGCTTGGCACTCTTGGAACCGAAGTCGCAAATTTTGGAAAACTCGTTAAAAAGTTTGAAATTTTCAAACAAAATTGTCGGTTCTGGTCCGAGACTAATCCCCGACGCTTGCATGAACGTCCACTTCACAGCCCTAAGCTTGTCGTGTGGGCTGGGATAACGTCAACCGGTATTATTGGGCCATACTTTTTTGAGGACGAAAGAGGGCAAGCGATGACGGTTAGAGCTAACAATTATTGCAACATGATAACAGACTTTTTGGTGCCAGCTTTGCAAGAACTTCGAGGCAATACCTCGAGGATGTGGTTTCAACAGGATGGGGCCACATGTCATACGGCTAGGGTATCCATAGAGCTGCTGAAAAATGTTTTTCCCGGAAAACTCATCTCGAAAAGGGGGGATATTGAATGGCCCCCACGTAGCCCCGATCTCTCTCCATGCGATTATTTTCTATGGGGCTACCTCAAATCGGTAGTTTACGAGAATAATCCGACCAATTTAGAGCAGCTGAAGAGGAATATTATTCAGGAAAGTAACAAAATACCGAGAACAACTTTTCAACGAGTTTTCCAAAATTTGCGACTTCGGTTCCAAGAGTGCCAAGCAGCCGAGGGAAGCCATTTGGACAACATTATTTTTAAGTCTTAAAAATTCCTATGCTTCTACTTTTTAACAATACAAATATATTTGTGTTATGTTTCGTAGTTTTTTTTAAATCGAATATTTAAACCGCCAACACCCTTATGGCCCACCCTGTATATAGGAGTGTAAGAAGTTAGGAAGGAAAAAGGGAGGGTAGTGCGCAGTTTGTCACTTTAATGAAATAGAAAAACATAACAATAGATAAAAAAAAACTGGCTAGCCTTTTCCAATGCTGTTAAGCGATTGTCAAATAGACAGAGAACCGATCGCGTAGCGAAGAGTTTTTTTTTCTGTAATTTATGGTATCGTTTGTATGTAGTCACATAGAAAAGCGAACGCGAACCGATACATGCCGATACCGCGGCGAACCGAAAGGCGTGCGACGCCATGACAAACCAAAGGCGAGCACGCGAAGCCAGGCGTGAGTGAGATAGTTTAATTAGCTGGCTTACTTTGTGCGACATCAAACAGAGAGTGAATGCGAAACGCGAAGCGAGAGCGACGCACGACGGTGGTGTTCATTTACAGATTCAAAACAATTTTTTTCCACTACCTTGTCTATTATGTAACACATTGCCTAAGCAATTCATTTCGAAATATGAACATTTAGACTGTTATGTTTTTTTAATTTTAATTTTATAAAAATTAAAAAAACATAACAGTTTTGATATCATTATGTAACTACAACGTAATTATTTTTCTTTTTGTCGGCCAAGTAAGAATGAAAAAATTTGCAATTTAAAGAAAATAAAGTACGTAACTGAATAGGCTACTGTTGGTGACGCATTCTGCCGCTACGCCCGCGCTTTTCCACCGCTCTATCCGGCAGAATGATACTGAACCTGTTACCTCTCGAAAAAGCGCGCGTTGATTGTGTGTCTCAACGTTTCTAATAAATTTTTGTTGGAACTTATTTGCATTTAATGAAGTAAGCTCATCAGGTAGTGGAAAAAGAAGCGTTCGTGTCTCGCATAAAAAGACTTTATTTTAACACTCGCATGTAGCTTTAAAATTGGCTACATCGCTCATGTTAAAATCTCGTCTTTTTATGCTCGACACGAAATGTACTATTTCGCTGCACATAGTTTGACGTCTCCGCTTCGGTTCACATTATTCACATTTTTAGTTCGGTTCGGTTCGCGGTTATGTTTGACACTGGACACTGGCTTTAGTATCGGCTTCCAGTCCAACAGAATGCAATTGAATACCAAACATTTTCATGGATCATCTGCCTGTGATTTCCACAAACCTGTCACTGGTTAACACCCACTGCCATATTTGTGGGCTGACAGTTATCTTCATCTTTGAAACATACAGCCACGGGGTCCCAGCGGTAAGAAATAAAATATGGTTCAAATAAATACCACTAGATGGCGCGAAATGCACCGATTTGTTATGTAAAATTAACATTTTCTGGAATTGAACATAAATATTGTATGTTCTTATTTAATCAACTCTCCTAAGCACAAAATTATGGAATGTTTGGGCTCTTAATTCACATTACAAAGATTATTTGAACGGATTATTTTAAATTAATAATAATAGATGGCGCGATTTAAAATTTCTGAGGTGTTCCACTCGATTGTTTAAATTTGTATTGTAACACATTTTGGTGCAATAAAACTGTAAAAAAATGCTTAAAAATACTATAAAATAAATCTTCACTGTATTTAAAGAAAATACAATCAAGAACCGAGTTAACCCCTTTTACTCGCAAGTCGCTGCTAACACCATCTATCTATCGCCTTGGAACGGTACCAAACGCGATAGAACTAAAAAAAAAATCAGTTTAATCAGACGAAAAAGGCTAGTTACGTCGGCACGGTTTCTTTGTTTGGGATGAGGCATCCGTATGCTAGTATTATATAATCTGTGGTAAAGCTATTTGCAAAGAGTGACAAACTGCGTCCTATACAAGAAGAGATAGCCTATTTGGGCAATAGGTTTGCCCTAACAAAATACGAGTAGCACAGGAACGGCAAAGTAAGAAAGGTTTCTTCTATACAACACAAACATGCTTATACTTCATGTATTTTACTATCGATACAGTGTATACTTTTTTCCACAGTTCATATTATACTCACGGCGTGAATCTGTGAAGGCTCGTTCGATTCCATGTGCTGCGTGCAGCGTGTAACACGATAGATACGCGTGTAAAACGATGCGTTGCAGCAACGTTATGTTAAGAACCTTATTTAAGACTCCTGTACACAATGGCCGATACTGGCGCATTTCTGACGTCTAATACGAATATTTATAAAAATCTCGGTGCTTTTTAGGGACTGGTTCATCATCATTGTAATCCATAGCCCGACTTTGACCACTGCTTATAATGGGAATCCCCCAGATCCCATGCAAGCCTCATCCAGGTTCTACCCGCGATGTTTAATTGTTTAACGACTGATTAGCAGATTTCTTTATTTATTTTCAACTTGATTTGTCGTCCCACTGCTGTGCAAAATCCTGCCTTACTTCTTTCTGTTTCACCCAGATTTGTGCAATTGTACACCAGTCGATTATAGTACTTACAGCAGATCTTTGTGTCTATGCAGTTGGCTCTGCGAACCATTGCCCAAGAAACAGTTTGTCATCGAGTATACTGCATAGAGTAAGAGAGATAGGACGATGCGACAAACGTAAGAGAGTGAAAGAGGCAGTTATACAATGCTATCTTCATCTACAACATTGACACAAAAATTGCTACTGCGCAGGGTCTTGCAGCCAATTTCAGAGACACAAAGATCCTCTGTGAGTATTATACCAGTTGTGAAATTCAAATTTTGTATATCGAATTTGAATTATGAATCTGATAAATCGGTTGCTAAATAGCACAGAGATTTTTATAAATAAAGACCTATACTTATTGTTTGACGAAGAATTTATAAAAAGGCGTATGTTTTGCAAAGATTTTGATCAAAACGTAAGCTATTGTTGCAATGGATTCTAATGAGTATGTTTAAAAAGCATGCTGTAGTGATGCCAAAAATTGTTAAAGGTGGCACTTCACATCGCTTTTCGTGTTCGCGTATTTGCCTTTATTCGCCCAAATAGGACGATGTGAAGTAGCTCTATTCGTCTATATTTGCCTATTCTCACGAAAAAGACGAATACGCCAAATACCCGAACACCCTTATCCGCCCGGCTGTCGATTTCTTGCAACATATCAAAGGATTGCGAATATGTTCGTTTACCAGCCACACATCGCTCTCTCAGTAGTGTGCGATGCGCGTCAGCGGCGGGCGTGTATAATAATTTATGTAGTTTTTTTACAGCTTGTTCCCGCCAAAATGGATTGGACATATGACCTTTGAAATGATTTTTGGTATATTATCAAATGCATCCCTGCATATGGGACCCGCAACATGCCTCTAATTAGCACAATGGAAATAATAAGCCGCTGCTGCAGTTAACACGTCCATCGTAAACTATAGCAAAAATATTCGTAAATGTTCGGCATATTTTCTGTTCATGAACGATGTGTAGTCGGTGTATTCGTGTTATTCGGAATTCAACACGAATATAGGGAACAAAGACGAAAAAAAAACGCGAACATCGAATAGCGATGTGAAGTGCGACCATAAAACAGTGCGTGAATGTGCTAAGTGCGGTTAAGGTAAAAGTTTTGTATGTGTGTTACTCTGTCAAATTTAATTCATTGATCAATGGTTGTATTACAGATAACTAAAATATCGAGTTCTATAGTGAAACGTCTACGTACTCTATATGATCCCTATTTGTGTCAACACCAAAGGTATCTTTTTTGTGGTCGCCAGACAAAAAAAAAAGATATGAACAGAATTTTCTAAAAAGTCTAACTACATTCCTGTTATTTCTCTTTTCACAGCTCATAAATGAATGATTTAGTGATGAACAAATGCGGTACCGATTCGATTTCTTATAACAATCGACTTTGTTAATGAAAATAATTTTATCAATTTAATATACGATAGCACATGTTTTTATTCAAATGAATATTCCAGTTTATATGGAGAAGAATTTAACGATTCATAGAACTGGCTTGTAAAATCTTTTGATTACGAAATATATAAATTTTATTATTTAACTAACTTCTGCCGGCCACTTCGCCCGTGTGAAAAACATACAGGGATGAAAAGCCTATTTCCTATTCCAGACTATAATCAATCTGTGCCAAATTTCATACAGATCCGTTCACCCTTTCTGGCGTGATTGAGTAACAAACATACATCCATCCATTCATCCAAACGTTCGCATTTATAACATTAAGTATGATAGTAAGATTATTTTTTGTTAATGAAAGACATTGTTGCATGTGTAAGTGCGTGCGTCATCCCATTGTGTACAGGAGCATGTTGATGCCAGTATGTGTACCCACCTGGTGTATCTGCGCGGCCTCGCTCAGCTCCATGAGCTGCTGTGCGGCGCGCAGCAGCGGCAGGTGCGCGTGCGACACCAGGCGCGGCAGGCGGCGCCACTCGCGCAGCGCCTGCGCCGCCGCGGCCTCCGCGTGGCGCTCCACGCCCGGCAGGGAGGCTTCGCCACCAGCGCATATGCACAGGTAGCCGCGGTACAGGTTTACTAGCCAGGCTGTGATACAGATATGCGTGTCAAAAATGTGTTGTAAAATTTGAAAAACGAATGAAACACCAAGCAAAACAGAAGAACGTCTAAAGCCGCCTCCACACAATTGGCAAACAACGAACACAAAACAACAAACAAGAACGTGTGGAGGGGTGTTTGTTTGTGTTTGCCTGTGTTTGTTTGTGTTCGCCCGTGTTCGGCATCGGTGTCGGTTTGTGTGCACAAATCAAAGGGTGTTTGACAAACATGTTTGCGATGTATCCAGACGCTTGTTCAGTTCAGTAGTACGCGCGAGCTTGCGGGCGGCAGACGGAGTTAATAATAGTGGTCAAATTTACGAATCGTGACATTTTGTGTATCCTAAGCTAAATTTGGAAAAACGTCTGATTTTTGGAAACATCCTCAGATCAGGATGTTAACCAAAAAGTGATCGCTTCCATAACAAACTCGTCGTCTGTCATGTTTGCCAATCCGGAACATACTAACACGTTCGCCAAGCCTGTGGAATGTGGATACCGTGTTTGTGTTGGGTGATTGTGGTCAGTGTTTGGCACGTGTTTGGCGTTCGCCACTGTTTGTGGCAAACAAAAAGCGTGTGGAGGCGGCATAAGCTATTACAGAACCCGTAAATATGACTCATCTAGCTTTAAAAACATTCACGTAGATCTTTCTCTAAAAGCAGAAATCTTTCTAAAAATAATCAGCTAGCAATGAGGATTAAAGCATGTAAGGAGAATTTTGATGGCAAATTAAATTCACACCTCTACTCCAAAAAACTGTATAGAATAAAACTGTCTAACAAACACAATTAAAATTAAAATAACTACATACCCAATTCCTTAGGACAGTTATATTCAACTTCGGCAAGTGCCTCCTTCATGGTAGTCCAGTTGGGGTTCCTCCACGAGCTCTCAAGTATCAGGAAGGGATCTCTCCCACTCCTGGTCAAACCCAGCTCTAGAAGGGAATCCCACTGGTTCAATTCTTTGGCGCACTTGAGCCAATGTTGGGTCCAAAGCGTGCACTCTTTGTGCATGTTGTAGGAAGATGGGTTGGCAGTGTACTCCTGTTTAAGTTTGGACATAGCAACGTCGTACGCACCCTGGAGAGTAAAAATAGATCATCGTTAAGGCATAAAATAAAAGAATATCTGCATATATGTTTGATACGAAATTGTCGAGAAATGTGTCTGCTATAAACTTTGGTGATTGCAAAGCACAGCTCTTTCTTTGGGTCAATGATGCTCATACCCCAGGTTTTAAACCAGCCAACATTAATCGAAATAAATGGTGACTGGCTTGAACATGGTGATCATAAAAATATCATGCAGCGCAGCAGCCAACGCGCCGTCATATAAAAAGATGAGGAATATTACAATAACAGTCTTTTTTTTTTAATGCTCAAGCTTAAAGCGCTACCACGGAGAGATAGCACAGTTATGTGGGATTCCAACCCACTAAAACTCCATGGTGTTCTCCTGTGCCACATATGGCTGGAACACGGGCAAGCATTAGCACTAATCGCGAACCCGCCGCGGCTGTCCGTCACCGGACCCTCCTCTGGGGGCACCGGAAATCACCAGCGCACCAGAAAACACTGAACGCCGTGACCACCCAAGGATCAAAACAGCTAATGGGCGCCAGACGATCCCGTGTATGGCACCCTTGGTCCACCTGTGACGGGTCAGGACATTTGCCCCACCAGCTATCACTTTTTGGCTACAGGGGATAGGGAGAGCTGCGGCCAACGTTATACCGACATTCCTCCTCCCCTGCGGCCCCACGGCATCCACCATCAGACGGTGGCGACACGCGTTCAGGCGGCGCACATATGGGTATTTGAACCTAAAAGCTGGCCAAAAATCGCGTAATCTTCGGTATTGAAAAACAATTCGTCGCTTAAATAACCAAGGGATCGCGCATCATGTGACAGCAATTGTATTTGACTCGAATCCCGCGCCGCCCGCTGGCATCAGTCGGAAATTACCGTTCGCTTGAAGTGTGCGCGTAATTGTTCGATATTCGGCCTTTGTGATCTCACACTACTTGTTATTATTTTGTGTTTGAAACTTCTGCTAAAATATATTTATGATGGATCCGTCAAAACCAGGTATGTAGTTACATTTTTAACCATTTGTTGTTAAATATACTTTGAGTTTTAGTATTTATTGTAAAGAACAAAACGTTATAGAAAATATGTAAATTTACGCGTCTTGAATTTAATCTTTAAGAGATTTACTTAACTTCTAAGCTTTTCTATGCAATGAATTATACATATAATTGAAGAATACAGATCTAGTAATACGCTTCATGCAAAAGTTGCCGTGGAATACCGTGGAAGTATTTTCACATATTTTTAGTAGATAGGGTTACAGGCTAAATTATACAAGAACATTTTCTCGAGAAGCTTGTAACCTGGATGTTATAAACAGACTCCTTCTGACGTCAGACCCTCTCATAACAGGTATGAGAAAAATACCGAAAAGGAAATCCAATCCGTTCCATCAAGAAACTTTAAACTTATTATTACCTGCCTAAACGCAAAGTATCGATTCTGATTCAGAAACTGTCACAGACTTAAATAGTGACAACGAGGTTTAAACGATTTTATAATAGGTTTTAATTTTTGGTTTTACATATGATATGTGACGAAATAAATGATAATACATTAAATTTGTAATGATTGACACCTATACGCCCAACTAGAGACAAAAAATATTTTTTCAATACAGTTGTTAAACATGGCGTACTTTCAGAGGCTATAATTATGATTCGAAAATTAAATCTTTCGCATAGGCATCTTTCTATTACGCGGTCGTGACTTTTGTTTACGCGGTCGTGACTTTTGTTTACGAGCTCGATCATTAGTTTTGCAGTTAAGTTTTAAATGTTTTAGTCAATTTAAAAAGTTTAGTAGCAAGGAGTTTTCATACTTAAAATAAAATGGGATTTTATTCGAGGACAAAACGAATGAGTCTTAGCATAAAATTCTCAAAAGTTTATTAAATGGTTGTTTAATATATTGAATTAACATTTTTAATTTCATTATTTTCACATAAACATTTGTCAAAAATCGAATAGGCTGTATAGGCTGTTTTCGTTGTAAAATTGGTTTCTCTAACTCTATCTCTAACTCTGTATCTATCTCTAACTCTGTCTCTATCTCTAACTCTATCTCTAACTCTATCTCTAACTCTATCTCTAACTCTATCTCTAACTCTATCTCTATCTCTGTCTCGATCTCTAACTCTATCTCTAACTCTATCTCTATCTATAACTCTATCCCTAACTCTATCTCTAACTCTATCTCTAACTCTATCTCTAACTCTATCTCTAACTCTATCTCTAACTCTATCTCTAACTCTATCTCTAACTCTATCTCTAACTCTATCTCTAACTCTATCTCTAACTCTATCTCTAACTCTATCTCTAGCTCTATCTCTAGCTCTATCTCTAACTCTATCTCTAACTCTATCTCTAACTCTAACTCTAACTCTATCTCTAACTCTATCTCTAACTCTATCTCTAACTCTATCTCTAACTCTATCTCTAACTCTATCTCTAACTCTATCTCTAACTCTATCTCTAACTCTATCTCTAACTCTATCTCTAACTCTATCTCTAACTCTATCTCTAACTCTATCTCAAACTCTATCTCTAACTCTATCTCTAACTGTATCTCTAACTCTATCTCTAACTCTATCTCTAACTCTATCTCTAACTCTATCTCTAACTCTATCTCTAACTCTATCTCTAACTCTATCTCTAACTCTATCTCTAACTCTATCTCTATCTCGATCTCTATCTCGATCTCTAACTCTATCTCTAACTCTATCTCTATTTCGATCTCTATCTCGATCTCTAACTCTATCTCTAACTGTTCTCTATCTCTAACTCTGTTCTCTGCTCCACTGTTTTCAGTATAAAATAAAATAAGCTTTTTAGAGGAGGAATGGTATAAATTTATTTTTTTTGTGTGATAAATTATATCTTTTTTTTAATATGAGTTCAAGTACAAGTGATGAAATGGAATTAACTCCACCCGATATTTTATCTGAGGCAAACACTGCGCAAGATGAAATTTTGCCTCCCTTATCTCGAGAAAGATATATGGCGACTTACGTTAATTTTATTTTATGGAAAAATAAAATTTAATTATTTGACTTGTTTTTACTATTCCCCACAATTGTATTGAAAAACGTCGTGTGATACACGGGTGTGTAGGTTATTGCAAACTCGTGTCATTAAAAACCCTCGCCTTCGGCTCGGGCTTGTTAATGACAGCTCGTTTGCAATAACCTACTTTCCACCCTTGTATCACAATGTACTATTGGCCAGCTTTTAGGTTCAAATACCCGTCTGTGCGGCGGAAGGTAGGGAGAGCGGTGCACCGCAATACCAGCACTCCTCTCCCGCCGCGGCCTCCAACCCTCAGCCGCGATACCTCCGATACACGACATCACGGCCCGCCTCAGTTCGCTTGGGTGGCACCGCAACCTACTTGTTGGCCGCTACGTCGTCGACTTGCCTGCAAAAGCTCTGACGAGCAGCCCCTCCTCGGGTCAACCCCGGTGGGGGGAGTACAATAACAGGCTATTGGTCGAACACTCAGGTGCAACTCAATTTTAAGTAACAATTTAAGTTTTTTGCTGATATTGTCACTTGATGGTATGTTGCTCCCATGGAATAATTATTATGATGTGATACGTACTTGCGCCTGCTCGAAGAAGCCTTGTTGTTCGTACGCGATCGCGATGTTGGTCTCGCGGAATCGCGCGTGTTTCTGCCATAAACCAGACCACATGTCCTCTTCTTGTAGTAGCTCGAACATGTCGCTCAACGAGTCTAGTACCTCCTGCGAATTATAAGTCTTGATGAGTGTCTAACATGGGAAATTCGACTTTATGTTTTAGATTTTAAGGCCTATTTTACAAGGAAAGTTTCTCACGAATTTTGCAGTGGCAATTTGGATATGTTTTTTTTCCGAAAATCCTAGTTAGAGGTATGAAAATCTCTCCTTGCAAATGACCTTTACTCGGATGAGGCGTGCAGATTTACATAAAAATAACATCTTGTGACTAACTCGACGTTTTGATCAAGTTACATTGATACTTTTATCAAAAGAAATCTAAGAAAAAGAAGTGATTTTAATACAAATCTTTGCGCCAATAGAATGTTAAAATAACATTTGCGAAAGCCTAAGAAACTACTTCATCACAAAACATAAATATATTATTATATATTCCCCGAAGGAGTAGGTGCATCAAAACTACTATAAAACATGTAAAGCATTAAAAAAAAATTAACTCTAACCTCCGGTTTCTCAACACTCGATTATCGGGTTGCTAACGTAATCGACGAATAATCGCCGGTTATCTGCTGTGATTGGCTGTTGAAAATTCATTCAACCAATCACAGCAGATAACGCGTGCTTGACAATTTGTCACATTAATTCTGCGATAATTTAGCAGTGAGAAACCCGGCCCAAGAGTTTAATAATAGTTACTTTTTACCTGTAATACCATGGGTAAATTCATTTCCCTTAGTCTATAAACAAGACTGATTTCATTGGCTCTTCCAAACCTTTCAATAAAACATTTCAGCTTTCGTATTTCAAGTCCAGCTCATTTTGAACAGTGCGTTCATATCGATATATTTGAGGCTTACCGTACATCATAAATATTTATAAAACAAACTTGAATACACAATCTAAGATAGTTTACATAAATATTTCCACTTAATCCACTACCTCTAACGTTATACAAGTCTTTAGTGGTTTTGGAATGACCGTAAGTAACAAAAAGTCACTACGTACATCCCGGCTGTAATGGAATTTAAACTTTGTCATGTATAACATAGAGTTTGTTTTCCCAAAACTTGATAATCATCTGAGTTTCTGAATTCAAATAAGATAACAAAAACTTACTGTAGGTGTAGTAACTTCAATGTCGTAGTCGTATATTTCGAGCGGTTCTCTCTGCGCTCGTCCACTGGCCTGGTCGATGGCCATCTGCTCCAGATTGAGGGTCATTCGGTGCCATAGGTTGTGTGTCTTGCCGAGGTATTTCATCATAGGACTGGCAACAAATTAATAGTTCAGTTTAACGATATCTATATCTATACTATAATATTATAAAGAGGAAAGATTTGTATTTTTGTATGTAACGAATAAATTTAAAAAGTACTGGACCGATTTCTAAAATTATTTCACTGTTGGGAAGCTACACTATCCCCGGGTGACATAGGCTACTTTTTATTAACTACGCGGGTGAAACCGCGAGGCGTCGGCTAGTGGTAAATACATTCGTTTCCCTTTTCAATCGAATTCAAAAAGGATGAGATTCTCAATTCGACTGCATGTTTTTGTATGTTTGTTACGCGATTACTCCGCCAATTATGAATTGATTTTGATGTTTTTTTTTTTATTTGAAGCCTGGTGTTTCTGATGCAGATATGATCCCGTTTAAATTTGATCAAGATCTGACGAATAGTTTTTAAGTTATCCGTAATAATGCATATTTTCATGGTAATATAAGGTACCAAAATTTTAAAAAAAGACAGGACACAGCCTATTTTTCATCCTGGTATAATGTTCCCTTGGGATAAAAAAAACACACTTCCACGCGGGCTAAGCCGCTGGCAGAAGCTAGTGCTTTAATACTTACGGTTTAATGCTGACAGGCGGATTGCATCGTGCGAGAGCTTCTATGAAAGTATTGAGGGCGCTGAGTGGCTGATCCCGCTGGACCACGTGCACTCCGGATATTATGAACGGGACTATCTCGTTCATTACCGTCTGTAAATAATGAAATATTGCTCTTAATAATGATATGTTTAAACAATATCATACAAGAAATGTGCATGAAAATTTTGTTAACACATAAGATGTAAACATTGCCACGTTTACTATTTTACAGCTTCGCTTCAAAATCATGTTTTATGCACAAGCCTGGACATATCACCACGGCACGGCATGCGCCACTGTGAGGCCTCTTGGCAGCCGTGCGGTTAACAAAACGTGCAAGCGTGTACATGGCACGGCAAAGCTACCCGTCGAGACAAGGGCCAGGTGCCGCTCACTACAAATTTTTCTGCCGCCAAGCTACGACGTCCTCGTCATGAATCCTTATAAAAAAAAGATTATCCTTGCGTACTATGTATACAGAAAACTCAAAAAAGAAAAGAAAAATAAGGTTTTGGATACATCCGATTTTGACCCCCGGCCACTTAAGGCTTTATATTCAAGTGTTGAACCTAGTTGATGAGTTTCGAGAGTTGATGAGTTTGAGACTCTCCCGATCTGAATATAATAATCGAGTCATCAGATTGTCAATCAGGGCACACTGTTCATAAACTTCATAAATGTATAGGCTTTATTAGGTACAACTACTGTACTGTTTTGATTTTTTGGGCTGTTAATCATAAAGTGACCACAAGAATTAGGAATTTGAAAGTAGGATAAAAATAACAGACCATAACTATAATAGTTATTTATGCTACAAGTGCGGAAGGTAGGTGATTCCCGATGAGAGGCATTTTCGACACGAGTCGGGAATCATCTTATGTACGTGTATCATACAACATTTTACTATGCATTGTGCGAGGAAATAAAAAAATATATCTGAACCAAGCAAGAAATTAATAAAATGGCGGGCTTATTCAAGTGCGCTCAGCATATCCACAGTTAAATATTAGTTCCTCGGGCATATCTACTGCGCATGTGAAATTAGCTGTCACGTCGTAACGCAAAAAGGCAAGAGCAAAATATACGTTCTGCCAAACATATTTAATAAATATTTAAAATTAATTTATTGATCAAAATCTTAGAGTAATTAAAAACGCTTTTAATGAAGTATTAGTTTTATTTTACGTTTTATATGGATGACAATCTGTACTTAACTTATTTGTAAAACTTTTCTCAATAATAAAAAGTCTATGCGTCAGGCTGACGTTGGAGTTAAAATTTAAAAAATACAGAAAAGTAAAAAGCACTAGTGAAAAAAAGTGACACTTTCCGCACAGTTTGGCTGCTTGGAAAACGCTCTTTTCGAGGACATGCATTGTAAAAATATTTTATTGTAAAAAGCACAGTAGGCTGCTTGTCCACATAGGTTTCTTCGGCGTAAAAATACACGGTTAATTCGAATTTTTCGAATTAACCGTGTATTTATCGAAAATTCAAAACACACTATCAGTGTTGTATGGGTCACTGTGAGAGCTTGTTGACATACACGGTGGCACCACGTCACGGCACCGCCGCCGTATGCACTACTTACTAATGTACTATTATTAAAAAAGTAGCAAATAAACTCGCGCTAAAAAGCCGACATCATGATTGAAGACCTCACTCTACACCAGCTCCCCTTTAGGAAATTCAATCGTGATAGCCCTATTTCCTATGTTCCTTCGGTTGTCGTATAGTCATCGGCACGTAACTTGGCAAGAGTCGTTAGATGCGCAGAAGTCGTTTTTTAGGTCTCCTTGGTAGTGGAGCGGGACGCGGGGTACAAGGTCGCGCCGATCCGAGCGTGCGATTGGCGGCTCAGTCGACCCGCGCCGCCCGCACCCCGTCCTCTTTCCGTTCGCTCCCGATAACACGTGCGTGCACGAAAGTTGTACAATTTGGTTTTGTTAAGTTAGTTTTTGTTAGGAGTAGTTGTTATTGTTTTGAATTTAGTTTTTATTACGAGTGTAACTGTTATATTTTGATAACAATGCCATAATTGTAACTATGTTTTTCAAAATTTTTTTTTAACTTGTACCTGTATATATTAAAAAAAGAAATTATAACACCTAATAAACTTCACGAATTCATCTCCTTTATTTAACTTTCTTCTAAACATACGTGTTTGAAAATAAATTATGGTCATAACCATTGAAATGACAAGAAATAAAAGTGACCACTTTTTTGTGGCAATAAGTGTACAATGCGCGAACTTACCCCCACTCCGCCAAAACCTTGCCAAGTTACGTGCCGATGACTATAACTGATGCCAAACTTCCATTAGTACCTAATTTTACGCCCTGTCAAAATCTATCTGGGCTAGGATCTAGTTTATTTATGGCATCATAATAAAGTCCACTTACTCCCAGTTGCCTTTCATCCAGAGTGTTCCACAGCCTAGGGAACAGCCGCAGCCAGGTGTGATGCGCGAGGTTGTCGTCCATATGACACAGTTGTGCGGCCGCGACGACTAGCTGCTCTGTACGAACGCGACGCGCCAGTTCCAGGAACTCTGACTGTTTCGCTACTATCTGGTTTAAGGTGCGTAGTCTGTGGAACAAGTAAGAAATAGGTTTAAATTCCATTCAATTACACCCGCGACGTTGCGGAATAGTTTGTATTTATGGTTATGAAAATTAATATTGAAATTTTGCTCAAGATTTGATTGATCAAGGAATGGGCTCACGTAAAATAATATGAAGAAAGTTGAGTATCACCTCAAAAAGAAATATCGATGTCATAGATTACTTTTTAGGGTTCCGTACCCAAAGGGTAAAAACGGGACCCTATTACTAAGACTCCGCGGTCCGTCTGTCTGTCTGTCACCAGGCTGTATCTCAAGAACTAAATAATATCAAGATATAAATAAATATTTAAGGGGGCTCCCATACAAAAAACGTGATTTTTATGCCGTTTTTTGCTATAATGGTACGGAACCCTACGTGCGCGAGTCCGATTCGCACGTGGCCGGTTTTTTTTATAGACTATTCCGACTTTTATAAACACAAGAGCTAAAACGGAAACCCTACCATGATTGCGCTGCCAACAAAATATCCCAATTTTATTGGCAGCGCAATCAAGGGTACAGGGTACCTCAACTGGCAACCAATTGTTTGCTTGACACTGGGGTCCCAATACAAAAAACTCAAGAGTCGAATTTATACTCTGATTCTTAATTTATATTCTGGTTCTTAATTTATACTCTGATTCTTAATTTATACTCTGATTCTTAATTTGTACTCTGATTCTTAATTTATACCCTGATTCTTAATTTATACTCTGATTCTTAATTTATACTCTGATTCTTAATTTATACTCTGATTCTTAATTTATACTCTGATTCTTAATTTATACTCTGATTCTTAATTTATACTCTGATTCTTAATTTATACTCTGATTCTTAATTTATACTCTGATTCTTAATTTATACTCCGATTCTTAATTTATACTCTAGATTCTTAATTTATACTCTGATTCTTAATTTATACTCTAGATTCTTAATTTATACTCTGATTCTTAATTTCGTAGACTAAATTGACATTTGGGGGGGTTGTCCCTTTATCGTTGCATAAAAATAGTGTCGTATCTATATATAGAAAGTTGTTCGAAAATTTAACTATTTCACGACAAAAAATATATATTTATTAAGAAACATGCTGCCTTTATTTCTACTCATTTATGTCAGACTTCTAACTACTCAGATCGCGAACTGCGACGTAGTCCAACCCTTCGTATATCTTGGAGCTTTAATCTCGAATAACCGCGGCTGCATTGACTATGCAATGGAGAAAATGAAAAAAAAAAAAATGGAGGTACAAAGACATCACCAAAGCCACAAAGACCAGGCTCGTGCGCACTTTATTTCTGTACGCTGCAGAAATGTGGACGGTGCGGGAGGTGGAAAGAAAAATATAGACGCTCTGGAGATGTGGTGCTGGAGAAGAAAGCTCGGAGTGTCGTGGACGGAGTTCCGCACAAATGTCTCGATACTCCAAGAACTCCACATCAAGCAGCGTCTGTCCACAATAGTACAGTCCCGAATACTCACTTTCTTCGGACACGTTTCAAGGCGAGACAGTCAGTCCATAGAGCGGTTAGTCGTCCAAGGAAAAGTGGAAGGCACTAGACCGCGTGGTAGGTCACCCATGCGTTGGACCGACCAGATCAAGTCTGCTGTGGGCGGTCCCGTGCACGAATGCACCCGGATGACTTCTAATTGGGAAAGGTGGCTAGCCATTGTGAGACGCATTACATCTGCTGCATATACCACCAATACTTCATGACCACCACGACCACTCTGTCAAGAGCGTAACTACTAAGAAGAAGAAATTATTTTAATGTTGATTTTTTATATATTACTAAAAAACTTTATGTACTATGTGTATTAATACTGTTATATTTAAATATTACGTTTATGTACATACAAAAATACTTACACCATTTATTAAAATTTAATTGAGGTGTCATGTCACTTTGATTCGATGAATCACTTATGATTGACTCAATTACACAATATTTCATTTATTTTCTCTTTACAATGGTTGCCTTAAAATTAACATAACAATCAAAGTAAGTCTTACCTACAACACTAAGCTCCGCGCTTGCAACATTTAAAAAATTTTTCATTGGCAGCTGTCAGTTTAGGGCCGATTTTACCAATGAAACTTATCGCTATTAGTTCCAACTAAACTCAGTTTACGCAAATACAGCGTTCTGATTGCTCGAGACCACAGAGAAACCACCAATCAGAACGCTTTATTACCATAAACTGAGTTTGTTTCATTGGTGAAATCGGTCCTTTGTCTACGAAATTAAAATCACGGTATGGTTTGTAATTATTTATAACTTACCTATTTGTCACAGTCTTAGTGCAATCCTCTTTCTGATTGGAACTGGAATCGAGATCCATATCCAACACATCTTCCTTATCAGGTTCCAATGAGTCACTGAATCCATCTGAAGACTCTTCCTTCACACTACTGAATATGACGAAGGATTTGCGATCTTCACTGTCGGCCGAGTTTATCACTGATGATATGCTAGGCAGCAGATATTTTGGGTTCGATAGACGGACCTGTGTAGCTGGTAAATTAAGAACAAAAGATTAGATTTATTTGATATCGGCAATATTCTTTTTCTATTTTTATTTGATACTAGCTGACCCTCGGGGCTTCGCTCCCGTCAACTGGCTACCTATCTACCTAGCCTGCCCCTACCCTGCTTACCCTGCCTACCTTGCCTGCCCTGACTACCCTGGCTACCCTGCCTACTAATTTTTATCTATCTTCAATAGTTTTCTCAGAGCACGCCAAATAATGTATTTTACAGGCAACATTTTGCTACCTTGGGTTACATTATTGCAATTTTCATAAGGATCTCTATTTTTTTTTTAAATTATATTATAGCCTATGATACTCAGGCATAATGTAGCTTTCTACTGGTGAAAGAATTTTCAAAATCGGTTCAGTAGATCCAGAGATTACCACGTCACAAACCCACAAGTTTAACCTCTTTATAATATTAGTATAGACAAGCTACCCGCCCCGGTTTCACACGGGTTAATCCTTAACAAAATATACACCTAAACCTTCCTCATGGTATAACTGATTTTCATGTGGTTTTGAGTTTATCGCGAACAGACAGACAGACGCGGCGGGGGACTTTGTTTTATAATATGTAGTGAAGGTCGATTTCGTTTTTAGAGACCATTCGCGTTAAGACAATAGTAAGTCATCATTGTCAGCCGGTCTCTCGACCAATCGGGTCGCAACAAATTAGAAAGCTCGCGGCCCGAATGATCGGGTGGCCGGCTGACAACGACGACTCACTATTTTCTTAACGCGAATATAACGAATAAATAGTTAAGAGATGGCATCGGGAAAGTTCAAAATTTCCATAAGGATAGCCGGCTTCTAAAACCTGTTTTTAAAACTATAAGTTGCTACACACAATTGGGAGTCGAAAGGATTTGGACTCTCTTTAGGGCTCATAGTAAAAAGTATTATTTAAAACAAACAGATTAAACTGTGACTGTGGAACTTACTTCCACCTAAGATCCGTAATGCAAAAAGTATCTCTATATTTAAAAAGCAAGCCAAAGAACACTATTTTTCTTCTATACCGTGATCTTATATATTTTAGGTATTTATTTATTTTATAGTAGTTATGTATTTTTATATAAATAATAATTTTTAGGCACTTTTTGTAATTTTATATATTATGTTTGTTTTAGTTTAGTTTTATTAGTTTTCCTTGTATTTCTACACACTGTGTCTATGTTTCTTATCTAATTCTCCTGTCGTAGGTCTGCTGCAAGAAATTTCTATACAAACAAACAGCACCTTTGTGCTTTTCTATCTTTGTATGTACTTTCTCTTTTAAGTGTTTTGTGTGTACATAAATAAATAATTTAAACAAAACCAACAACAAAATAAGCGACGTTGGAAAGGTCAAAACTTGCTAATCCTACTATTTGAATTTATTTTTCCAACAAGTTTTAGTGTTGCTTCGGTCAAGATAACTGAGCACCCGGAATGTGAATGTCCCTCTGGCTCTCGATTCTCACTATTGGCTCCCGACGGGAACGCGGGGCGCCGCGCGGGTAAGCAGATATGTGGACTCTTTTGATATTTCTGCTGCTCAGTGATCTTGACCGAGCTATATACTTACTTGGCACACAAGTAACCAACAGCAACTCAAGGCACTGTTTAATCCAGAAGTATTGTCCGATATGTTCCCAGTTTTGCGAGCATATGATGTACAGCAGCCGATCAAAGATGCGCCGACGCACACTCTGGTCGTATACCTCAAAGAACTTGGCGCGAATGTTGGGTTGAGGGCAGCGAAGACCTGCGAGGAATGCTGGTTCCAACTTCATTGATAGTTCTGTCATTTTTAGGTGCTCGTCTCTGTAAGAGATAGGAGTTATGTAGTGCAATTAAATAATAAAAAAAAATCCGACTGCTTAAAAAGCGAACTAAAAAGACGTAAACAAGAAAAAAGAGATAAAAGGTGAGATAGTGGTCAAGCGCGAGCCTATAGGAAATATAAAACAAAAAACATGCTGTGCAGTCGAAGGATACATATTAGCGAGCTCGCTGATCAAAACCAGATGTATCCTCTGACTGGACAGCATGATTTTTTCTTGTTTACGTCTTTTTAGTTCGCTTTTTAAGCTGTCGTGTTTTTTGACTTTATATTTTTTTTTATTTCTCTCTTTTTAGTTATTTTTTTTTTCGAATTAGGTACTTTTAAACATATAAGTGTTATATTTTTATATTTTTGAAATCACATATCATTTATTTTGATACCACACACGATGGGATAGGAAGAAATAAAATTGGGCCCCCATAATATGGCACACAAAAGCCGCCATTTTTCCATTTTCCAATTTTAATGTAGCCAGTGACACTCGCAAGATTAAGACGTATCGATTGACGTACGAATCATCAAAATTGGCCAACGCGTTTGGTCTCTGGAACGCCACATACTAACAAACATACATACATAGACTGATAAACTTATAACCCTCCTTCGGCAGTCGGGTAAAAATCTGGATTGTAGTAAAAAACAATTTATACTGTAAATCTAGTTTTTAAAAAAAAGTTTACTCTAGGATTTCTCCTGTATTATGGGTGCGTTTACAAACATTGAAACTCACAACACCCAGATCCGGAACAACTATATGTAAGCCACACAAATATTTGTCCCGTGCGGGATTCAAACTCGCGACACGCAGCACAGCAGCCGATCGCTCAACCACTGCGCCCACTGTGCCATCAAATAGTTCAAGAATTAAGTTTGATTGATGCTCTGTCTCGATAAACGCCGATATTTCAGACATTCACTTGTATCACAATATATGTGGTTACGAACTTTGAGGTCGCATTAGCTTTGATGTCGGATAATAAACTATGTATCTGAGACTAAAGATGAGTATACAGTAGATCATTTTCGCGAGCATTACGATGTAATGTGACGTTCTTGCGAATGTTCGACGCTGTGTTCGCTAACGGCGAGCGAGCATTTACCTGTAACATTTCTTTGTACCTTGCATTCATTATTGACTTCACTCCACGTCACCCGCGCTCGTGCCTTTGGTCGATAAAATGTTACACCAAAACGCTCGTTGGTTTTTAAAATCAGGTTGTAACAAAACATAAAGCGTCATGTTTGAAGTGTGTGTCGAGTAAATTTAAGAACAGCGAACTTTCGATGTTCTGTTACAAGTAAATGCTCTAGCTCTATACTCACCTTAAGGTTCAACTAGTCGACGGCACGAACTATTTTGTGCGCGAGGTTAAAATGCATGCCATCTCATCCGACAACACGTGCGAATGAGATATATGCTGGGATGATCAGTAAGAAGCTAGTTCGCGTACGAATTAGCACTTTTGCAAATTTGTATCGAAATGGATGATGATTTAGGACAAAAACGAGCGCGCGAAATTTTATAAACAAACCTTTGTGTGTATGGATATCATGAAAAAACGACTAAATGTATCTGTTCAAAATAAAATTATTTGCATCGTTGAAATACTAATAATCTATCCCTGTATGGTGACTGTTTTGCAATTTTCCTTGTTCTTATGGTATTTATTTCCGCCCAAAGATGCGTTAAAATTAGTGTTGAAATATGGAACTTTGGACGCTCATAACTTTCAAATATATATTTTTTTACTTTTCCGTACAGGACTAGATAATGATGAGACAAATTGATATATTTTTTTATTTTGAACTTACATTTTCAAACAGTGTAGTAATCGCTAGACTACGTTTGTATGGAAGAATTTTTGACTACTGTAAACTTAAGGGTAATCAACCACTATATGATCATCAAACATCTATATTACCTTCGGTCAAATATCACCCACATACCTGTACACGTAGTTAATGAGCTCCAGGAACATAGCATTCAGCTCCAGGTCGTCAGGGAACCGTTTCTCCACACTATGCATGAGCTTGACCAGCAGTATGGACTTCTCCCGCAGTGACGGCGCGGCCCCGGTGGGCGCAGACGTGCTGGCCGCACCGGGAATGGTGCCGCGCCATTTTACCCACTCTTCTACCATACGGATTATGGTTTTCATGACCTGTAACGGAGAAAAGATAACGTAAAGAAAAATATAATTTTAAGTGACATAGAGTCCATCCATCTGCCTAGCCCATCGACCACATAGCCACTAGACGCCTAATAACAGGCGAGCGATGTCTGTCAACACATATGACTAAAAAGATCATATACAGGTAATACTGATGGCCACTCGACAATTTCGAATTAGTAGGGACCACTTCTGTGAGCCGTAAACATTTCCGTGTCAGTCAATAAAAAAATGATGAAATAAATTTTATAATGGCCTCTTGTACAATACGTTGCTATGGTAACAACAGCCAGACATCGAGTTTCCGAAAAAATAACATAACATTAAATTGATAAGTTAATAGTTACATAAACACAATTAGATATATTTTCTAATATTATTTATCGGAGTTCATATTATACTGGTCAAGTTTGTAGGTGAACACGCCCACCGCATGTTTGCGTCTCTTTCTTTTTAAAGTATTTTTTTTGCTATCTCTTGTCCTCTATAATTTCGTAAACAAAACTAGTGAAGCACCATATCCTATGACCAAATCTGTTATCGATAGAACTAGAAACCTTACAAATACAGACATTAAATTGAATAGTTTATTAATTGTGAAACGATTTTTTGATTACGTTTTTTACTAATATTTAATATTACTATATTTAAGAACCAACAACCGAAAAAAAAATATGTATACCTTTAGAATTTTGTTTCTTTTTTTTTAAATTTTAGCATTTTATGTTATTACTAAAATGTTAAAACGCCGTATAATTAATAATAAAAAAGGTAATATTAATTTAAAAAAAATACAAATACTATTTATAAAAATCGATACCTTCCTGGTTTTATTTAAACCTGTCCCACCCTTAATGATGCGTATGACCTTGGTAAGGGACCAATCAGAGCGCATTACCCCGTGCCTCATACCTCAGCTAGTTGACAGAATTGTTTTGATGTATTAGATCAAGAATTAGGCGTCTAGGGGCTATGTCGTCGATGGCCTAGCCCTTTCCCAACTATATTGGGGTTGGCTTCCAGTCTTACCGGATTCAACTGAGTACCAGTGTTTTACATGGGGCGACTGCCTATCTGACCTCCACAACCCAGTAACTGGGTAACACGGTACCCCTTGAGCAAGACTGGTGTCAGATCTCAAGCTTCTGACTACTCGTAACGACTGTCATAGATCTTCAAATGACAGCCGGGATCAACGGCTTAACGTGCTTACCGAGGCATGGAAGCAACTCGGTATATTGAAATGGTCACCCATCCACGGACCGACCTCGTCAAGGGTTGCTTACCCTTTAAGATCGACCCGTGCGGCTGTTATTATTTAGCCATAGAGCAAACCTTAAAATTAATTATTTTGCAGTGATGAAAAAGGAACTTCAAGCACAGGCAACCAACGCGAAGAAAGAACATTTGGTTCAAATAAATTTCCACTAGATGGCACTAGAGGCGTATCACGATACGCCTCGATTTGTTATTGAGTTTTGTGAAATATTAATATTCTCTACAGACAATCATAAAAAATGTGTGTTCTTGTTTTATTAATTCTCCTAATACAATATTAAGGAATATTGTGCTCTTAATTCATGTTTCAAAGATTATTTGAATGCATTGTTTTAAATTGATTCCAATAGATGGCGTGTTTTTAAATTTCTTACCCTCAGTTTCCCACCTTAAAATTATCGCAGAATTAATGTGACAAAATGTCAAGCACGCGTTATTTGCTGTGATTGGTTGAAAGAATTTTCACAATAATACTGCGATAATTTTAAGGTGGGAAACGGAGGGTTAGGTATCTAATCTATTTTTTTATTTGTTTTGTAACTCATTTTGGGACAAAGAAACTGTAAAAACGTGCAAAAACATACTAAAACACAAATCGTCACTATATTGAAAAAGCATTCACTAAATTACACCTTTTAATTGCAAGTCGTTGCTAACACCATCTATACATCCGTGGAACGGAACCGAAAGCGTTTCGAAATCAGACAAAAAACGCTAGATACGTCGGCACAGTTTCTGTGTATGGGATGAGGCATATGTATGCTAGTATCATTTTATCTGTGTTTCAAGTGATCAGACAGCAAAATTTTACAAATACCAATAGTAAATTTTACCTTCGCATCCGTAGTTTTCTCGATAAGTCCGACTAAAACAGTACCAATGAATGTCTTCCTTGTCTCCCCGGGCATGACCGACACGCGAGACTTAAGTAGATCTAATGCCACTATCTGAAAAACAAATACGAAAAGTTTTACATATATATTACGTAGTTTCTTGGTATCACAACTTTCACGACTACTCAATTTTGAAATGGATGCCTCCAAAGATTAACTCGATTGGAGGAATTATTGGTATGCTGAAATTATAATGTTTTTATGCTTTATATCAAATCAAATCTTTTTTGCATTCATCTATACCAATATTATAAAGAGAAAAGATTTTTTTTTGTTTGTTTGTTTGTACCGAATAGGCTCCGAAAATACTGGACCGATTTTAAAAATCCTTTCACCTATGGAAAGCTACACTATTCTCGAGTAACATAGGCTATAATGTTGACGGGAGCGAAGCCACGGGGGTCAGCTAGTAATGTATACTTACAGGTGATAATTATATTATTTTTTCTAAACTCCAGCCATTTTGAAGATACAATGTTTACTAACAAAGTAAAAAGGCATTTTTTTTTGTGCTACCATCAATATAGTTGTCGGCACGTAACTTGGCAAGGTTTAATGTAGTGAGGGTAAGTTCGTGCATAGTGCGTGAACTGACCAACCACCATAGAGAGCGAACGAAACGTTAACGATAAGCGATTTGTCAGTCAATCCTTGTGTCAACTGACGAACCAATCGCGCGCTCGGAACGGAGCTAAACGTCCCCCTCGTCCCGCTTAATAACCAAAGAGACCTAAGAAATGACTTGTGCGCATCTAACGACTATTGCCAAGTTACGTGCCGATAACTAAAACAAAATTCAACAAAAAATTAAACAAATTCGGAATAGAATGTTGTATCCGTTGTATATAGATTAAACTGAGTTAGTACAGGTGAAAGATAGTTTGAGAACACAAAATATCCAAGTTCATAGGACTACACTCTATTTGAAATAACATTAGAATTTTATACAACCCCTTTTTACAGTCTGTTCAACCGATTTTGTGTTCTATCCCGTAAATATAAGGATGGCATAAAAAGCATAAACGTGTTACCAAAATTAACTGTTTAATACAGCTGCCATTTGTCATATCACCAACGCAATAGAAGTCAAAATCGGTTCAACGGGCTGTAAAATGGGATTATTTAAATGTCTAATGTTATCTTAAATGGACTATAGGAGATTATATTAGAAGCGAATCTAATTTTTTTATTCCTGATTAAGCTGTCAAGCTGGGAACAATTATCGGACGCGACTGACAGCCGCGACTTAAAGAGTATATGGGTAATGCATGTACATTATATTGTGCAAATTCTCGGATGTAAGTCGCGGACGTGATCTTGGGCGTTCGGACGTTTGATAGAGATCTGACCCGCTGGATGTTTGTGCCAGCCGAAAATCCGCTAACGGTGTACACGGGGTACCGGACCCGTCCCGGTGTCATTACAACTCAGACTACGCGATATCTCGCGAGTGCGTGCGAGGTTATAAATAAAAATTGAAGAAAAACTTAACGAGTGTGTTCACATCAGATAATTGCGTCCTCACTTTCACTACTCGACATGTTTCTACGTAAACATAATCTTCGTTGAATAAGCTATATTGTCTATGAAATAAGCGCTCGGACGCGTCCGCATGCCGCGTCCCAAACAACTGTGCACACATGTCAGTCGCGGCTGTAAGTCGCGTCCAATAATTTGTGCCCAGCTTCAGTGCTTTGTTAATAAACATTGTACCTTCATCTTGGCCAGAGAGAAATACACAAAATACTTACAAGCAAGTCAACCAGGGCATGATCGGGATTAGGCGCGACGTGGTCTCTAGCCATTCGTTGTAACACCCTCATCATGGGCTGCAGCAGCCTGTCGATGTATGAGGGGTTGGAGGAGCAGCACGCCTTCAGCATCATGAGCGGCCCCAGCAACGCGCTGGCACCGCTTGTGCTGGTGGTGCCGGCCGCCGCCGCGCTGCTGGCCGCCTGGCCTCCAGCTGACTTCTCGTATGTAGCGAGACCTTCGAACGCGTATTTGCTTACGCAGGCATATAAAGTTTCCAGTTCTTCGTACTGTGGGAGATAGGGTTTAGTTAACTTAAGAAGGATAATTTATAGGGCATGTAGATGAAAAATATTGTAACAGCACCTGTAGCCAAGTTGACAATCTACAATCGATAACGCTAGTAGAAAACGTATCAATGTATGAGAATGACACATCTGAACGTTAAGTCACGTGGTCAGACCATACAAATAGAAGGCGTTCACGATTGTAGAAAGAGATTCGATACGAAACGTTTGTAACTTGGCTAGAGGGCAGATATCAAAGCCTGAAAAATATTTAAATAATGACACTGTTTAGCGATTAAATATCGAATGTGATTAAGCACATTCGATATTCAAAAATTATATAGAGAATTGGAAAATTGAATCTGCTAATCAGTTATTAAAAAACTCAACATATTTTTGCCCTTTAATAATACCCCTACGCATGTATTTTTTATTTGCTAAATGAAATACTGGTAAACAAATTTAATATGAAAGATTTTTTTCATCACACTTGCACGTAAAAAATATCTAAACATACAGGTTAACTTGGCCGTAATGCCCCATATAAAACCCTCGGGCTTTCTTTTTGTCATGAAACCCTAGGGCGGTAAGTAATATTTTTTTAATTTATGGCACAGCACACAGGTCATGCAAGTTCAAGCAAGGAGTTTACACGCAATTGATTTTTTTTCTTAAATGTTATCTAAACGGGTATTTCTTTGCAATCTCGCTACATGTTACTTAAATACTCAACTAATGTTTTTAATAATCGATTTTAATAGTTATATTAAGAAAACGTCGAAATTATTTAATTCTTTTTACACTCCGTCATGGCTGTATATCTACGTAAGTATTTGCCCTTAAAGTTTCTGAACGAAACACTGTATAATCTGTGGTGTGGGCAAAAACTCGCCAACCGCTTAAACAAAAGTTCACGTATTTCGTAATGACAGCTGTGCTGACTTGTGTATTAAAGCTATAATTTATAATTATTACTCGCAAATGTGATGAAAAACATTGTATGTATCACGGGCGGTACGGGAATTACGAACCTCGACTCAGAAAGCGCTCAGTCTTCGACTTCGGGCTTCTACTAGAGTCTCGATCGTAATTCCTTACCTACCGCCCTTAATACACAATGTACTTGTAAAATATCTCAATTATAGACGAAGTTATAAAGCGTCAAAGTTGAGAATTAGAAAGAGCAGTGCCACATGACATCACATGGCACGACGCCCAACAGTTGCTATAGAAAATGGCGTTTTCTTAGAGGGACAGATATATTTTTTATATTGTTATATCTCTTTCGTTTTTCGATCAATTTTCTTTTCACTATTAGTATTCTATTTTATTCCTTTCGTCGATAAACTGACCAAAAAACAATATATTTTTCATGCATATTCCCTATTAAGATGAGGTGTATTTTTACTGAAGCAGAGACGGCAGAACGGTAACGTGCAAAGACAAACACGATGGTTTAAATCACATCTTGTCCCATTCATGTTTGGTCACGTCTACGCTATCATTGTCTCTGCTCCAGTCCAAACGCTGGCAAATATATTGAAAAAAATACTTCAGGTAAAAAAACGTTACATACCTTTGAAGCCTGCGCAGCTCCAGTAGGTTCGGTCGGGAATATGGCCGTTAGTTTCGCAAGCAGGTTATGCGTAAGTCGGACTATCTTAGGATTGGTGGACGACACACAGGCCGCCAGTCCTCGTTGTAGCGGCTTCAAAGCTACAAGTATTTGTTCTCGTCGTAGAACTCCTAATAGGAATACTAGTAGTTCTAGGGCGGTGCACGCGTTTGCAATACCTCCCGCGTTTGCCTCTGCTGTTGTAAAAACTTGTAAAAGTACCTGTAGAATTTAATTGATTTAATTAATTCGTTTGCAAAAAGAAATAATCAAGTACCGTAAATCTAGGTTAAATTGTATAATTTTGAAATTAAAATTGACATAACTATTTCAATAATATTTTGAAAAATATGAATAAAATGCAGTATTGGCGATTTCACAAAAAAAAACCCCTAAAACAATTTTTAGTTGCCATAATTTGGGAGAAAATAAAAAAAAACGAGCCTATGAACGCTAGAATAAAAATGGGGTTACTTTAATACCCCATTGTTTTTCATTGCAATATAAAGCAACCCCAATTTACAATGTATTTTTAATGAATTCACAATGCACAATTCAAAATATTTTTCTGCAACAAGTAAACTTATTCTTGCGCTGAAGTTGGGGTGCGTTCCGTTTTCACGGAGTTAGCTTCAAAAATCTAAAAAAATTAAGTTATCATCAAAGTTACCCCAGATCTCAATGTAACCCCGTTTAACCGGTATAGTTGTCGGCACGTAACTTGGCAAGAGTAGAGTCGTTACAAGTCGTTTTTAGGTCTCTTTGGTTACCAAGCGGGACGAGGGGAACGTTTAGCACCGTTCCGAGAGCGCGATCGGTTGGTCAGTTGACACAAGAATGACTTTGAACTGACTTGAACAACTGACCAATCGCATCGCATCCACGTTCCGTTCGCTCTATATGATCGCCCGATCTCAGCTGGGCGTTATTTTAGCTTCATCCGAACA
This sequence comes from Orthosia cruda, assembly GCA_964057195.1. NCBI lineage: Eukaryota > Metazoa > Arthropoda > Insecta > Lepidoptera > Noctuidae > Orthosia > Orthosia cruda. The sequence continues at coordinate 6,782,192 of OZ059849.1, forward strand.
CACAAAAACCGCTATGCCGCACAGTGGTGAATTTCGAGGAATTAGCGGTACGAAAATCATAATTCTCAAGTTGAGGTTAGATTTAAAAAAATACTTTAATCTGTTTAGTACTAACTACTACACAATACATATTGACAAAAAGTCATTAAGCCAATACTTTGTGTGTTATGGTACGTCCAAGTTTTTCAGTTGAGCGAATAAGTTAATTATCTTGATTTTTATTGTGATTTCTGCGTAAAGTTAGTTAAATTGTGCTAACTGTGTCATCGATTTATATTATGATTTTCGTACCGCTTATTCCTCGAAATTGGCCACTGTGTGCCGTGTGACACACCCAATTCAACTCAATCATAGATAATAATAGATCTTTTTTCAAACATGCATGTAAATATTGTAATTATTTTCGAAAACAAAACACGCGAAGTATCGAATTTACGGACAAAGAAAACAAATCCATTGTAGGAGCGTTTTTTGAATTTGGAACATTACAACGCTACAGCAATGTTGTTGTAGCTTTTATTAAATTAAATGTATAATATAAAAATTATGTTTTCTCAAACATGCTTGGAAATATGAGCATTATTTTGACAACCTTCTTCGAGATAAATCGCAATTGCTGTACTGGCCAAATACATGCGCGCAGCGGCCGGCAAAATTTGTATGAAAATCCATATCTGTCGTGTGTAGCGGCCAAATAAATTCCATAGTAAACTCATATCTGTCGTGTAATTAAAAAATGGAGCGATCTTTTACTCCGAATCATGGCAACCAAGGAGGTAACTTATCAAAGGTTTTATTTAAATTTCGAACTGGCTTGCAAATAGAAAGCTGTTTACTGAAAAAAAAAAAACAAATGAACACTTAAGGCTTAGGCTTAGCACGCACTGCGATTTTTATTTGCGCGAATTTTTGTAGTATTATGCCCGCGTGATTTTTTTACCGCAAAGCGTGTGGCTTCATACAATTCCATAGGCCGCAGAATGGTTGAATAAAAATAACGCGAATAAAAGTCGCAGTTCGTGCTAAGCCTAACGCGGGAATCATTATTGTTGTTCGTTGTTCGTCATAGGTTTTAAAAAGTAATAATTGTATTTGACAAAATGAGTTCTAGGTACTACTTAGTTTTAATTTCCGCGCATTATTTGAGAAAAGCACTATACAAGCCTTGGCCACAACTAGGCATTGATGGACTTACACGTTCACGTTCGTCCATCAATGCCTCTTTTGCTGGCCGCTGCAGTAATGTACTATTTATTTCCCTGCATTCTTTTGAGAAAAGCATTATATATGCCTCGGCGGAAATGGGCCTGTTTCGTATTGTGAAGTCCTCGCACACGGCTCGGCCTACAAACTCATAATCGACCTGCAATTGCCTATTTCCCGGCCTTTGCAATAATGTTCTATTATTACCATATAGGTATTATTGGTTTACTAGTTACGTTGGTACTTACTTTATCCAACCACGGCAACTTAGGCTCGCACATGTGCGGCCAGACATCAGGCTTCAGCGCCGCCTTCAGCAGTTGCACACACCTCCTGGACAGCTGCTCTCCCGGCGACAAGCCGCCGGAGCCGCTCGCAGTGCCCTCGTTCACCTGCACATATGGGGAGACACAAGCTGTAGTAACCGTATGTGATGGGATGTGTGTTGATTTGGTTGCCAATTTTCTTTTTTGTGCCCTCTTTTAGTATTTTGTAAACACCTTTTGAATTAATGAAAACAAGTTAATAAAATCAAAAAAACCCGACTGCAAATATGTAAACAAGAAGAAAATCATGCTGTGCAGTCGGATAATACATATTTGCGAGCTGACTGACCAAAACTATAATTATTTTCCGACTGCACAGCATGATTTTCTTCTTTTACATGTTCTTGTTTAGTTTACATCTTTGCAGTCGGGTTTTTTGATTTTATTAACTTTTTTTATTTACAACTTTTTAGTCATACTTTTTTTCGAATGACTTTTAAACATATAAGTGGTATATATTTTTGTAATCGCCTCTAAAAACCCTTCATTTGGATACCCCACACGATGGATTTCGAAGAAAAAAAATTGCAAACACTACTCCGTACTAGATATGGCGATCAAAATCCACTGTTTGTTTTTTTTAACGGCACTAATCTAAGAACACTTGGGCGGCGAAGACCTATCTAACGCAGTCTTAATTACACAAATCCGTCAAGTGGTTAGAAAGATACGAGGTAACAATAGTACATTGTGTATTCAGGGCGGTAAGTAAGGAATTACGATCGAGACTCTAGTAGAAGCCCGAAATCGAAGACTGAGGACTTTCTGAGTCGAGATTCGTAATTCCCGTACCGCCCGTGATACATACAATGTTTTTCATCACATATGCGAGTAATAATTATGAATTTATAGCTTTAATACACAAGTCAGCACAGCTGTTATTACGAAATACGTGAACTTTTTTTAAAGCGGTTGGCAAATTTTTGCACACATCACAGATTATACAGTGTTTCGTTCAGAAACTTTAAGGGCAAATACTTACATAGGTATACATACAGCCATGACGGAGTGTAAAAAGAATTAAATAATTTCGACGTTTTCATACTATAACTATTAAAATCGATTATTAAGAACATTAGTTGAGTATTTAAGTAACATGTAGCGAGATTGCAAAGAAATTCCTGTTTAGATAACATTTTAAGACAATTTTTCAATTGCGTTTAAACTCCTTGCTTGTACTTGCATGACCTGTGTGCTGTGCCATAAATTAAAAAAAATATTACTTACCGCCCTAGGGTTTCATGACAAAAAGAAAGCCCGAGGGTTTTATATGGGGCATTACGGCCAAGTTAACCTGTATGTTTAGATACTTTTTACGTGCAAGTGTGATGAAAAGAATATTACATACATACAAACATACAAGATACGCGCGAAAAACATAACCCTTTTCCTTGCAGCCGGGTAATAAATAAGAAAAACCGTCAATGTGATGATATTTTTATAACTTAAAAAGATTCAAGGGAAAGGCAGTAATGTGCTGTGTAATAAACTGAAAAGGTTGTCTAATGAAGTTTTCTCAGTCACATTGTTTTACAGACTAAGGGCAGATATTTCCGACGCCAGATGTCTTTAGTGGAATATTTTTTAATTTCATCTGTCTCCATACAATCATCAAACATCAATTTTATTCCACGAAAAAAGTTTTATAACTTCTGCACAATCAGCTCTAGAGTAGATATATTTATTATATTATTATTGGCATAAATCAAATAAACAAAAAAGATATTTACTTGACAGGCGAGCCTGATTAACAGGTTGACAACAACATCAACATGTTGTTTGTCCAGAGGTTTGGCTGCGTCAGGCTCCATGCGTGACACGCTGGCTTGCGGACTCGCCCATCCAGTGTTCAGGGCTTTGCGACCTTCAGAACTACTCTCGTCTGAAGATACACGCTTCATTGCGCCGCCAGGGGATGTTGCAACCTGTGGGGGGAAATTATTGGCAATACTGAATAGAAGAATTACTATGTAATAAGATCACTCTATGTGTGTGCTGGAAACATTGGCTACATGTGTATTTTATAGTGTAGTGTGTTGAGTTAAAATGACGATTATCATTGCCACAAAATCAAATTATTAATCTGCCTAGGCTTCCATATCTATGTTGAGGTTTGCTTACCGGCTTACCGGACGCAGCTACTATTTTTTTTTAAAGGAATAAGTGTATATCTGACCTACCCAATAACAGGTTAAAACGAAACTGCTTGGCAAGACTGGTGTCAGACTGCCTAGCTTATGAATAGTCACCGCCAAATAACAAAATAATAATAGTTGTAAACACCTGTCTACCAATGTATTCTAATATTTCAAAACGATATGAAAAAAATGTAAAGGCAGTATCGCTAACACGGTCAAACAAACGTATCGTGGTAAGGGGTGTTCTTGACCCTTTCATTTGGCATTCCGTAATGAGTTAATATCTCATAAACGCGTGGACCAATTTACATGATTTAAAGGGATAAAATGGTTCTATGTATATACCTTTCATTTGAGTACAAAATTATAAAAATATCTCCATAAACAAAAAGTCATGTTTTCAAGTTACGTTATTCTACTGTTTGGTACAAGTCGGATCAATTACTTTAATTTTTTTGTTATCTGGCGGAGACTATATCGTGATTTGGTATCAATGCCACAAAACTCACCACATTATTGTCTTCTCCAGAGTGATCACGTATCCTCTGAAGCTCCCACTTGAGTGCGACCTCAGCCAGGTCCACAGAGAGACGGCGATGCTCTAACGACGCCGTCTGTGAGAACGCCAGCCGCTGCATGGCCGAGACCATGTGGCCTACTAAGGCGTGGCGTACGGGGAAGTACACCTGGGGGGCAACAAGTAGATTTAATAGGAAATTTAGGTTAAAACAAAGAACTACAAGACCCTTAGTTATTAAGATTGTTCCTGTTGTATTTGATATGGCAGTTGTTAATTCAAATTAATAAATAAGTGTATTTTGGTAGGTAGCTCCCGCAATTTATAAGCGAACAACGTTAGTTGTGGTAAATGCAAGACAAAATAAAGCCACAGAATAAATATACAAACAGTATGGAAACTAACTACAACCGCTCGAAACGGCACACTCAAACAAACACGATGAGACCCCTAAGCGGCTCGCACTACTGACAGCACTGCAGAAGTGCCTTAATGGTCTCATCGGTGCGTATGTTTGTGTGAATGTGCCGTTTCGAACGTTTGTAGGTAGTTTGCATACTGTTTGTATATTTTGACTGTGTTATAGCTGACCTGGGGGGTGACCACAAGCTCTTAAGAGTAAGGTTATTTTGAGATCGAGTAAGGGACAGATGTATATGACGTGTATACATCTGTCACTTCCTCGATCTCAAAATAACCTTACTCTAAGAGCTTGTGGTCACCCCCCTGATTTTATCACTATCCAAAGTTTTACATTGATATTGCATTATTGATTGAGGATGATTCGTTTTTTAGAAAGAAGAAAAAATATTTATTTGTGACCCGCACAGGAGACACGAGAAATAAGCATAAAATTAAACAATAATCAAATATAAAAACCCCGTGCGAGACCAAAAAGGCTCCTATCCTTTAATATGCTTTACGCATATCTTGAGTGATAAATCAAACTTTATTTTCATATATTAGCACCAGCTCACCTTATAATGTCTAACAACAAGCTGTAGGATATGGAACAGCTGCTGCATGGAGTGTCCATCCTCCACTATAATCTTCTTTGTCCAGTGTGTGAGCATGGTGTTTCCATCCTCCATACGTTGTGGCATGGCCGGCGTCAGGATTTCCAGCGCCTGGCGGACCACGGAGCGGGCTTCAACCGCATGCGCTTTTAGAAGACTGTGGAATACTGGAGGGAAAAAAAACCAAATGAATTGGTGCAACGCCAGTCTAAGCCCTTGAACAGGGTAGAAGCAGATTGTCTTTCAGTGCCCTTTGGTCGACGCTTTGTGCGAAGACTGAAGGATTTATTCAGCGTTATCCCCGGATTAAAAAAAAATAACTGGTAATAATGCTCCCGCGCCGCTCAAAAGCTGTCATCAAAATTTTATTCTGAATATTTTGTTTTCCGCATTCGATATGTGGTGGCATGGACTGGACAGTGTTGGCCTGAAATTGAGCAGAACCAAAACCGAATACTTGTTCTGCGATTTTGGCGGTCTCTCCAGTTCCGTGCGTATAGCTCTCGCTGGAACACCCATACCGATATGCTCCGACTTGCGGTACCTAGGGTCGATTGTCCAAGGGGATGGCGAAGTAGCAACACGGGATGTATAAAATGGCAACAGCTAGGTCGTTGGAACAACTTGCGACCCACGGATGCCCATCAAGTTAAAGGGGAAAATCTACAAGTCCGTGATTAGACCTGTTGTCCTGTAAGGATCAGAATGTTGGGATGTGAAAAAGATGGATGAAAAGAGTTAGCATGTAGCAGAGATGAGAATGTTGAGATGGATGTGCGACGAGAATGGATGAATTTGAGAAATGAGTATATTAGACGAAGTTTGAAAGTGACACCGGTGACAGAAAAGTTGAAAGGAAACCGTTTGTTCTGGTATGGTCATGTGATGAGGAGGGATAAAACGCATGTTACTAAAAGAGTTATGAGTATAAATGTGGATGGATGGAGAGGAAAGCCATGGCCAAAGAAAAGATGGATGGACAGTGTGAGGAGAGACATGAAAGAAATGGGAGTCAGTGATGGCGTGTCAGGGGACAGGACAACAGTAAAAATATACAAACAGTATGGAAACTACCTACAAATGCTCGAAACGGCACTCTCACACAAACATACTCACCGACGAGACCAATAAGGTACTTCTGCAGTGCTGTCAGTAGTGCGAGCCGCTTAGGGGTCTCGTCGATGCGCATGTTTGTGTGAGAGTGCCGTTTCGAGCATTTGTAGGTAGTTTCCATACTGTTTGTATATTTTTACTGTTGTCCTGTCCCCTGACACGCCATCACTGACTCCCATTTCTTTCATGTCTCTCCTCACACTGTCCATCCATCTTTTCTTTGGCGATCGCTTTTCTCTCCATCCATCCACATTTATGCAACACCTTTTCTTCTTCCATACCGTCCAGGGTATGGAAGAAGAAAAGGTATTGCACCGACCCCAAGTAACATGGGACAAGGGCAGGCAGATGGTCATTTGTTTTTTTCATTTGGCTTTATGGCGGCCCTTGCCATCTGGCGCCTAGAGCGACCGCTCTCCTTTCCCTGGGGCCGGTGCTATATTGTATTGAGAAAAAATCGTCAAGAATATGATACGAAAAACAATTTCGAGGAGACACCTAGAGAATGTATAGGAGACTTACCTTGCAACACAATACGTTTGTGAATAGCGAACTTCGCAATGATATGACTCAATAATAGGTGACCATGGTACCTGTAAAGGAAGACAAAGTTTTGAATTACAGAGACAATTTTAAATTAAATAAATATGAGAAAGATGATGCTGTGTCCCAGCAGTGGGAACTGTGTGGCTGATTATGTGTAATGCTGACACAATTTTAAAATAACGAGAGGAAGAATGTTACCCTGTAAATGAAGAATGCGATACATAGGCGCCATACGCTTGGCGAACATTACTATCAAGTAATATTATGGCATAATATACAGAGCTGAACACCAAAATAATTGTTTTATTACAGAGTAAATATGTATTCATATACATAATGATATATAGGTGATGACTCAGACCCTTGCAACCGTGTCATCTAAATAACTATATCTACTACTGCGAACAGAGTCCTAAAACATTTTCATCGGACCTGTCGCTCGCACTTACAGGCCTTAGTGTTGTGTGTACCGGTAAAAAAAGTTAATTAAAATCAAAAAACCCGACTGCTTAAGAAGCGAACTAAAAAGACGTAAACAAGACGAAAAACATGCAGTGCAATTTATATTATTTACTTCCAACTATGCTTTAATTTCATCACAATCACACTAAAAACTCAGTACAAAGCGAGTCTTTAATGCTCTAGAGCAATAAAAATATGAAAATATGAAATTTCATTATTGCACAGTTTATTTTTTAATCGCACCAAAAGGTGCCAATCTTAATGGATTAGCTCTATTCAGCCAGCCGATATCAATACTTTTTTTTTACGTACGTATTATTCGTTTCTATCCTACTTGTTCCAAATTTAAAAAATGATTGCTGCTAACTCTGATTTAAAAATGAAAGAAATTTAAAAAAGTGATTTGGCTGGAACTTTGTTAATTTTGCTTGACAATATTTTTGGAAACGATAAAGTGTGATACTATCTGATTTTGAGTGCTTCGGCTTCGAATTAAAATGGAATCATCTAGCGACACATTAACTCCGGAAAACATTCTAAATGAAGCCGACAGTGTTATAGAAAATCTTTTAATTTCAATAATTAAACTTCTATTTTAACTGTTTGATATGAGTTTCTTTTATCTACTATTCCTATAGGTAATAGTTGAAAGAAAAGCAGTTTATGCACCTCGCCTTAAGTAATTTATATTGCCCTCGCTAACGCTCGGGCTCTAAATCAGGCACTCGATGCAATAATAAATTACTTTGCGCTCGATGCAATAATCTACTATTATTACTTTTTAATATATTTTTTTTTCGTATTATTTACATGTTTCAAAAATATATGTTATATATTTTAAATATATGTTCTTTATTTTAATACCCCACTCAGTGGATTTGGAAGAAAGAAAAATATTGGTCCCCCACAATATGGCGCCCAAAAGCCGCCATTTTTCTATTTTCCATTTTTTTTTCGTAAGGTTAAGAGAATCAAAATCGCTCAACGCGTTTGGTCTCTAGAACGCCATATAAGAACAAACATACAAAAAACATAGACTGATACACACTTTACCCTCCTTCGGCAGTCGGGTAAAAAGGATGGAGGATAATGATTTATGACTCAGTTCGCACGTTTTCCCTAGCCCCAGCCCGAAGACCTGGTTAAAACTGTGGGCATCCGCTGGATGCGAGCGGGCTGCTTGATGTGGCGACACTTGGGTGAGGTTTATATTTAACAGTGGTCGTCTTTCGGCTAAAATGAAGATGAAGAATTCTCCAGTAGCTAGTGTAACAAAGTTTTTTTTTTTTTTGACCATCCCATAACACTATTCCCAAACTACTGCAACTCAGAATAATCAGTGGCAACCACTAGAAAAGAGCCGAGGCAATGAAGCATGAGAATGAATTTAGCAGTCTTTGATCCCGCAACGAAATTAATCAGAAAAGAATAACGAAGGAGTAGGAAAAAAATATCCACTTCCCTCCACATCAAGCAGGAGACAGAACAAACAAGGCTGCCTATTGGCCAAAGGGATAAAAAATATTATTCATATTATTGGGTCCTAACATTGTGAGCGATATTTGATTCCAATAATAGGTATGGCAAAAACGCTTGAACGCACGGAAATTTGTTCTAGTTCCTACAAGGTCCGTATAGTAAACAACTCTAGATGCAGCCTGTACAATCGGCCAAAGCTATATAGCTGATCACCGTAAGGACTATTTTAGCTTGCAGGGCTCGCCCGCTAAATTAACGCCGACATACTCATCAACCAATAGCATCGCAGCATCGGGTGACTGTTTTTCTTGTACCTGCCAGCCCCTTGTTTTTGTAATTAAAAAATATGGTAAAAAAATCAAACAAGTCATTTGGCTATGGTCGACGCAAAAAGGGCGGACGCAGTTGTGGTCATCTTGTGCACGGGATTTTGTTTTCAAAGTGATCAGATGTAGCTTTGGCCAATAGTACATTATCCAACATAGTATTGTGTTCATTCTGCCAAAGAATACACTCCCATAATATATGATGTGCAGATTGCACATATTCACAGTCAGATGTAGAAAGGAACGTCCTCACTGAGAGCATTCACGTGTAATGAGCATTCGACGTCGAATATTCGAGTGGTGTGGACGTTGAGCCGAGCGTTACAATGCTTACAGGCAAGCGCGAACTTCGGCCGGTGTGGACGTCGCAACGATTTTCGCGGAAACAGCTCGCATTCGAATGTTCACGCAGATAAAACGCTCGAAAGCGAGTACTCAGATAATTAAATGAATGAGTAGGTACGTAGGAATATGACTGGCCACTTGTAAAGCAAGGAACAGTTACTTGATCTCAAGTGTTTGTGACCTTCTTGGTCAATGGTATTATCGAATGAATGACATTTAAGGAGATCGTATTCGAATGCTCCAAGCTCGCAAGGGAATGTTCGACACGAACGTTCAGTTTTGCTCGAAAGTGAATGCTGGGATCGCTGGGTAACATTTGTAGCTCGCCTACGATTGCCTGTTTAAAAATGCTCACCAAAGAATGCTCCCAGTGAGGACGGTCCTGAACACTTACATAAAGGCAATGGGTAACAATGTTTGCATCTTACCTAGTTGCAGGGTCTACATAGTTCTTCCCGAGCAGACAAGGCCATGCAAATGTCATCAGTCTGCGTAGTTTATTGCCCTGTTTCTTGTTGTTAGCATCGTGTATATGCGCGGATGCTTGTTCCAGCAGTAGGCACGCGAACTGCAGGAGTGAGATGCGCACCGCATCCGAACAAGCGAATGGATTCTCTGGGTCAATTACCTGAGATAGAAACTGGTATTAATTAACGCGAGTATCGTATGATTGTGGGGATGGAATTATATGAAAATCAAGTAAGAATGGTTTTGAATGCGAAAATATTATGTTATCAAAATGTCTGTAAACAATTCTCTGAGATGTGGCTATGAAAGGAAAGGAGGATACTTATACACCATTAAATTATGGTCGATACGGTGCTGTTTTTGTATGAGATTTTCTACTGCGCAGCCATTGTAGCCAACTTCAGGGCGGCCAAGAAATTTGGAGAGAACTTTACCGAATCGACCCTGATTCGGTACATGAAACAGTATGGATTTGTAAAGATAAAATTAAAAACCGAATGTAAAGCAAAACACTATAAAGTGCCAAAATAACAGAAAATTTTCATACAAAAACAGCATCGTTTCGTGTCTTGCGCATCGGAAAACCAACTTCAGGGCGGCCCAGAAGTTTGGCGAGAATTATTATACCTCTTGTTTTATCATCTTTCAAACCCACTTCCGAAACGAAAGTTATTTATGCACTTTTTACTGTTTTACTATTAAGAGTCAGCACTTTTTACTGTTTTACTTTTAAAAGTCAGCACTTTTTACTGTTTTACTATTAAGAGTCAGCACTTTTTACTGTTTTACTTTTAAAAGTCAGTTTATTTGTTTGTGTTGTTTATCTTTACAAATTTATACTGTTTCATGTACCGGATCGACCCTCCACGGAATTTAACACAACAAAATTTAACAGTGTTTTTGACATTAGCTGGTTGTATGTTCTGATTAAGATGTTTTCACATGCAAAACCTATTTAGAACTCTTACTCTTAGCCCACAGCTCTAAATATGTAAAAGTCTGTCTCTATGAACTTCACACGATGAACTATATGTACGAATGACGTATGAACTATATGTTTTCCGTTCGTTTAGCACTAAATACCTGGTGTAAGCGGCATCAAAATGACAAAACAAAATAAAAACTTACGTTATTAATAAACACGGAAACTACGTTGTCTGGATTATCCTGATAAGGTGCCGGTGGTCCGCCGACAATCTTCTGTCCCTTGTCGAAGCTGACGGCGAAGCATGGTATCAGGATCATTTGCAGTACTTTGGCCTTGAGGTCTTGTGACATGGTGTCACTAGAGAAATGCTCCACGAAGCGGAAGAATGCCGCACGCTTCCACTCTATGTCGTATGTTTGAGCTACTGTGTGCTCGAGGAAATCTCGGAGGAACTGTAAAACGTAGAATAATAGTAATAATTCTAGGTGACTTTGCTCTTAACTCGCCTAGGTATTGTTAAAAAAGTAAGGCAGTGGCTGCAATGTTACGGTGAGACCAAGAAATCGAAAGGCAATGTTACCCATAGGCGGATCCAGGGGGGGGGGGGCACGTGCCCCACCCAGACTAATTAACACATTTTTTATACATTTATTACCAATACCATTTATTTGTATAGTTATTATGTCATATGTCGTTGATCAGGGCCAGATTAACTAAGTAGCAGCATTATAGTCCCTCGTGACACCCCCAGATATTAATCCTGGATCCGCCCTTGATGTTACCTCAATACTCAATACTTTATTGCATTCCATATGTATTACATAGATGGTATAGACATGGTAAAAGATCAATATGGACCCCGTCGGGCACAGCAAAAATTAGGAGAGAGGAAGAGGGCCAAGTAACATTTCAAGGCATTACATAGTATCAAAGAATCTAATAAAAATATTACAAATGTCAAATTGGATGTACAATTATGTCTGTGTTTATAGGTATGATATATTGATTGAATAGGAATAGTAAATAAGTAATTATTATGAAATTGATTGAGGTATTTTCATTAAGATTAAATTATGTTATTAATGTTATTATATTTGGCTTTTGTAAGTACCTATTTCGAGCAATTTACCCATTTTATTATATATATTTCGTAATTTTTGGTGGGTAATTGAGGGATTTTTTTTTATTTTGCAATCGTTTTGTCATTAAAAAACTCCTTAACTGAGTAATATGACTTGGATTCAAGAAATTGTTTCACTTTATTAATAAATATATTTGTTTTGTTTATTTCTCTAATATCTGTCTATCTGTCTGTTATAGTCTGGTAAATCATTTTTCGAACCGCAAGCAACAATAGCAAGTCAAAAACTATCATCATCATCCCACTGCTGGGACACAGGCACCCTCTGTTTGAGAGGGAATGGGCCGTAATCCACCACGCGGGTCGGTGAATGTGCCATGTCTTCGAATTTTTGGTTCTAGGACATGCCAGTTTCCTCTTTTTTGTTCTCTTTTTTGTTTGCCTTCACCGTTTTGAGAGTAGTCGTGATTAATTAATTTACACAAAGTAAAGTGCCCGCATGGGTTCGAACCCAGCAACAACCTACAACTTGTAAGTCACGGTCGTTACCACTGGGCCACCACTGCTCTCAAAAACTATGATAATTTATTAAAAAATTTCAATAAATTATCATCTAAATTATTAAATAATGCAACGGTGTCTTTCTAATAGTAAGTTTTTTAGCAAAGGATTATAATGAGATGTATCTAAGAGAATGAATATTTAATAATAATAACCTGGAAATCCGGTATGAACCGGTCACACAAGGCTCGCAACAGCTGAAATAATAGGTCGATGTTGGACTTATGCTGTACAAAGTAGTGCAGTAATATCTTCACTATTAGCTTGGGTTCCTTCCAGTGTGTACATTCAACAAGATCTACTTTCTTGTGGGTTTCCTGAAACAAAACAATAAAGTTTAAATAAAAACACTGCAAATAGAAACTGGGACATAGTATGTTTCATCATATATTTTAAATTAATATTTTATCTTAAAAAAACAACAAATCAAAGCAAATTAGGCCACAGTTAAGTTTTAAGAATTCCAGAAATCATGGGGTCTTACAAGATTGGTCTAAATTCCAAAGCCAAGAAGCCAATAATTTTAATCTAAAGTTAATGCTCAGCTAGACTGATAATTAACCGAACTAACAAAACAAACATTTTAGGGAGCGTCTTCACTGGGAGCATTTTTTCGTGAGCATTTGTAAACAAGCAATCATAGGCGAGCAACAAATGCTTCCCAGCGAGCCCAGCATTCCCTTTCGAGCAAAACTATGAACGTTCGAGTCGAACATTCCCTTGCGAGCTTAGAGCATTCGCATACGATCTCGTTAAATGTCATTCATTCGATAATACGATTGACCAAGAAGGTCACAAACACTTGAGATCAAGGAACTGTTCCTTGCTTCACAAGTAGCCAGTAATATTCCTACATACATACTCATTGATTTCATTATTTGAGTACTCGCTTTCGAGCGTTTTTAATGCGTGAACATTCGAATGCGAGCCGTTTCGGCGAAAATCATTGCGACGTCCACATCGGCCGCAGTTCGCGCTTGCGTGTAAGCTTTGTAACGCTCGGCTCAACGTCCACACCACTCGAATATTCGACGTTGAATGCTCATGCTCATTACACGTGAATGCTCTCAGTGAGGATATTCCTATACTAGTATTATGAATGAGAAAGTTTGGTTGGATGGTGTGTGTGGATGTATGTTTATTACTCAATAACGCCAGAACGGCTTAACGGATCTTGATGAAATTTGGCACAGTGATAGATTATAGACTGGAATAGCACATAGGAATAACGCTTCGTACGCGAAGCCGCTGGTAGAAACTAGTAAATAAATAATTCAACTAATACTTACATGATACTGGTCGCTGCACCAAATACGTTTCAACAATTCAATCAAATCCGGCTGTCCTGACAGCCACTTCTCATCATACTTGATCAGGAAAGATATGACCCGTACAGCTTGGAACTGCATTTCGGCCCTATCAGCAGCTGGCAGACTAGCCGCATTACCACCAGTGTTGGCCGCCAACAACTGCATAAGACGGGGCTTCTTGGTCGTTTGTAAAGCCTCTCGGTACGTAGGACCAGCTTTCGGGTGTCTGATTAGGTAGATCAAGAATCGGCTCCATTGTTCGTCTTTTATGTTGCTTTCATGTAGAATTAGATCTAATGTTTCTTTTGGATACCTGAAAAGGAAATAGTGATTGAAATTTTTGCTTAATAGATAAGCATTAGGTATGGACAGATTGTGTGAGTGAAATTAGGGTAAATAATAAATGTCATAGTTGACAGAGGAATGGATGAAAAAAATATATGGCACCGAGCCGTACCCCCGGTTTCTCAAAACTTGATTATCGGGCTATTAACGTAATCGACGAATAATCGCCGGTTATCTGCTGTGATTGGCTGTTGAAAATTAATTCAACCAATAACAGCAGATAACGTGTGCTTGACAATTTGTCACAATTTAGCGTTGAGAAACCCGGCCTAAGTAGCATAGGATAATACAAAATTATCTCTAGAAAAAGTTATTAAGCTTTTATATTTTAACAGTACAACAAAACAACCCCGAGGCTTATTAACTAATGATTTTAAACTACATAATTTATCTAGTAGTAGACACGCTTCGATCGACAATCCATCGAAACACGTAATTATAACACGATATCTTGCAAAAATACCCCACTTCAAAAATCATAAGTTTTGAAAGGCAGAACCGATTTTCATCAAAGCTAAGAACACTCGATATCGAAACAAAAATACTAAATCAAAATCGCTTCATCTGTTTAGGAGCTACGATGCCACAGATAGAAACATAAATACATAGCAACACACGTCAAACTTATAACACCCCTCTATTTCTTTTGGGGGTTAAGAAAACTATTTCCACATACCTCATGAGGAACTTAACAAGCGGCTCTCTAAACGGTGATCCAGCTTCAACCATGACCGCCTTCTCAGTGTGGAATATAAGTCGACACAACACATCGAGGAAGCGAGGGGAAGCGGCCGGAATTTGATGAAAGATGCCGATCAGTATTATTATCTTTTGTTCGTTTTCCACGTTCTTTGATACGCTCTGGAGGAAGTTTCCATCTGTGGGGAGATCATTGATCATTAAACCTGAATAAAAAAAAAATGAAATTGTTCATATTCCGGTCAGCATCAATGCCAAAAGACATGCAGTTTTAGACACAGGTCTCCATGGTTTATCAAAGAAAGAATAAAGCTGTTCTAGTCAATTGTAAAATGGATGCTCTAAATTGTTACATATTAATTAAACACATTATTTAAGGCAAATACTCAGCAGCTTTTCAAGATTAAATCATAGAAAAGACGGACCATAAAACGCCCCGCCTACGCGCAACTACAGCTTATACTAAGGACCGATTTCACCAATTATAATAATAATAATAACGATTAGTTCAATTAAACGCAGTTTACGCAAATACAGCGCTCTGATTGGTAGTTTGTCAGCGGTCTCAACCAATCAGAGCGGAGCGTTCCATACTTGGCATAGGGCTAATAGTTCTAAACGTTTAGATCCGAAGACATACGAAGTTTACCGATGTCGGAAAACGAATTTCGGAACTGAAATGGAGCTGGGCAGGACACCTGGCAAGGCGCGGTGATGATAAATTGAGTAAGGTGGTGACTGAATGGCGTCCAAGGACTGGGAGAAGAAGTATTGGTCGTCCAGCGGCGAGATGGGCAGCTCACATTGTTGCCATTCCAGGTAGAACCTGGATGAGGTTGGCACGGGAACGTGGTAATTGGTACAAGAAGAGAGAGGCCTATGCTCAGCAGTGGGCGTGGTCAGGCTGTGAATGACGATGATGTTGAATCGCGATTAATATTATTGGTGAAATCGGCCCTAAGTCGTTTTAATACCATAAATCAAAATAATACATACTTTTATTAGTCTGTATAGAATAATCCAACAATTTTTTCAGAAGTTGCAGTAGCTGTTCACACAACTTCTCGCTGAACGTTGAAGGGAACAGCTGAGTTAAGTACGATAGTCTCTTAGCGCCATTTACACTCAGGTGTCGATGGTCACCAAGAGTTAGCAGAAGAGGACGCATCACTGGATGAACCATCTCCATGTCGATTTGGAAACCAGAGAGGAACTTCTGCATACATTCGAAGCCAACCTAGAAAATGATAAATTTTTTAATAAGGTAATCAAATAATTTTTATGTTATTTTAAACACCAATAATAATTGTAATACACGCCCGATTTGTTCAAGATCTGAATGAAGTTTTAAATCGTTAAGGTATTTAAAGATACTGAAATATTGATATGACAAAAAACCAGAAGATCAAAATTAAAGAATTCATTTAACTAGGACTAGGGGAAGGTGAAACAATAGGGTAGAGGGTTTTAAGAATGCCCTACTCGGCGGCACGAAATATTTTGTGGGCGTGGTTAAAATGCATGCTATCTCATCCGACAACACGTGCGAAAGGGATAGACGCTGTGATGAGCAGTAAGAAGCTAGTGCGCTTACGAAAACATACTTTTGGAAATTTGTAGCTAAATGTATGATGATTTAGAACGAAAACGAGCGCGAAATTTTATAAACAGACCTTTGGGAACATAGATATCATGAAAAAACTACTGAATGTAACTGTACAAAATAAAATTATTTGCTTTTTTGAACTACTAATCTATTCCTGTATCTATGACTGTTTTGCAATTTTCGTTCTTCTTATGGTATTTATTTCTGCCTAAAGATGCGTTAAAATTAGTGATGAAATATGGAACTTTAGACGCTCATAACCGTTAAACGTATGTTTTTTTTTACTTTTTAATTACCATACACAAATTGACATCATTTTTTATTTTGAATGTACAACGTCAAACAGTGGAATAATCTCCATACTACGTTTGTATGGAAGAACGACCGACTAGGGCACCCTTAAACTTACAAAAGACTTACTTGTTGCAATTCCGGATCATTTTTCTCAAGTGACTTGTAAAGCACTTGGAATATTTTCTCGCGGCAGTGTTTCTCCTGTATGTAATGACAGGATGCGAGTGCTTTCAACGCTGACGCTCGTAGCGGACCTAGGCTTACGTTCTTATAGCAAGGCAGCTTGCCTAGCATCGCGTCTTCAGCCTCGCATAAGGAGAGTAGCTCTCGGAAAAATACTTTGTGTTCGTTTATGTTAAGATCTAAAAGTTAAAAATAAGTTGATGTAGAATCGGCATAAAAAAAACAGTTTTACAAAGGTTCTGGCAGCAAAATAAATGTGACAAATTGTTAAGCACGTATTATCTGCTGTGATTGGTTGACAACAGCCAATTGATTATTTTGCGATAATTTTGCTTCCAGAAACTCGTGGTTGATTTATTTTTTAATTTTTATTTGAGAAGAAAATCTGAGAAAGCGTACAACACTAGCTGTTACTCGCAACTTCATCTGTGAATCTAATTCATCTTTCATTAATTTTAAATATCCAGGATGAAAATAGTCAATATCCTTCTCCAGGTTGCATGCTATGCCGTCAAATTTCATAATTATCGAATCGGTGGTTTAGGTATGAAGGGTAAAGATTTTTTGGTCCTATGATACAAAACTCAAAATAATAACTGCCAGGACAATAAAATCTTACCTATAGTAAAAAGCCTTGGTTTCAATGTTGTACAGAAAGTGGTTCCATCCATAAGACCCATCTGGGCATTGGCTGGTTGGTGTCGAAGCAAATGCTTCTTGGGCGGAATTATATCCGCTAACACTTCCCTGTGTGGATCCATAACTTCTGTTACTGTCTTCTTTTGTAGCTCTGCTATGAGCTCTAGAGATTTCATAGCCTGGAAAAGAACAAAAAGAAGTTAAAATAACAAGATCTGATACCTATGTGGTATTGAAAAAAAAAATAAGGAAACAGGAATCTGATCTTACCTGTTGTCTCACTAAAAGGTGAGGGCTTGTAACTTGCAGAACAAGTTCTTGTAACACATCATGTAACGCTCTAGCCTTCGCTACAGCAACGTCACCTTCGGCCTCCACCGACTGGACACAAGGACCGACGACGCAAACTCTCACTAGTCTCTCCAAGTTCACAGTGGCCATATCTATAGCGCCTGAGGAAACTTCCCCAGTCAAGTCCATCATCACGAAGAGAACTGCCTTCAAGAATGTAAAGACATGTTTGTAAACCCATTCTGGTGCCATTTTTTCTACCATAAACTTGACTGCGATACAGCCGCCTAGCTTGGCGTACCAGGCTCTCTCATAACATAGAGCTGACATCCGCTCAGCAAGGTACTCCATCAAAGGCAATCGGCACGCCCGCTCTCTACTTCCAAGCACTGTTGCTGCAGTCTCTATCATAAGGACCAACGCTAGATGACCCGGCTTACATAATTCTTTCTCTTCATGTCCCATGATAACGGCGATGGCATCGACTAGGACTAAAGCATCAAGACCTTCTTTAGGTGCAGAGTTTTCGACAAACGGTCCTGCTTGCTGCGCGATCGCTACCATTGTGTAGTGTCTCACTAGCGACACCATAGTTGGTAATACGTGGTGACGTAGTTCCTTTATAGCTGCGGCAACAAACATTCCAGTAAGAGCCGTGCGATGAGTGTTCCTAACAATACTGTTAGTGCACTTGTAATAAGGTCCATTTTGAACCTGAATCTTGCCGTCGATGAAGCTTGGGTGGTTGAATAGCTTCTGTAACGTCGCTCTGTCGTCGTCTAAATTGAGCGACGAGGCTAAGTAGCATCTAAGAACTTCCCAACATTGTCGTCTGTAGAACGGATCCGTCATGCTTGACTTTAGAGCAGAAAAAGCTGTCTCTATTACTTTGTCTACCTCGAAGTCTATTGGTTTCGATTGTTCTTGGAAGTAAGCTTGCACTGCGGGCGGTGGTGCATCGGTTTCTCGGTACTCCAACCTTTGTGGTTCTATCATCATCTTACGGTTACCACCGCCGAACTTTCCAAGGACTCTGAACGCGATTCTCGCGACTTCGTTATTCTGCAATGTTCTCCAAAGGGCTTGCATAAGGTCAGCCCTAACAGGCTGAATGTGCTCGTACAAAAAGTCAGGCTGCAAGTTATCCACACAGAGCTCGAGAGTCCTCAAACCTTGTGATATTAAAGTATGGGACCCATTTAAAGCGGAGACCAGAGGATCCATGAGCATAGGTAGATAAGGCAATAAGCTACTTAATCTGACGGGTACCGTCAAGCATAACTCGACAAATAGATCTTTCATGTGTTGTTTGTGAAGGCCGCTTTGTAGACGATTCAATCCTTCGAGTAAATTAGGCAGTAGTGGTAAGAATTCTTGGTATAATAAATCATGACTGCCGCCGCCAATAGAGCGGAATAATGCTCTCAAAAGTAGGAAGTAATTGTAGGGTTCCTTAGCAGTCATGGCATAATCCATGGCTTTGTTAACGATGCTGTGCAAGTGTGGCCTGAGCATTTGTTCATTTTCAGTGGGAAATAGACTGACGGAACCAAAGACCAATTTAAAAAGTCTCAGGTAAAGGTTTGACCTCTCCACATTCGTTCCCATTTCCTCCATCCTCTCTAGGAGGTATTCCACAAGGACGGTCGCGAAAATCGGTGACGTAGCAGGATTTGATAAGAATGTATTGGCAATTATTTGCAATGTCGTATTTTTGTTGATTCTTTCAACCATATGGGAAATTGTCGCGGTAAATATCTCTTGGAAGGTTTGAGCGTTCATCATTGAGAACTGTAAAAAAAAAATGGCACAATATTAACATTACTATTTAAAAATATTTTAGATGTTTTTCAAGGTCATGTTTTCTATGGTAAATTCGTTGTTTCTAATTAATGTTATTATCAATTAAACTGATATCCACTTTATATTCGGGTAGATTATGTTGATTTTCTAATGAGTAGTAGATACTATTGAAAAGTTATAAAATCGTTGAAGGTGTAGCGCGAACTGAGCTTTACGAGTAGGGTTTAAAGTTCTTTTTTAACCCCCGACGGAAAAAGAGGGGTGTTATAAGTTTGACATGTGTTGCTGTGTATCTGTGTGTCTGTTTGTAGCATCATAGCTCCTAAACGGATGAACCGATTTTGATTTAGTTTGTTTAAAAGGTGATTTTGTCGAGTGTTCTTAACTATGTTTGAATAAAAACAGTTCAGCCGTTCAAAAGCTATGGGCGTTTTACTGTTTGAATCGGAGTGTTTTCGCCAGGTATCGTTTCATAATTACGTGTTCAATAGATTGCCGATCGAAGCGTGTCTATGTACTAGATAAATTATGTAGCATAAAATAAAATGTGTCGGGGTTTTTTTAAATTTTGAAATTTTACTTATTTACTGTAACAACTTTTTGTCTCAATAAAACTTAACTTCACCAAAAAACTCACATTTGTGTATATGTTTGGAAACAAAATTAAAGGTGGACTGGTAGAAAATGCCTACTAAAGCTTAAATTAAGTCCGCCTTCGTAATTGCGCATAAAGTTTTAATAAATAAATATAATTGTGAATGCAGCTTAAGTAGGTACTATAGATTGAAAAACAATATATCACGGGTATTTAACGCGATTATTTCGATAGTTTATTTACTTATTTCACCCGAATACCCGTGATATATTGTTTTTCAATTATGAAACGCGTAAGTTTTAAAGTTAATAGGTACTATAGATACTTACCACTCCACTAAAATGTTCCAACACCTCCTTTTCTTCCTTAGACCGTACATGTGGTTGCGCGGGCGGCTGCGCCGGCGCACGCGGTGCGGCCAACGTGTATATGTCAAGCGATTGCAGCCCCCATCGCACTAGACGTATAAATACTAACGTTTCGGCAGCATTGAACAGCTTTTTTTCACTTATATTGTTCATATTTGCGGGTTCCGGTATTGCTTGCTGTGGCAGAACAGTCTATGTGTGGTGTACATAGATAATGTATAGATGAGAATGATATAATGGCCTTATTAATAAAAATAGTACATTATGGTACAAGTGTGTAATGTTGGTGATTACCGCTGAGGCGCCATTGAGACCCGAGCCGTTAGGTAAGGGTCTTAAGAGAGCCGAGGACGGTAATCATCAATACACACGTGTATCATACGACGTTTTTCAACACACTTGTGAAGAAAATAATACTAACAAATCATTTCTAACAGTGAAAACGAGTTGTGAATTTTTTTTCGCAATGGCAGGCAGAATTAATCAGTTTTCCTTTGCGCGCGCATCTAACAATGGCGATCGGCCATAGACTAAAAATAATGAGTTTTCTTTTGTTTTGGCTTTTCGCGGATAGCGTTTTAGCCACGTACAAAATGGGGAATTTTAAGTTTTCTTTATTACAGACAAAAACAAAAGTTATATTTGAGTTAAAGTTTTATATAATAAACACGTACAAGTAGAAATTATCTATTTAAATACGAAGTTGCATGAAATGTGTTGCATTTTTACTATTGAGCACGATCTTTTTTGTATCGAAACTTTTTTAAGGACAAAGCAACTCAACCAATAAATAAAAATACTCTATAATTCACTTGTTTCTTTGAGTGTTTTTAGCTATTCATCATAGTTGCCGATTTGGACATCCACGCCCGTTTAAAAATCTTACCCTGTTTAAATAAAGTGTTATAGGAACAACTTCTTATTATAGTTTTCGCCAAACTTCTGGGCCGCCCTGAAGTTGGCATTGGCGTTGCGCAAGGCATGAAACGATGCTGTTTTTGTATGCGAATTACTACTGCGCAGCCATTGTAGCCAACTTCAGGGCGACCAAGAAGTTTGGCGAGACCTATACACTAATGACACATTACTTTGAAATTTTATGTTTCTCTACCACTTTGGCTGACTTTAAAGTCACATTGACCGACGCTGACCGTCGGTGCTGACGACCGCAAGCACGTCATTGGTGGAATTAGACGGCCGTTAGCGCTGAGCCGAAAGACTCGACCAATGACGTACTCGAGTCGACCGTCAGCGCCGACGGTCAGCGTCGGTCAGTGTGACTCTAAAATCAGCCTCAAAGTGACTAGAGATAGCATAGAGTCACAGGCAACTTTGAGTAGTGTTTCAGTATTTGTCCATTTGTGTCACGAGATACGAAAGAACACAATATTAAACAGAAAAACAAGCCTTGTTATGTATCAAAGCATTTTTTTAAGAAACAATACTAGAGGATATGTAAGCTCATCAGCTGTGTTCCTCTCATTATAAATCCTAACCATAATAGAATAGGGGTTAAAGTATGAAATTGCCGTTTTATTGTAATAGGTACTTCGAATTGACATAGAACCTTCATGGTTTGAGATTATTGCCTGAAACATTTTTCACATGGTACCTAGTACATAGTTCTTCTTTTAAATAATATGCAACATTCGATTATCTACTTTCGATTGTTTTTTTTATTCAGCTTAGACAAGAAAGATGGATACTTCGACTCATGAATCGATCTTCACCATTATTGCCCCATGAGAACGCGCGACCTCATACAGCACGAGAAACCGTTTTAACTCTACAGGAACTGCAATTAGAAACCATTGATCGCCCTCCGTATTCGCCAGACCTTGCTCCAACGGACTACCATTTTTTTCGTGATTTGAACAATTTTCTACGTGATAAAAAGTTTTCTTCTCAGGAGGCAGTACAAAATGTTTTCACACAGTTTTACGAATCTAGATTACTAGTTCTATTGCAAAGGCATAAATGACCTTCCTATTAGATGGCAGCAATGTATAGATAATAATGGTAATTATTTTGATTAAATAAATAGGTTAAATTAAAAAAAAAAAAACTGTATTCAATTTTTCAGTACATATCGGCAATTTCATACTTTAACCCCTAATATATTAATTCTTCAACTTAATTAACCACACAAATAAATAACTTTCAACTAACCTTGATACACGCAGCACAGCCCCAAGTGATGGTCTTGACGCCACAAACCAACGTCTTGACCAAAGTCCTATAGTCGCCTACATTCAGATTATTCATCTGTGATGATGGGAAGCCTATCTTGGACTTCTCCTCATTCTTAGTCAGGCTATCAAGGAAGTCTGGTGCGAGTTTCTCTTCCTCCGCTTTGACTTCTACTATGGATGTGGATGTCGATGGGCCAGGTGTCGTGGGAGTGCCAGGTGTGGTACCACCACTGGGTATTATTGGCGTTGTTGTTTGTTTACTAGAACAAATGAATATTATGGGGAATGATAAAGCAGAATATGGGCATTTTATTAAAATTATATGTAACTAGCGGACGCCTCGCGGTTTCACCCGCGTAGTTCTCGTTCCCGTGGGAATACAGGCATAAAAAGTAGCCTATGTCACCCGGGGATAGTGTAGCTTACCAACGGTGAAAGAATTTTTTAATCGGTTCAGAAGTTTTCAAGTTTATTTGATAAATACAAAAATACAAATCTTTTCTCTTCTTAATATTAGTATGTAATGAATTAGAATCAGTAAAAGTCTTCAAGTATCAATTAATGTTTGATACTTGATCACTTATTTCCACCATCGTCAAGTGGTTTGGAGACAATTAAATCCTAAAAGGCTTACTTCGGTCACGGGGTCCCAGCGCTAACAAGAAAATTTGGTTCAAATTAATGTCACTAGATGGCGCGATATGCCTCGATTTATTTGTGCAGTATACGCATTGTGAGTAAAATTAACATTTTCTAGAATAAATCATAAAAATTGTATGTTCTTTTATAATCAACTCTCCTTAGAACAAAATTATGGAATATTGGGCTCTTAATTCACATTTCAAAGATTCTTTGAACGGATCATTTAAAATTGATTCTAATAGATGGCGCGGATTCAAACTTCTGAGGCATGGCACTCGGTTTTTCAATTTGAATTGTAACACAGTTTGGTACAGTGAAACTGTAAAAACTTGCAAAATAATACTATAAAATAAATCATCACTGTATTTAAAGAAAAAATAGTCACGAACCGAAAACCCTTTTACTTGCAAGTCACTGCTAATACCATATATAGCCGTAAAAAAAACATCATCTTAATTAGACGAAAAACGCTAGTTACGTCGGCACGGTTTATTGGTATGGGATCCGATGCGGCATATGTATACTAGTATTATATTATCTATGCTCCGGTGTTCGATTTACGACAATCTTTTAAAACAACGAACTTAACTTCACTGCACACTTACCATTTATTCATCAACGCAGGTAGCTGCAATTTGGATATGGTCTTAAACTTCAGCACGAACACTTCAAGTATTCTCATTAGGAGCAGTCTTCCTGGCGGTACAACGACAACGCCAGGGGCGGCGGCAGCCACCATGGGCGCGGTCTCGGTTTCCGACCGCTGTCGAATGCAATCCACCAGGTTCAGTAATAACTTGCAAGACATCGTTTGGATGCTAAATGGGAAAAAATATGACAATTATGTTAAGAATGTTTTCATCAGAATGTCTATATTTTTATAGTTAAAAAATTGCAAATAAATGGCAAAAAATTCGGCCACAAATTTGCAATTTATGGGCATAGTTTTACTAAAAGATAGTGATAAATTACAGGAGAAATAAGACTAAAAGGTATTGTCTTCAGAACTGAAAGAGTTTACAATGTTTTAACTTGATGTTGAAAACATAAAAATTCATTCCGCTAAGTAAATAAAATAAACTGCTGTAAACGATGGCGGTTCCCTGACGCGAGTACGAGGTTAATTTTTTGCTTTTTAGAGGTTTTTGTGTCGGGGGTTTTTTAAATATGTAATTTAATTTTTTTTTCATGCTTTTTAAACTAGGTACAGATAATTTAAATAGTAGTAGTCAATAATGACACGATATTTTGCGAAAAAACCAGATTCGGAGAATTAAATGCGGATTACTTTTGAATGGCTGAACCGATTTTATTCAGACATAGCTAAGAACACTCTCGACAAAGCCGCCTCCCATCAAAAAAAAAACTAAATCAAAAGAACTCAAAATCGGTTCATCCGTTTAGGAACTATGATGCCACAGACAGACACACAGATACACGGCAACAAACGTCAAACTTACAACATCCCTCTTTTTCCATCGGGAGTCAAAAAGGATGCAGACCAAACATTTAAACCGCACAAACTAGTGAAACCAAACAGAAGTTTATAGATTACCTTGTTGGAAGAGATTCATCATGTACATTCTTGGAGAACAAGTGGGCTGCGATAGCGAGATCAGTGAGTGGTAGAAGTGCCCTCACATGGTGAACTAAATCAGCCAGTGTTGAATATGCGAGGGGACGTAAAGATTCATGGACTGTCCATCCGCCTCCGAGGAGTACGTCTTCGTCAAATAGTCGCTCCATGTACGGAACAAATTCTGAAGTGAAAGAAATAAAATACAGTTGGGCATAAAAAGTTTAGACATTTGCTTGGTTAGAAAAATAAGCAATAGTTATAGATAATACAATAAATAAAATAAGGAAACTAAAAATAAAATCATATACTAAATTAAAAATAAATTTCATGCTATAAATCTATACTAATATTATAAAGAGGTAAAGTTTGTGGGTTTGTGAGTTTGTGACATTGTAAGGGGTAAACTCTGGATCTACTAAACCAATTTTGAAAATTCTTTCACCAGTAGAAAGCTACATTATTCTTGAGTGTCATAGGCTATAATATATTTAAAAAAAATAGAGATCCTTATGAAAATTCCAATAATGTAACCCAAGGTAGCAAAATGTTGCCTATAAAATTCATTCTTTGGCATGCGCTGAGAAAACTATTGATGATAGATAAAAATTAGTAGGTAGGTAGGGTAAGCAGCATAGGCAGGGTAGGCAGGGTAGGTAGGTAGGGTAGGTAGAGTAGGTAGGGTAGGCAGAGTAGGCAAGGTAGGCCGGATTGGCAGGGTAGCCAGTTGACGGGAGCGAAGCCCCGGGGGTCAGCTAGTAATATAATAAATTTGTATTCAAATTCGCTAAAGAGAATTTAAAGCTAGAATGTGATAGCTAAACGCGTCGAGATTTTTATAAATGAGAGTATTTAGTAACAAATTAATTAGACAAATGAGAGGAAAATAAATAATTTAATCATAATAATATAATGAGAGAAAGGTCTTTAGCGATAGCAATTATTTTTCTAGTGTGCAGTGTTAGTTTTTTGAAGTAGATAGGCAAGCTGTTAACAACAACAGCCTGAAACAAATTAGTTAGGCCGATTTTATGATCTACGATTTGATTGATTTATGTCTGCCCCGAATAGCTAAATAATTAATATAGAAAAACACACGAAAAATAATAATTAAGAAAATTCATATCCCAATAAATTTATTGGTTCTGTGGTGGTATGAAAGTCGCGAGATCAGTTTATTAAAAATACTAGCTGTTGCCCGCGACTTCGTCTGCGTGGCATTAGTACTTTGAATAGCCTATTTTTTATATTGCGCCATAATATTATAAGTGTGTGGGCCGCCTTACTTGAAAAATTATTAGTTCACCATACAAACTTCTATCCTAAGTCCCTCCCAGGGTCTTAAACTATCTCCACACCAAATTTCATCTAAATCGGTTCAGTGGTTTTAGCGTGAAAATGTAACAGATAGACAGACAGACAGAGTTACTTTCGCATTTATAATATTAATCCGTATTATAAATAAGAAACTGAATGTTTTTGTAATTAGAACACAAATAAATATTAATCCTACAAATATTATAAATGCGAAGGTTTGGATGAATAGATGTAAATTACTCAATCACGCCAGAACGACTGTACGGATATGGATGAAATTTGGCACAGAGATAGATTATAGTCTGGAATAGCACTTGGGCTACTTTGCATGCCGGTTAAAATGTTTCCTTGGGATAAAAAAAAACACTTTTCACGCGGGCGGAAACTAGTTTGTCGATAAAGTAATAAAAGGTAAAATACCTTTTACCAATACCAAATTCATCATTCCATTTTAAATATTCACACAACTTATAAGGCCTAAAAAGTCATGCGCCTCTTTGTTAAGCAAACACAAGCTTACCTCTATATAAAAACTTACTCAGTCTCAAATCCGTGGCAAGGATATGACGTGTTGCTATGACTAGCTCCTTTCTCAAATGTGCCACTTCCGGCGGGCACAACGTCAACAACCCTATAATGCCTTTTACCATCAAATTGGCGTGATTGGCAATTGTGTCTGTGTATATCCTAATGATATAAGCCAAGAAGGCTAAAGTCTTTATTTGGGCACCCATGAAGTCTACAAAAACCTCCTTGTTGAATGAAGCTGATTGTCTGTAAGAAAGATGTATACTTGAAACAAGTCCACCAGAATATTTTAAAAATGGCATAGTCCAGTCACAGTATAAATATACAAACAGTATGGAAACTACCAACAAACGCTCAAAACGGCACACTCACAAAGACATGAGCACCGACGAGACCCCTAAGCAGCGTCCGCGGTGCTGTCAGTAGTGCGAGTCGCGGGTTCTCTTCGGTGCGCATGTTTTAGTGCCGTTTCAAGCGTTTGTAGGTAGTTTCCGTACTGTTCGTCCATCTTTATACTGTGGTCCAGTGTTAGATGGTTAAATTATGTCTCTGTTCAAAAACTAATATTTTATTTTCATAAAAATTTTAAGAGGAGACTGGTGAATATTAAATCTATCCGTCCGTTATAATAGTCTTTTGCAGGTTTGCTGGTAGAAACCAAAATACAGAATGAATAAAATGGTGTTCACAAAATAGTTGCTTTTTTACTAAATACATACAAACATTCATAAACTCATGACTTTTTCCCATGGGGGTAGGCAGAAACACCACCTGCTACGATCCTTACATACTTCTTTTGCTTCACTCACATTCATACACACACGCCGGTTATGAGTACTGCGCACCTGACCTTTCTGAAGAACATCACCTATAAGGTCTATGTATGTCTTTCTAGGTCGTCCCCTCTTGGCGTTCCCATCTGCCTTGTACCTTTCGTTAGTCGCCTTTCATTCATCCTCTCAACATGGCCAAACCATCTTAACATACTCTTTTAAATTTTAGTCACTACATCTTCTTTTTAACCACAACATTGTCTTATTAACTCATTCCTCAATCTATAAGTTTTTTTACTAAATCTGACTGCTTATTTAGACTAAAAATTTCCCATCTAAACTTACCTGTGATTCGCAGCAGGTTGCAAAGTAATAGTCTCCATAATCAGAGGGATGAAGTTGCTGACCTCCTGATGTACATTTTGTTTGTACAACTGGTACATGAGGACCACTATGATAGGCAACTCCTGAATTACTTTCAGGGAGAGCACTGATCTTGGGATCAGGTTATACTGTAAGTAAAATAAAACAAATTAGTCTCCACTATTTCTACTTAAAGTTCCACTTTCAATCTTTACATTTGTTGTATTTTGTATCATCAGTCTTTCAATGTTCCCACTGCTGGGACACAGGCCCCCGCCCGTGAGAGGGTCGTAATCTACCAAGCAAGCCCACACTGCGGGTTGGTGAATGTCACCTGTCTTTGAAATTTTGGTTCTAGGACATGCCGGTTTCCTCACGATGTTTTCCTTCGCCGTTTTGAGAGCAGTGGTGATGAAATAATTTACACAAAGTAAAGCGCCTGCCTGGGTTCGAACTCACGACCTACTACACCAAAGTCGCCACAGGGCCTTTACTGTTCTCCTATATTATTTGTATCGTATTGGGTACAAAAAGTATATTATGATATTTAATAGAACCATTAAAAAAAAAATACTAAATATTGGCTGTCTGTTATAGATCGCCTTGTACCATTAAGTAGTCTGCCCGTGAAACCACTTTGTACATGAAGCCTAAATAAATGTTGTTACATTTACATA
This sequence comes from Orthosia cruda, assembly GCA_964057195.1. Taxonomy (NCBI): domain Eukaryota; kingdom Metazoa; phylum Arthropoda; class Insecta; order Lepidoptera; family Noctuidae; genus Orthosia; species Orthosia cruda. The sequence goes on from OZ059849.1 coordinate 6,810,902, forward strand.
GGCGAAAGTTACGAGTCACTTTTTAATCCTACTTATTACTAAAGAGCTAAAAGTGGTTAAGGTTAAACTAGTCGACGGCACGAACTATTTTGTGCGCGAGGTTAAAATGCATGCTATCTCATCCCACAACACGTGCGAAATATATAGATGCTGTGATGAGCAGTAAGAAGCTAGTTCGCGTACGAATTAGCACTTCTGCAATCTTTTATCGAAATGGATACTGATTTAGGACGAAAACGAGCGCGCGAAATTTTATAAACAGACCTTTGGGAGTCTAGATTTCATGAAAAAATTACTGAATGTATCTGATCAAAATAAAATTATTTGGATTGTTGAATTACTAATCTATCCCTGTATGGAGGCCGTTTTTTAATTTTCCTTCTTCTTATGGTATTTATTTGCGCCCAAAGATACGTTAAAATTAGTGTTGAAATATGGAACTTTCGACGCTCATAACTTTCAAATATTTAATTTTTTTATTTTTTCGGTTCCATACAGGGCTAGATAATGGTGAGACAAATTGATATCTTTTTTTATTTTGAAAGTACATCGTCAAACAGTGGAGTAATCTCTAGACTACGTTTGTATGGAAGAATTTTTGACTTGTGTACCCTTAAGGCTTCATAACAACAGATGATCACGGACAACAGACTGTAGATAGTCAAAATTGGCTATACCGAGTGTATACCCGCGATTAACCCAAAAAAAGTGTCATCCCCCCTTAACAAACATCTTTTTAATATAGGCGCCACAGACAGCCCACTTTGCAGGGGCTGCCTTGACGCCGAGGAATCAGCCGCACACGTCATCCTGGAATGCAAGACCGTGGCTTCACAACGTGAAGAAATCCTCGGAACAATGAGGTCGCCCCACGAAGCCTTTGAAGCTCGCAGGAAGTTTCTGTGCTTTTGGGTGGAGCTACGCTGGCTGTGCTAGCCAAAAGGGTCCACGCACAATGGACCTAATAAGAGTCTACGTGCGGAAAATAGAGTAGTCCCTATCATTATCATCATCAGTGATTGAGAGGGAACTTGCACAGTTGTACATAACAATAAAGTTCAATTTAAATAAATGTGTGTTCTGAAAAATACTTACAGTTACAACACTGCCGTCAAGTAGTTTTTTCTCAGTGTGTATAGGAGTTGTTGTGTAAGTTTCCTGTAGTAGTTGTTCAATGTTCACTTCCGATAAATCCTTCACCCTTATTGTGGGTTTAGGTTCAAAAATTTTTGCCAAATGATTTGGCAAGTCAGAATATATCCCTTTCACCCATTGCAGGAACTTGTGAATCTGTATAAAAAATAAATATATATGTTAAAAACATTTTCTTAGTAAACTGATAGTGATAATAGATCTTTTTTAAATGCATTTCATTCTACTTACGTCTACATCAGTAGAATATGCTGGCCTGTATTGTTTGTGCAATTCCATAAAAATCTTAAGGCACACCAAGACATTCTCTTCATTTTCTATTTCCATTAACTTCAGCATCAATATGAGGATACTCTCAACATATCGTCTTAAGGTTTCACTGATCGGGAGACGGTGAATCATTTCAAGAATCAGTTTCCTGACTTGCTGAATATTATACTCCGCAATGAAATGTGGTTCTCCGTCTTGTAGTATTTTGAGGAATATTTTTAAGGAGTGTTCTAGGAATTGGGGGTATTGAGGGGAACTGAGTATTACCTGTAAAGAAAATATTATGATATGAATGTTAAATTTTTTATGAATCATTGCAGTGTTTTGCTGCAATTTTTTATTATTAGGAATAATATGCATGCTGATCAATAAAAAAAAAAAAACCGGCCAAGTGCTGCGAGTCAGACTCGCGCACGAAGGGTACCGTACCATTATAGCAAAAAACGGCATAAAAACCACGTTTTTTGTATGGGAGCCCCCCTTAAATATTTATTTTATTCTGTTTTTAGTATTTGTTGTTATAGCGGCAACAGAAATACATCATCTGTGAAAATTTCAACTCTCTAGCTATCACGGTTCTTGAGATACAGCCTGGTGACAGACAGATAGACAGACAGAGTAATAGGGTCCCGTTTTTACCCTTTGGGTACGGAACCCTAAAAATTGACTAAAAAAGCTATATGACAATATGTTTGTCATATAGTTTTTTTAATTCAGCTTTAGCAACCATCCGCTAGTGCAGTCATTAGGTTCTCAAGGGTACAGTAGGGAGGAGTGATAACACTTTTTACGAATTTCGTTATTCCAGTATTATCAATAGTTGATCCATAGTTTAAGAAGTGCTAGTGCTAAATTCCAACTTGCTGAGAAAATATCAAAATTTTGAAAATTTAAGCAAAGTAGCCGCACACAGGTGTCAATTTCTTGCTCTGTAAACATTTCTATGTGGGTTTTAGGGTTCCGTACCCAAAGGGTATAAATGGGACCTTATTATTAAGACTCCGCGGTCCGTCTATCACCAGGATGGATCTCTTGAACCGTGATAGCTAGACAGTTGAAATTTTCACAGATTATGTATTTCTGTTGCCGCTATAACAGCAAATACTAAAAACAGAATAAAATTAATATTTAAGTGGGGCTCCCATACAACAAATGTGATTTTTTTGCCGTTTTCAGCGATAATGGTACGGAAACCTTCTTGCGCTAGTCCGTCTCGCACTTGGCCAGTTTTTTCAATTAATTAATTGTTAAAACAAGAAACTTAAAGCACATATTCAATGTTAGATTTAAGTACTTCTAATAAAAAATCTCCTTTTAGGTGAAAAGAGTGAGATATAGTTATTTAAGTCTCATATAAATTTCATTTTGATCTTTATGAAACCATCTCTTTCTTCTGATCTTTAAACAGACAAAAGAGACCCTGTTATAAGCTTGACACACCTTTTGTGGCCGGTGGACCTCTAACTGTAGCAAATTGAGTCCATAATAAAAATCATCTAATAGGATTTCCGTGTTAGTGTGTTTCTGTGTTCATGTTGTTATTGTTAGTTTGGTTATTGTTTCAGGGACTAAAACTAGTTATTTGATCATCTTCAAATATGTTGAAAACATGGATGAAACTAACATTAATAATAGTTTTGATTTTAAAGCCCTCATATTTGTGTGGAGCAAGCCACATGATAACATCAGTTTCTATTAATACAATGTTTGCTATGCTCCACACTAGTGGTATCAGGGCATGCATTGTAATTTCATCTTGAGCCAAATCAAAGGTGGGACATGGTCTGTGGAGAGAAACCGTATAAACACTGGAGATCAGAGAAAAAAATTGTTTTTGCTATGGCTGACTAGATTGTAGAGTCCATTTATAAAGATTTCTAGGTCAGCCAGTAAAACATCCCAGTGGCATGATCTCACTAAAGTGTGTTGGCATTAGATGGACTTTTAACATTTTCGACTTTTAAGTTTCGGGGACACTGAGTTATAAATTTGAGGGACAAAATCAATTAGCGGAAATAGTTTTCGGCTGGTCTAAGGCAAGCAGTAGCAATCAGCCGAGTCATTATAGGCATTAACCAACATAAATTAATTTAACAAAGTTAGTACCCATGGTTTTGGACAAGGAGGGTAGTCTCATAAGTATAATTAAGCTTAGAGATATTTTTTTATTAATAACACCAGCCTGTTACTGTCCCACTGCAGGGCAAAGACCTTTTCAATACCACAAATCACCATGCTATTCTTATTAATAAAAGCATGGTGATTAAGCTAATGAAGCCTGTGTGAATAGTTGTTTGTGTGAGCTGGCTACTGTTTTCTATCAATACCGGTTCCCGTACAACTAAAATCACTAACTAAACATACCTCGAAGTTTTCGCTGAGTTCCTGGGCAGCTTTCAGCTTGATCTCATCCTTTGCGCCAGGGTCCGCCAACATCGTCACATAGCTTCTGTAGGTATTCATCTGGGTGTGCGGGTCCCCAGGACCGCCTGCAGCCATCGAAGCCATCATTGTGCACGGTAAATAGTCTTACGATTAAGTATTTTCACTAGCAAGTGAATTACCCAACATGTTGTTAAGACAAATAAATATATAAAGATTATGGTCCTGCACACATTTACATCTTTCAATTATTTAATAACAGGGGTTAGATCATCAATCTTTACATTAGTCACAAATAATGTCTATAATAAAAATATTAACCCAAACAACCGGACAAAACAAGCAATGCACGCAACAAGAGCTCACAAACACGACATTTACAAATATTTTTAAGCTGTGGCTGGCTGGCTAGAGCTGAGCTAAGCTAATATCACAGACTACTTAGAGATACTACGTATGCTAATATATATTTAGTCTATGAGAGGCTGAGAGCTACTAGCTAGACCAAAAAAGCCAGCCAAAGCCAATGAACAAGGATTCTCGATTAATTACATCCTTATCTTATCCATATACTTAGAACGAATAAAAGAAAAACAAACAAAACATATTATAGTCTTGTTGAGAAATGGTTGAGGGCGTTGAGGCGATATGTCCAAGTGGGCCTACCTAAAGTCTGTGCCTAAATTTATACTTAGTAGTTATAAGTTATAAAGGGTGTTAAAGAATGATAAATAGATTTAACAGTTGAGTGTATTACCCATTCACTTTACTCTATTAAAGTACCACCCCTGATCGAAGAAAGGACTTTATTTATATGTACATGTGCAGCTTTTTCTTGGCCACTACGCTTCTTGGGCTCTATGTCTTGGGCTTTGTAAGCCAAAACTGAATAGGCAAGATTGCTTCAAAAGGAAACACTGTTTAAAATCTTTGGCCTCACATGTAGCCTTGCACTACTGGGTGTTTTATAATGGGACTTCTCTATGGTTAAATAGTATGGAGTATGGTATAAAACTCTATTGTTTATTCCGTGTCATCGGCATCGATGGATGCTTTTACAAGTTACATTACGTTTTTGTAATGGAATTAAAATGGGTTGAAAATGAAATAAAAACAACGTACAGGTTGTGAAAACGTGAAATTACCAACACAAATACAACTTAAAATGTGATCATGGCTACTTCTATAACAGTGTTAGTCATAACATTTTGGCTTCGGTGCACAATAGTGTATGGTTACGAGTTCATATCACGATATCCAAATCAGCCTAATGAAACATACCATTTCTATCACCTCGCTGTGGATAGAGTCAGCGGCCAAGTATACGCTGGTTCGTTGAACTGGATTCATCAGTTAAGCCCTGACTTGAAACCAATCCATGTTATAGGCACGGGTCCTATACTAGACAACCCTATGTGTCATGCAAGTGGCTGCCCTTCAGCTGACATACAGACTACGCGGACTGATAATGTGAACAAAGTATTAGTGATAGATCAAGAATCCGGAAGAGTGATCGCGTGCGGTTCAGTGGCGCAGGGTTCCTGTTCTAAGTACAAGCTTGGAGACCTGTCTGCGAAGCTCGAGTTCGTTCCTGTTAGTGTGGCAGCTAATGACGCTGATGCGTCTACCTACGCTTTCATCGGGCCTGAAAGGTATAATTCATGGGACCGATCCAATGTGCTTTACGTGGGGACTACATTCACTAACAATGGAGAGTACAGACACGACGTTCCTGCGATCTCTAGCCGCGACCTGATGACTCTCGACACCGCACAACTGACATTTAACAAACAAAGTTCAATACAAATAGATGTTAAGTACAGAGATAACTTCTTAGTGCAGTATGTGTATGGCTTTAATGCTAGTGACTATGCATATTTTTTGATAATCCAGAAGCATTCCCACCTAGCTGGTAATGAGGAACTGGGGTATGTGTCCCGCCTAGCTCGCACATGTGTTAATGATGACAACTACAACAGCTACACAGAAGTGACGCTGGAGTGCCATGTTCGAGAAGAAACTGTTAGTGGTAAGAGTGAAGTGGTCAATTATAATTTAGTTCAAGACGCTAAGATTGCAAAGGCTGGTGCAAACCTAGCTGCCCAGCTGGGTATAGAGACAGGTGATCCTGTTCTCATAGCTATTTTTAGTCCATCAAAAAGTATTTCTAATGAACCTATGGCTAAGTCAGCTATTTGTGTATTTTCTTTGCAAGAAATAGAAATTAAGTTCAATGAAAATGTTCACATGTGTTTCAATGGCAGCACAAAAGCACGCAACATGGGTTACATATCAGGCATGATATCTGATGGCAAGTGTCCCAGTGTTGGCTCTACAGGAAATATACTTAACTTTTGTGAGGTAGGTCTTAAAATTAGTGGACTTTATCCTATAAAAACAATGTCTGTTATTAACTGGAATGATACTTTGATTACTTCTGTTACCATGTCTGTAACTGGTTTGCATACTGTAGCATTTTTAGGCACCAATAATGGCATTCTAAAGAAAGTCCTCATTGATGCTGATAAAGCATTAGAATATTCAAGTGAAGCAATATTGCCTGGTCAGAGAATTCTACCAGACACAACATTGTCACCATATCAAAAAACACTGTATGTGTTGGCGAGAAATTCAATTGTGCAAATTCCAACTGAAAGATGTGCAGAACATGGAAATTGTTCCTCTTGTCTGGAATCAAACGATCCTCACTGCGGATGGTGTTCATTGGAAAAACGCTGCACAGTTCAAAATATGTGTCAAAAGGGGACTCAAAGTGCACCAAGATGGTTGTCACAATACATTGGTCAGCAGTGCATTGATTTTGAACAAATTCTACCTGACAGAATCTCTATGAATGAAGTAACAACAGTGCAGCTAATAATTCGGACTTTACCAGAACTACCCTTTGAAGCCAAATACAAATGTGTATTTGGAAATGCTCCTGCCATTGATGCTGCTGTAACATCAAATGGCCTAGCTTGCCCTACACCAGATGTGAAGCATAGACCTAAAATTCCACAAAGTCAAGATCATGTGTATGTTTCACTTTCTGTGCACTCATCAGAAACTAACAAGGATTTTGTCTCAAGGAACTTTGCTTTCTATGATTGTTCAAAACATACAACATGTCACTCCTGCATTTTGAGTGAATGGGCTTGTAATTGGTGCATATATGACAACAGGTGCACCCATGATACCTCTGTTTGTCAAAGGACCATAATAAGTGGTGAAAATAATCCTACTAAACTGCTAAATCATGGTATTGGGCACTGTCCTAGAATAAGACAATACAAGAAACCTATTTTACTACCAAACAATGTCCCTAAGGAATTGGAACTTGAAGTTGAAAATCTACCTCACTTACAACCAGGACACACTGGATTTCAGTGTATAGTGAGTATTGAACTAGCTAACATGATACTCCCGGCTAGAGTTGAATCTAATCACTACATTGTGTGTGACAAAACAACCTATTCATATGAAGAAGATGTGGGTGAATACAATGTGAGTGTTAAAATTGTCTGGAATCATAAACATTATATTGACACAATCAATATAACTTTGTACAAATGTGAAATTCTTGGATCACATAGAGAACATGCTGATTGCTCTCTATGTATAACCAGAAACTCAATCTACAAATGTACCTGGTGTGGCAACTCTTGTTCTTATAGTGAAACATGCTTAGAAAATCCAGTGACTGAGTGTCCAAAACCTAGAATAGATATGATCAAACCACTCAGCGGACCAATAGAAGGAGGCACCATAGTAACCATTGAAGGCAGTAACCTTGGTTTAAGAGTTGAAGAAGTATCTGGCAAAGTTCGAATTGGAGATGTACTATGCGAAATAGTTGACTTTGAAGTCTCTGTAAGCATCACATGTCGCACAGGACCCTCCAATGGTTCTGCTGTAGCTCCTGTTATTGTTGAAAATGATTCTGGTCATACAGAATCATCAGTTTTGTTTAGTTACAAAAACATAAAACTTCAGGGCCTATATCCAACATTAGGACCAGTTGCAGGTGGCACACAGTTGGCTATAGGGGGGCAGCATTTGAACATTGGTTCATCTATCTCTGCTTTCCTGGATGAGCTGCCATGTTCTGTCAATACTACACAGACTTCAAACAGCAGATTAATATGCATAACTCCAAAGGCAAATGCACCTAGAGTGATTCACACATTGACAGTGGGCATAGATAATGCTAACCGAACTTTATATGGAGATTTGTTCAATTATACAGCTGACCCAACAATTATGGAAATAAAACCATTGAAAAGTTTTGTATCTGGTGGCAGAATGATTACAGTTCATGGTACGAACTTGCACACGATCCAGAAGCCTCTTATGAAATTATATTTTGCCAATGAAGTACTACCAGTAAACCATACTGCTTGTACTGTGCTCAATGAACATCAGATGGAATGCCCTAGTCCAGCAGTCAATAAAAAATATTTCGACATTTTGCAGGCAACTAAAACTCAGACTAGTACTCCACAAATAGCAATGAAAGTTGGTTTTGTTCTGGACAATGTGGAAACAATGCATGAAAAACACTTTAACCCCCCTCGAACTCATATGGTTTTTGTTGAAGATCCTCATGTATTTCAATTCCCTAATAATGGCATAAAGTCTTACAAAGGAGATCCATTGGTAATAGAGGGTGAAAATTTAATCAGAGCAAGTGATGAGACTGATGTTATTGTTACAATTGGCACAGAACCTTGTAATGTTACGAGTCTAACAATGCAACAACTTTTGTGCACGCCTCCTGAAATACAACCAGCTAATACTGATGAAAACGGTTTACAGATAGCAGAGATCAATTTACCTTTGGTGGTTGTCAAAGTTGGCAAAAATTTGCGATTCCCTATTGGCTATCTCCATTACGAATTACTTAGAAACTACAATTTTCCACCGGAAGTTATTGCGGGAATTGCTGGTGGCACTTTCTTTCTAGTACTTATTTTCATGATTGTATTAGTAATGTACAGAAGGCGTAGTACAAAAGCGGAAAGAGAATACAAACGAATACAAATTCAGATGGATACTTTAGAGAGTAATGTTAGATTAGAATGTAAATTGGCTTTTGCTGAGTTACAAACTGATATGTCTGATTTGGCAGCGGATTTGGAACATTCTGGTATACCGACGCTAGATCACGTAAACTACGTTATGAAGGTATTCTTCCCAGGAGTATCAGACCACCCCATATTGAATGTCCAACGTCAATTATTCATTAACGCTCCCAGAACCAACTATGATGCAGCTATGATTCAATTTGAGCAGCTTTTGAATAATAAATGTTTCCTTTTGTCATTTATAGACACATTAGAGTCACAAAAGTCTTTTAACATTCGAGACAAAGTAAATGTGGCTTCTTTGCTGATGATAATACTCATGGGCAAAATGGAATATGCGACAGATATTTTAAAATCCCTTTTATTACGTCTTATTGATAAATCTATTTGCAATAAGCATCCTCAACTAATGTTAAGAAGAACTGAAAGTGTGGTTGAAAAAATGTTAACTAATTGGATGGCTTTATGTATGTATTATTATCTCAAAGACTATGCAGGTTCTTCATTGTTTTTGCTCTTCAAAGCAATAAAACATCAAATCGAAAAAGGAGTTGTTGATGCAATAACTCACGAAGCTCGATATTCTTTGTCGGAAGAAAAGCTTTTGAAGGAACAGATTGACCACCAGACCATAACACTACATATAGTCCAAGATGATTTTGATGAAAAAGTTCAATGTAAAGTTTTAGATTGTGATAGCATCTCACAAGTAAAAGCTAAGATATTAGATGCATTATTTAAAAATACCCCGTTCTCTATGAGACCCTCCGTCCATGAAGTTGATTTAGAATGGCGACACGGCAGAGGTGGACATGTTACTCTTCAAGATGAAGATGTTACCACGAAGACGATAAATGGTTGGCGTAAACTAAATACGTTAGCTCATTACGGCGTCAAAGAATCCGCAGTCATGTCCTTGATATCTCGCCAGAACGACAGTTTTAACACACCATATAAAATACCCTGCAAAAATTGCACAGGAATATACTGTTCTAATTCCCACATAAGAGTGTATAACAGCGACATTACAGACCAAAATGTTCATTATTATCACTTGGTGAAACCAATAGAGTACCAGCATATTATCAACAAGTCGTCAGAACATAGCCACAAAGCTATTCCAGAGATATTCCTCACCAGGCTCCTGTCTACGAAAGGCACAGTCCACAAGTTTGTCGACGATTTCTTCAGCACCATACTCACTGTAAACGAAGTATTGCCACCAGCAGTAAAGTGGCTGTTCGATCTCTTTGATGATGCGGCACGGACACATGGTATCATGAATCCTGAAGTAGTTCATGCTTGGAAGTCCAATAGCTTACCTCTTAGATTTTGGGTGAATCTTATTAAAAATCCAGATTTTATATTTGATATAAATAAAACAGCGACAGTCGACTCTTCATTGTCAGTTATCGCTCAAACTTTTATGGATGCGTGTTCATTGACTGAACATCGGCTATGTAAAGACTCTCCTTCTAACAAATTACTGTTTGCTAAAGATTTGCCTACGTATAGGGAAATGGTTATAAGATTTTATCAATCTGTATCACAATTACCTCAAGTAACAGACCAAGAGCTAAGTACTTCTATGCAGCAACTCTCGGTGGAACAGTTGAATGAATTCGACACTCTGTCTGCCTTAAAAGAGTTGTATATCTATGTCAGTAAATATAGAGAACAAATTATATTAGGACTAGAAAACAAAATGCACTTAGCTCATAAATTAGATAATATAGCATGCACTATGGAAGGTGATCCTACATCTGTATGCTGACTATATGACACCAGTCACGATTTGATTGCATTTACATAATTTATTTATATTACCTACTTTGTAAAAAGAAGCTTTAATTTATTCTGAAAATACTCAGATCTAAATAAAACTGATAATTATGTAAAAAGACTGTAAAATATCAGTTTCATAACTCTAGTTAGAAAGTAAAAATAAAATATTTTTTTCAATGAATCATCATGAAATACTTAATAGCTATGGTGTCGAAGTACCTATGTGTAAGTATTAAAGTATCTTTTGTAATTATTAAGGGAAAATATTGTAACTACATATATTGGCATTTTTTACTCATGGGACTATTTGAACATAATTATAATAAAAGTTAATAGCACCTTTTACAAAAGAGTGTTGTTATATGCCTAAAGTATTATTTTAATTTATTCAAATGTACATTATATTCTTAAAAAATGTTCACTACATCAACCTGCCAGCAAATGGTCCCATAAATTTAAATTTCGAATATTGGTAATGCATTTAATCTCCCAGTGGCCATGCTATTTTTATAATTTTAATATAAAGCGAACAAATGCTCTCTTTTAGAAAAGACAAAATATGATTTTATAAGAAAAAAATATAAATCTGCCACTGAAATTATTTTTAATGTAAATGTTCTTATTTGTATTTAAATTACTTAACAGCTATTGATGTGTATTATGCTAAGATGTATGTGTAAAGAGAAATAAGAATTAGTTAAGGAAAATGTTGTGATATTTGTATTTGGAATATTGATAGTATTAATTTATCAGGTTAAATACTCTCAATTGGTTAATAAAATTGTTTAGCCTGAATTTCGAAAAAATATAGGCAGCACATTGTCTTGCCTCTTATCATGGGCTATTTGTGTTAGTTTTCTGTAAAGCAACAAAGCACCATACTCATTGTTTTTATTAATGATTTCGTGATCTCATTATGTTTTTGCTCAAATATCTTTTGTATATTGTCAATTTGTATAAAAAACCCCAGTTTTAATCTTTTCTATATGAATCTCAAATGTATTGTAAAACTTTGACAGCAAATGTCGTAATAATATTCCATTCACAAAATATATTTAAAATAGTATTAGTTAGATATAATAACTTGCTAGAATTTAAGACAGCGTAAAATTCACCCGTCTTTGAAATTTTATAATATTGACTTAGAAATATACTTATTTATCAATCCTTTTGTAATGAATAATTTCAATGAATGGGATAAAACAAAACAACGGAGTTTTATTCATTTTAACCTTTATTACATGTACTGGTACATAAATAAAACATAGAACTTTTAGGCACGAAAGTCATTTCATGAAATTCTTATTGATTAAAAAATAAAGAATATGTACTGTCAGCGAAATAACATAACAATAATTTATTAATTAACTTTTGTACTGTTTAATCTCGACATATTAATAGTTAGCTAAATTGACAACAATTACGCAATTTTATTATTTGAATCTATCACAATTGGTTTTTTTTTTTAATTAATATTTTTGTCATAAAATTGCATCATCATAAAAAAGTTAAGAAGTTTGTTAAATTGAGATTTTCCCTAATTGAAAATGCAGTTAACGAAAATGATTATATTTACAAAAATATATTGACAAGCAAACATTTTACTTGCAACTTTCTCTGCGGTTTGGATATTAATAATTGTCCATAGAATACAGACACAACAACCATAGGTTTACTATTGTTTCCTAAACACGTATCAGTGGAATTATTTGGAAGTGTTACATCTAGAATATATAAATACTCGTTCTTCATTTTCGATGTTCATAAGCATAAATCCCATTCCCGCATGTGAACTGTCTAGTAAAATTACAGTTCACGCGTAGCAATTAAATTTAATTGCTGAGTATCTTTAACACCCTAGCTGCCGCGGTGTCCGTCAAACAATTTTTTTTGTGTCTACCTCTAGCAGTTAAGGTGTGACATGCTTTATGGCGGGTTGGGCGAAACATATCTAAGGCATAGCACGCACTGCGATTTTTATTCGCGCGATTTTTTTTCCGCGCATTCTGTGACCTATGGAAATGTATGAAGCTGCACGCACTGCGGAAAAAAAATCGCGCCCAAAATGTACTAAAAAATTCGCGCGGAAAAAAATTCGCGCGAATGAAAATCGCTGTGCGTGCTATGCCTAACAGTCTAGGGCAAATAAATTAGCTTTCTCTTTTTCTTCATACAGCGAATTTCGGTGATAACATAACCAAGAACATAATATTATTATAGATTAGTATCGTCATTAGGCCTTAAAAACGGGCTCACAAGGTAAATAAAAATATGTTATGTTTGCGAATTTAAAGGCCTGGGCCACAGATAATATCAATCAAATATAAAACTAGAATACAGATTTCTCATCCCATACAAAGAAACCGTGCCGGCGTACTGTACTGATTATTTTTTGTACATCGATCGCATTCGGTTCCGTTCCACGGTTATATATAGTGATCTATCTATCGCCATGGAACGCGATCGATTTACAAAAAAATAATCAGTATAATCAGATGAAAAACGCTAGTTACGTCAGCACGTTATCTTTGTATGAGATGAGGCATCTGTATGCTAGTATTATATTAAAAATGTGCACGGGCCTACTGGGCCATGGGGAAAATCCACCTGCATTGCGCAGACACAAAATGCCTAGCTACGCTTCAGTCAGTGGTCAAAAGCCTGTCAAACATGGTGGGTAAACGTGAACACCACTCACACAAATGCAAAGCTTTACAAATACTAACATCGAAATACCTAGCAGTCATATAGCAGCTACACATCAAAGTTGCAACATGCGCGTACGCAGTATTATATAAAAAGACATTGTTATCATCGCGAATGTTTTTGCTACATCGTGCACGTGCTTTTTGCGAGCATGCAGTACAAAGATTCTTACAATAGAAATGGGTTTCTAATTTACTGTACATATACAAAACCTCGTCTACCCTGAAGCTTTGCCAGGGTTTAGATTATCTTCTATACCTCCTCCCACAACTTATGAATAATAGTTTGGACGGAAGTTAAGTTAGCCCTGAGTTAAAGCTCACAAAACATCGCTTAAAAGCTTTATTCTTAGGAACATAAGTTTAAAAACCCATTTCCAGTCATACACTTGCAAAAACCAACTGAACAATATCTCTTTTTCAATATAAATTTATAATAACAAAATAAGCCGTAACTATTAGTTATAAAGCGAAATAATTATACTTTCTACCCGCTACTAATCTTTAGAATATTCTATTGCAAATACATAAATACAATAACAGGAATCAACTATCTTCTGAATTGACAGTACACAAAATTGTGTATAATATGCATTGAATTCCATCTACTTTATAGGAACTCTAGCTTCGCTAGTGTTTTATCATAGCAAGAGAATACAAACTACCCTATGTCCTTTCTAGGGTCTCAAACTATCTCCATGCCAAATTTCATCTAAATTGGTTCATTAGATCCAGAGATTACCCCCTACAAACTCACAAACTTTACCTCTTTATAATATACTAGAGGACGCCTCGCGGTTTCACCCGCGTAGTTCCCGTTCCCGTGGGAATACAGGGATAAAAAGTAGCCTATGTCACCCGGGAATAGAGTAGCTTCCCAACGATGAAAGAATTTTTGAAATCGGTCCAGTAGTTTTGGAGCCTATTCGGTACAAACAAACAAAAAAATCTTTCCTCTTTATAATATTGGTATACAAGTATAGATATAGTAGGAAAATTAAAGGAATTCAATGCATGGGAATGATGTTATGAATACTTGGTTTAATCTATCAGTAGGTAACTACAAACTTGACATTCAACTATTGTGCCAATCTGTTTTTAATTTATCATCAACGAAATATTTTAAAAACTAAAGTATTATGAAATTATTATTCGATAAATATCTAAACTACACGTACTTATAAGTTTGTAAATGATTCTCACTTGTAGTATCAAACAACAACATTGAATATAATAACATACTTGACTTAACCGGGACAAGAACCCGGGGCCGTAAAACAGGAGCTGTTTGAACGGCCGTCATAATTTACACACATACATAAATAATCGGCTATAATATATCACAAAGTCAAATAAATAACTAAAGGCCCGTTAAAACATAATATGCGAAGTCGGTACATCGATTCAATAAACGTGGAAGGCAGTATCGTAAATGCAAAAATGTTTTGTGCAGGTTACAACAGACCACATTTTAGATTATAAAAATCCTGATAAGTATAAAATTGAACTACTGCATAACTACTAACGCTATAACGTTAGGCCTGATTCACAACTAATAGTACATTGTGTATTAAGGGTGGTAGGTAAGGAATTACGATCGAGACTCTAGTAGAAGCCCGAAGTCGAAGACTGGGGGCTTTCTGAGTCGAGGTTCGTAATTCCCGTACCGCCCGTGATACACACAATGTTTTTCATCACATTTGTAATAATTATGAATTATAGCTTTAATACACAAGTCAGCACAGCTGTTATTACGAAATACGTGAACCTTTTTTTTAAGCGGTTGGCGAAATTTTGCCGACACCACAGATTATACAGTGTTTCGTTCAGAAACTTTAAGGGCAAATACTTACGTAGGTATACAGCCATGACGGAGTGTAAAAAGAATTAAATAATTTCGACGTGTTCATACTATAACTATTAAAATCGATTATTAAGAACATTAGTTGAGTATTTAAGTAACATGTAGCGAGATTGCAAAGAAATTCCTGTTTAGATAACATTTTATGACAATTTTTCAATTGCGTGTAAACTCCTTGCTTGAACTTGCATGACCTGTGTGCTGTGCTGTAAATTAAAAAAATATTACTTACCGCCCTAGGGCTTCATGACAAACAAAAAAGCCCGAGGGTTTTATATGGGGCATTACGGCTAAGTTAACCTGTATGTTTTGATACTGTTTACGTGCAAGTGTGATGAAAAACAATAAACATTAATACACATACATTTTGACATAAAGCGTAGAAAACAAGTACACAATAAATATTTATAAAAAGCACATTTGCTGTTTACAATAAATCGCCTCTTAGGTCCTGCCTAATATCTTACTTAGGGCATATCGGAAACGTCACCTATATCAATACAGGGACGTATAAAAACGTGGTGGAGAATCGTTACCTCCAAAGTATGTACTTACAACACAATTTAAGTACTTTATAAAAATGTTACTGCTGATGAAATGTACTGCAGTAATTCTATATTAGTTTTTCTAATAAATATATTAGACATATAAGTATACCAAAGAGCTCTTTGAGCCGCCAGTGAGTCTAATATGCTTTCGTGGATGATTTTTCAAATGGATCTCGATAGACGATTGTTGCGGATTTGATGAGGTCGGGTTCAGCGTCGGAGGGGAAGAATTCGGCGGAGGAGTCGACGTCTTTGTGCGAGCATTTGTTGTGTGCCATTAGCAAGCCGCCGGCTAACCCGACTAGTGCTCGGTCCAGCCAGTTCACTGGGTTGGCGTACACCAGGCCGCCTTCGTAGAAACCCAAGTGACCGCCATGTGCCAATTCGAGAAACATCGCCTTATCATGCGAGCCTGTAAAGATACGAATATTTATTAAACACCAAACAGATACCGGGTAAATTCAATGTGACGTTAAACTTGTTAGAGATAACCTCAGTCTGATTCAAAAACATTTTTATTTATAGTTGCCGTTATCAGTCTAACAAAGTTGTAATGTTTAATCGGCCTATCTGTCACGCCACTTACCCTCAGTTGCCCACCTAAAAATTATCGCAGAATTAATAAATTGTCAAGCACGCGTTAGCTGCTGTGATTGGATGAATGAATTTTCGACAGCCAATCACAGCAGCTAACGCGTGCTTGACAATTTGTCACATTAATTCTGCGATAATTTTTAGGTGGGAAACTGAAGGTTAATCATGCAAATATTTCACAAGGGTAGGTACTGTTTTTTTTTTTTCAATTTATATAAATCGGGCTTTCGCAGAAACCAGAATGAACTTATTTTAGATACTAGGTACCTACTAGAAATGGTTGTATTCAAAGCGGGATAACTGTGTGTGTTAATTCCACCGTTCTGAACAGCTTTTAAACATTTCTCACTGAACAGGGAGGTGACCATAAGCTCATAGAGCAAGGTTATTTCCAATGTGCGTAAGGGCCAGATGTATATGACTTGTATACATCTCCCTTTTTCACAGTCGAACCATGATAGTTTTGACACGGCTGAATGTTGGTTTTTAGTTTGATCACACGATTATCGGCACATACAATATTATTTATTCTATATATATAAAAGAAAGTCGTGTTAGTTACACTATTTATAACTCAAGAACAGCTTTACCGATATGGCTGAAAATTGGTGAGGAGGTAGCTTAGAGCCAGGAGACGGACATAGGGTAGGGTAGGTGAATGTTTGGTGTTTTTATGGCAAAACAAAGTTTGCCGGGTCAGCTGGTTTTAAATAAATAGAAATTTCTGATGAAATTTTAGCCTTGGGTATCCATAATAAAATTTAAAGTTAAACATGTCTAAATTTGGAGAATTACAATCAAGTTCCACTGGTTTCTTTCACATGTGGGTTCCTACATACAATGATGTTAATGACCTCATTTCTGTTGCGCAATATTTACAATAACATTAGTTAAATTTGTTTACAAAATCATACGGAGAAAGCACACGCTCTAACAAGTAAAGAATATAGATTTGTTATCGTCTTAATAAACAAGTATATAAGGTACCTAAGCAGATCGTCTATAATGGACGTGTCAAATTCAACACGCAGACGATAGGCAACGCCTACATTAATAATGCAAATGAATTACCGAAATACCGGTGACGAGGTTCATTACCAAATATTGCCACAGTATTAGTTTGCTCATACACTGTTGAACATTGCTCTTAAATAAATAACTGTGGAACGACACTGCTAATGGACAGACCATTCAATTTAAAATTGGACAATTATGTTACCAGTAAGTAGACAGAAGCCTGAAAACACGTAACAGGTCTGACCTTGAAATACCGGTACGCCAACTTGTTGGCTTTATACAGTCAGACGGTAGTCATAATCATTAATCACATACTAAAAAAGAGACAGACGCATACATATTTGTACAGAAAACCAAACACATCATTGCATTATTGAAACGATTGAATGGATACCGAGAAAGGAGTTCCTTTTTAGCGTGTATGTGGATGACTTAGTGTGGGATACTACCCACGCTTCGAGGAACGATGGATACGACTAGACAATTGGTGAATATGAAAATAAGACATAGAGATAAAAGTTTATAAAATCAAAAAACTGGACTGCAAAGATGTAAACAAGAAAAAATCATGCTGTGCAGTCGGAGGATAGTATTCGCAAGATAGCTGACTAAAACTATAAATATCCTCCGACTGCACAGCATGATTTTCTTCTTGTTTACATCTTTGGAGTCGGGTTTTATGATTTCTCAAACTTTTTTTATTTACTACTTTTTAGTTACTCTGTTTTTTTTCGAATGACTTTTAAACTTCTAAGTGGTATATATGTTTGTAATCATCTCTAAAAGCCCTTCATTATGATACCCCACTCGATGGGGTTCGAAGAAGAAAAAAGATAATTGCAACACCTAAAATATAGCGCCCAAAATCCTCCATGTTTCTCCTTTTTTATCTAAGAACACTTGGGCGACCAAGATCTTTCTAACGATGTATTAATTATAAAAAATCAGTCAAGTGGTTTGAAAGATACAAGGTAATAAAGAATATTACATACATACATTAATCGAGATATGCGCGAAAAACATAACCCTTTCCTTGCAGCCGGGTAAAAAGACATGCTATCGCCTACAGGAGCGTCCTCACTGAGAGCATTCACGTGTAATGAGCATTCGACGTCGAATATTCGAGTGGTGTGGACTTTGAGCCGAGCGTTACAAAGATTACAGGCAAGCGCGAACATCTGCCGGTGTGGACGTCGCAACGATTTTCGCGGAAACGGCTCGCATTCGAATGTTCACGCAAATCAAACGCTCGAAAGCAAGTAATCAGATAATTAAATCAATGAGTAAGTACTAAGAATGTACGTATGTAGGAATATTACTGGCCACTTGTAAAGCAAGGAACAGTTCCTTGATCTTAAGTGTTTGTGACCTTCTTGGTCAATGGTATTATCGAATGAATGACATTTAACGAGATCGTATTAATGCTCCAAGCTCGCAAGGGAATGTTCGACTCGAACGTTCATAAGTGAATGCTGGGCTCGCTGAGAAGCATTTTTTGCTCGCCTACGATTGCTTGTTTACAAATGCTCACGAAAGATAACTGCAGATAAGACATAGAGAAAAAGACATGGTGATGTAAATGAACTGAAAGTAATATATACTAATTGCTGAAATACTTACTGACAAATTCCCTGATGAGGGGCAATAAAGGTTCGGGTACTATGGGGTCATCGCGTGCGTTGATGAATATCATCGGGGTTTTTATTTTCTTAAGATAGAATGCCGACGAACTCCACTTGTAGAGGTCTGCCACGGATTCGAAGCCGTAAACTCTCCTGAAAAGATAACAAAACGGGTTGAGTCGCTTGGTATAGTTCTCGCCAAACTTCTTGGCCGCCCTGAAGTTGGCTACAATGGCTGCGCAGTAGGAAATCTCATACAAAAATAGCACCGTTTCGTGCCTCGCGCACCCGGTAAACCAACTTCAGGGCGGCCAATAAGTTTGCCGAGGGCTACAACACGTATGTCGTGGTATCTGATATGGCAAGAAATTAGCACATGTTCGCTCATTTACAATACTGTTAATATTCGAAATCTGAGTTGGTATATGGCATATGTAGTTCTTCTTCTTCATCGTGTCGATGATTCCATTTTCAGATTTTGATTTGGATATTGTGCTTCGACCAGAACTCAGCCACGTCGACAGCCCTAGCGTTGGCCTCGCACAGGTCCTTTATGGTGCAGGTGTTTGTGCACAGAGAGCAGGACACATATGTAGTTTTTAGATTGCGGTTCAGATTTCTAGAAATTATTCCATCGGATATAATAATAATAATAATCTTTATTTATATAAAAACAGATTGCAGTAGGTACATGTAACAGTTTTACAAAGTAGGTAGTTGTAAATTTCTGACAATCAAGTGGGTGACGTGCTGTCCTCCTTGCTAGGCTATGAAATAGCCTGTACTAGGCCTCGGTCTCGAATTCCGCGGGCAGCGGGGCGGCGGCGGCAGCGGCAGGATATGCGTATCGTCAAATGGACCGGGTCCGCCCGCAAAATTCGAGACCGAGGCCTTAAGGAGTAACAGTGCCGATACCCTCTTATTGTATTGCTACAATTTAATTTCTACAAGTTACTTTTTCAAATTCTTAAAATCTATAATTATTTGAGCGCGAACGCATTTGTGTGTGTGTGCGTGTGTGTGTGTGCTGTGTGTGCGTGTATAGGTTTGTGTGTGTATGCATGTGCGTGAGCGTGCAGCTGTGTAAGCCAGTGTAAGCGTGCGTAAGTAAGGAGATTGGATTTGTGTGGGTCTATGTTTTGAGTGAGTGGTACAATTTACAAACTTATCATAATTAAATTGTATTAAATATTTTTCTGTTTCGTCGTAGGTTTTATTTTGAAGGAATATGCGGACGGTCTTTTTACAATTATGATAAGACAGTTTATATATTGGACAATTTTTGGATATGCCGAACGAAGCCTCTTTTCTTGTGCGAGTCGATAGAAGTCAGATTAAAATTAACATTTTTTTGGCAGGATTCAGGTTTTATTTTTGTTTTTATAATAATTTGTTTTATTTCAGACTTTTTAGTTTTAATAATGAACAAGTACTCCAAATAAGTTATGTGGTAAAAGATTATTTATTTTGCTATCAAAGTTACGCTTATCTTGAATTTGTATCACCCCCTTTTTAGGGGGAGGGGGGGGGGGGCATATTTTTAAAATTATATAGCCTCACTCCCACAATTGAGACGAATCCAACGACACCTCATATGTCATAATCCGTCAAGCCGTTTGGGCCGTAGAGCGTGCTATAGAAATGGATATACATACATACATACGCTCGGAAAACATTACCCTCCCGCAGTCGGGTAAAAATAAGGCTTATTTGCTGTGGCTGGTAACGTTTACTTCGACCATACCTAGTACTAGGTGATCTACTGAACGCTTATCGCCAATGACGCGTCTTAGGTCACTCGTAAGTGCGTTGACACGCCTTTAAAGTTTAAAACCACAAAAAATATTGCAGATTGCGTGATCGGTCAAAGATCACAAGACCGATAAAAATATGGCGTAGGAGCTCTGCAATTACCTATTTACCTAAATTGACTGTTACAATATGTACGAGCGATAAACATAAGCACGTTTGCCATTGTCTTGAAGTTATACCAAAGGTATTCTAAGTTCTTTTTTTTTTATTTGTGATGGGTTTGCTCTTGACTCTAGTCTAGGTCAGAGGTGACAGAGACAAAGTCGACGATGGAGTGAGCTTACCCAGAAGATGCCTGTTCACTCTAACATTGAAGAGATTCGGGTTGTAAGCGTCCGGAAACACAGACGCAGGCAGTGAGTTCCACTCTTTTGCCGTGCGCATTATGAAGGATGTTTGGAAGCGCTTGGTGCGAATTGGTGGAATGGCAACTATGTGAGGATGGTAACTTGCAGTGCGTCTAGATGTCCGATGGTAGAAGGGGCCGGTGGGATGAGGTCGTGGAGTTCATGAGCACACTCTCCAAAATACAGTCTGTAGAAGACCGACAAGCAGGCAACCTTGTGGCGATGAGCCAAGCTGTGAAGCTTTGCATCTACCAGTTTGACGTCGCCAATTAGTCTCTTAGCTCTGCGTTCCACCGTTCTTTCTGAAAAATGGACATCAGACGATTGCTACCATGCATAAAATGAAGAAACCTTTTTTCGGAGAAACAGAGACTTCCTTGGGCATCCAGAAATTGAGCCAAAGGATACAGTGCCGGTGTTTTATAACACCTACGTGTTAAAAAGTATTCTGTCTTTTTAATCGCCGGAAACTACACGGCTAATTACCAACTTAATAAGTAAAAATTACGTAAAATTAACACGAAATAATTCAGCATTATGTAGGTAATATTAGAAATGCTTAATACATTTTTGTGTTAGACTATCGTTCTGCTAATGTGGGCCAGAGACTTTTACTGTTACTTAATGAATTATTCTTCATGGATGCTATACCAGAAGTAGCTGTTGTTGCTTATAATTATTTAGGTTTGCATTTAGACTAAACATGAACTAAAGATTTTAGGCCTAGATAGATTTTTATACAGTTGCACTTACCTACATTATTATAGATTAAAGTTGAAGACTGTCTTCCTGTAGTATTACCGTTTAGGGGTCGTGGTCTAACTAGTTGGACTACGGGTCTTCGGTAGGGGCAGTTGTCCAACTAAAATAATGATTGGACAGCTGCCCCTACCCAAGGCCCGTGGTCCAACTGACTTATTTTATTAATGTATATTAATATATAAATAACTAAAATTGAAGTGGCACTGACGGCGACGAGTTACAAGTTGTAGGTCATGGCATGTTTCAGAACCAAAAATTCGAAGACATTGACATCCACCAACACGCAGCCTGGTAGATTACGGCCCATTCTCTCTCACAGAGATAAGGCCTGTGTTCCAGCAGGGGGAACCTTAAAAGACTGATGATGAATATCAATATAAATAATTAAAATAAATCAGTTGGACCATGGGTCCTCGTCCGTTGCCCCCAACACATCAGGACCCGAGGTGGCGGCGCGTAGTGTTCCACGCGCGCCCCTCTTAGACGTCGCGGGGGAGTCCAACACCTCACTCCTCCCCCAACCCGAGATCGTGGCCCGCAGAGGCGGGCCGGCACTAGCCGGGGGTTGCGGAAGTATCGTTGTTCCCGCGACCCCCGGTGTAGGTGTGAAACGGAACACCGGGGTGGTTTTTAGTCAGTACGAGTCTGACAGACCCCTCCGCCCCCCCAGGGCGGAGGACATCCAATGAGGATTTTCAACCCCGGAAAAAAAAAAAAAAAAAAATTGGTCCTGGGTGGGGGCAGTTGTCCAATTAAAAATAATGATTGGACAACTGCCCCTACCGAAGTCCCGTAGTCCAACTAGTTGGAAATTATAGTTGGACCACGACCCCTAAACGCGTATTACAGACTTCAATGACTCAATTGGTCGGTACAATCTTAACCAGATTCAGCTGAGTACAGATATTTTACATGGAGCTACTGGTTATCTGATCTCCACAACCCAGAAGCTGGGTAACTCGATATCGTATCGTCATTGAAGTTTGACAAGTAAGCTTTTGTTCGATGACTTTTATTTAATTTAAAATTCCGGTTCCGGTAATTTTTTGTTACTGTTAATGTAAGTCCGATTTTATAACATCTACGTGTTAAAAAGTATTCTGTCTTTTTAATCGCCGGAAACTACACGGCTAATTACCAACTTAATAAGTAAAAATTACGTAAAATTAACACGAAAGAATTCAGCATTATGTAGGTAATATTAGAAATGCTTAATACATTTTTGTGTTAGACTATCGTTCTGCTAATGTGGGCCAGAGACTTTTACTGTTACTTAATGAAATATTCTTTATGAATGCTATACCAGAAGTAGCTGTTGTTGCTTATAATTATTTAGGTTTTTGCATTTAGACTAAACATGAACTAAAGATTTTAGGCCTAGATAGATTTTTATACAGTTGCACTTACCTACATTATTATAGATTAAAGTTGAAGACTGTCTTCCTGTAGTATTACCGTTTAGGGGTCGTGGTCCAACTAGTTGGACTACGGGTCTTCGGTAGGGGCAGTTGTCCAACTAAAATAATGATTGGACAGCTGCCCCTACCCAAGGCCCGTGGTCCAACTGACTTATTTTTATTAATGTATATTAATATATAAATAACTAAAATTGAAGTGGCACTGACGGCGACGAGTTACAAGTTGTAGGTCATGGCATGTTTCAGAACCAAAAATTCGAAGACATTGTGACATCCACCAACCCGCAGCCTGGTAGATTACGGCCCATTCTCTCTCACAGAGATAAGGCCTGTGTTCCAGCAGGGGGAACCTTAAAAGACTGATGATGAATATCAATATAAATAATTAAAATAAATCAGTTGGACCATGGGTCCTCGTCCGTCGCCCCCAACACATCAGGACCCGAGGTGGCGGCGCGTAGTGTTCCACGCGCGCCCCTCTTAGACGTCGCGGGGGAGTCCAACACCTCACTCCTCCCCCAACCCGAGATCGTGGCCCGCAGAGGCGGGCCGGCACTAGCCGGGGGTTGCGGAAGTATCGTTGTTCCCGCGACCCCCGGTGTAGGTGTGAAACGGAACACCGGGGTGGTTATTAGTCAGTACGAGTCTGATAGACCCCTCCGCCCCCCCAGGGCGGAGGACATCCAATGAGGATTTTCCAACCCGGAAAAAAAAAAAAAAAAAAATGGGTCCTCGGTGGGGGCAGTTGTCCAATTAAAAATAATGATTGGACAACTGCCCCTACCGAAGTCCCGTAGTCCAACTAGTTGGAAATTATAGTTGGATCACGACCCCTAAACGCGTATTACAGACTTCAATGACTCAATTGGTCGGTACAATCTTAACCAGATTCAGCTACAGATATTTTACATGGAGCTACTGGTTATCTGATCTCCACAACCCAGAATCTGGGTAACTCGATATCGTATCGTCATTGAAGTTTGACAAGTAAGCTTTTGTTCGATGACTTTTATTTAATTTAAAATTGGCTCGCCCTTGACCATTATCTAAGTAAGCGATAATGTGGTCGATAGTGAAGCACGCTTGCCTAGAAGTAACCTATTCACTTTTGACTTAAAGCCCTCTAGATTATAGCTATCGGGAAACGCAGACCCCGGCAGGGAATTCCACTCCTTAGCTGTACGCATAATAACAGTATTCTCAAAACGTTTAGTGCGTATGGGTGGGATGTCCACCATGTACCTATGGCGCATCGCCATACGTCTGGTAGTCCGATGACGAAACGGGCTGGGCGCAATTAGATCAAGCGAATTTTCGAAAATCTTTGAATGCAGCTTTCTTTCTTTTTAAAAATAAAGGCATGTTTTCTTTGAGAAAAATTTTCTATCTACAGTATTAAGAGCACTTTCCCTTCAGGTGGCATTACAAAATCACACCCTGTATACGCCTTAAGGTCCACACAAAATAGGTCGGCGGTCCGGAAGAGGACCGCGGTCCGCTATTTGGTGATCCCTGGCCTACACTGTCCCACTGCTGGGCAGAGATCTCGCCAAATCCTTCCAGGTATTCTTATCCTGAGCTACCTCAAACCAGCCCTTGCAGTAGGCGTCTAGGTAGTCTCGCCACTATTATATCAATAACAAGAAAAACTCAACCATATTGCACAAGTATTGTAATGAACTAATGACACCTGCAGTAATCCAGTTCAGATAAGCCTGTGCCGACTTAACAATAAGTTTGAGGACACAATGTTAAATCGTAGACTGGAGACGAGGAAGAAGTCTCGGACGTATTCTAGGGCGTTTGCAAATGCTATCTTTGAACAGCCGTGTTTTTTTATTTTCGATAAAACACACATATAACAACACGTCTGTAGGCGTTGGGTAGTAGTAAACCTACATTGCGTCAGATATGTTTGAAGGAGAGTCCTCACTGGGAGCATTCTTTCGCGAGCATTTGTAAACAAGCAATCGTAGGCGAGCAACAAATGCTTCCCAGCGAGCCCAGCATTCACGTTCGAGCAAAACTATGAACGTTCGAGTCGAACCTTCCCCTTGATCTCGTCAAATGTCATTCATTAAATAATACGATTGGCCAAGAAGGTCACCAAGGAACTGTTCCTTGCTTTAAAATAGGCCAGTAATATTCCTACATACATACTCATTGATTTCATTATCTGAGTACAAGCTATCGAGCGTTTTATTTGCGTCAAAATTCGAATGCGAGCCGTTTCCGCGAAAATCGTTGCGACGTCCACATCGGCCGAAGCTCGCGCTTGCGTGTTGTTGTTGTTTGTAACGCTCGGCTCAACAACGACCACACCACTCAAATATTTGACGTCGAATGCTCATTACACGTGAATGCTCTCAGTGAGGACGTTCCTTTAGACACTAAGTAATAGGGGCGTGCCTATTGCCATCCAACCGGGCACAAGTCCAGACCGAGCTGTTACTAGAAATCAGGAATGGTAAAACCCAGTACAACTTTTCCAACCTGGGATTCAAACGCAGGACACAGATTAGAGAAGTTAGTAGGTAACAGATATAACACTCCCCGCGCAATTACACAATTTTGAGCTGAAGGTGAAGGTTCGGTTGATCCGTGACGAGACGGCTCGTTTCTTGCGAGGCTGGCGAACTAAGACCCACGCGCGACCATCAACCACGCACTCTCCTCGCAAGCGTTGGGTGACAACCGTCTGGCGAAGCGGTGCCGGGACCGCTCGAAAGTGTAGGCATTAATCGCAGTAAAGGCGGAACCTCATTTACTTGTCGTGGCGTGGCGTGGCGCGGGATCCACCAATCAAACAACTCTGTTACAGCCTACGTCATAACACATCTGGCGCTTTCTGACGCAGTTTTGTAGCCAATCAATTGCGTCAGAAAGCGTAAGTGTTTCCGTCTTAAATAAGGTCGAGTGAAGGAGGCCTGCCCAGGACCTCACTTTCAGGATTAGCGCTTAAAAGGATTGAGTCTTACCTGGAATAGGCCTCGTCGAGATCAGGCAGTGTTCCAGCCGACACTATCATCTTCTCATCTAAACGGTATTTGTTCTTGATTTCGGGGCTCAGCAGAGTTCTTTTGTGTCTGGTGATGATGTTGCGGTAGTTGTCCGTCATTATGTACAGGTAGAAACGACGGAAGTTCTGCCATTGCAGGAGGTACACCATAGTGCTAGAAGTAATAGGAATAAGGGTTATTATGCCTTGTTCAGAGTTTCATTGGGTGGTGTTAAAAGTAACGGGAATAGGGGTTATTATTTCATGTTCGGAGATTCATTGGGCAGGTAGGTATGGTTGAGTGTAGACCAAATTAAAGATATGTCAATTAGTTATATTGGCAAATTAATAAAGTTATTCAGTAGTATTTTTTTAAAACAAGCTTTTTCATATTCTTTTCAGCAAGCCCTTTCATTTGATAGGTACCCATATCATGGCAGTGCACGAAAAATATAAAGTCCGCCATCCTTGACCGTCCGCCATATTGGATTTATAATGACGTCACTTAGCTAACCATGCATTGTCATCCAAACTAAACATGTATGCAAAATTTCATCTTAATCGGTGGAGGACAACTGCTTTAAAATTCAGTTGCAATATTTGACCCGAACACACTTACATACATACATAAATTGCAAGTTATAAAAAAACCTTGTATTATTTATAATCATCATTAAAAAATATTAAACGTTTTTGAAAGCTCTATAAGCCCGCTATCATTCTCGCAACTAATATGCAGATGCACATATGTGAAAATTTTCAATGGACTGTCAGTAGCCCGAAAATGTATGAAAAATAAATCTGAATCAGACGATATTTTAACTATCCGATATAAAGGCAAGGTCAGACGGATATTCAAATTATTAAAATACTGATATTGAGTATTGTTCAGTATGAAAACATTTACACTTTATTTTGACCCCGATTGTCTCTGAAGGTGTGTCAGTTATAATCTTACTAGCTGACCCGGCAAACTTTGTTTTGCCATAAAAACACCAAACATTTATCTACCCTACCCTTCCTACCCTACATATAAAATTTCATAAAGATCGGTCAAGCCGTTTCGGAGGAGTATGGTAACCAACATTGTGACACGAGAATTTTGTATAAAAGAAGATAATAAACGGCTGATTTAAACTCATTGCTTGTTAAGCTACCCACTATTTAGGTCAAGACAGTTAACGCTGTACAAGATAACCTCAACAATCATGAAATGTTTTTCGCCAAATGAAAATAACAACAAAATAAACACAAACTTGTCGAAAAAGTACCTACTGCTTGCATACATTTTATAATTAATTTCGCAATTAAGGTTTCTTCTTTACTAGAAAATTCTTACGATGTATGAAGGTTGAATATTGCAAGAACAAACCACAACACATGAGGATTGAAAAGACATTGAAAACTAAATAATTAGCCGTTTCTAAATTTTAGATAGCGTATTGCAAAATTTCTAGTACACAAACTGGCCTCACCAAATTGTTTTAATGAGCGCAACCCATATTCGGCAGAAGACGTCTATCTCTTTATTTTTGGACATAACGGCCTGTAGGAGCGTCTTCGAGTCGTTATGACCAAAAATAAACAAATCATAAAATGCCTATTTCCATAATTAAACCTCAAATGTTCATTTTATATTCACGTAACGTTTTCCTTAATGTATAATTGGTTTGCGTTCGACAAAGAGTATGAATGTGCTTATTATAACAACAATGAATATTACGACCTCGACCTCTCGCGCGAGAAATTGCAAAAAAAAAACTTGATTAAACAATTGAAGACTTTGATTTAATACTTACTCTATGGCGTTGTATCCCTGGCATATTGAAATCCCGCCAATTATATTGGCAGGCCTCTTCCTGTCCTCTCCCAAGTACTTAGCGATTAAGTTGCCACCGAGACTGAATCCGACTAGAATTAGTTTCGTTTTGGGGTACCTCTCATTGAGGTTCTCTACCATGTAGTTGTAGTCATCGGTGTGACCTGGAAAGAAGCATTTATTAGTCAAAAACCCGACTACAAGAAAATCCCGCTCTGAAAAGCATGAAACAAGAAAATATTCTTAGAGGATAGCGGTGGTCGTATGCCACCTTGACAAAAAGGAGGAGTTTTTATTTTCAACTTTGTTTGTTTTTTAGGGTTCCGTATCCAAAGGGTAAAAACGGGACCCTATTACTGAGACTCCGCGGTCCGTCTGTCTGTCTGTCTGTCACCAGGCTGTATCTCAAGAACCGTGATAGACTGTTGAAATTTTCACAGATGATGTGTGTCTGTTGCCGCTATAACAACAAATACTAAAAACAGGATAAAATTAATATTTAACGGTGGTTCCCATACAAAAAACGTGATTTTTTTGCCGTTTTCTGCGATAATGGTACGGAACCCTTCGTGCGCGAGTCCGACTCGCACTGGGCCGGTTTTTTTTGTTTATGTTCACCGATATCTCCGTCAATTGTGGACCGATTTTGAAAATTCTTGCGTTTGTTTGAAAGAGTATGTTCCGAAATTGGTCCAATTTTAATCTGATGAAGATCTGATGAAGAATTTCGGAGACATAAAACAGAACTCTTCATAAAATTACGGCAAATCTCTCGGGATTGCTGCAATCGCATGCCTGTTTATTGTTTATACCATTTCATAACATAACATCACGCCAGTACGCTCTAAAGGGGTACGCAGATGTGTACAGTTCATCTTGGTACACTCTCATTTCACCGGTTATGTTCAGTTTCATTATATTCGGGTTATCTATTCTGGCATTATAGGTACCTTACTAAACTACTTTCCTATTAGGTAGGTACAACTAAAAGTGAAAAATAAAATAGGTAACTTTTTTACAAAAAGTTCGTAATAGTAAGCCGCCTCTGGGAACCCCACAGGCCTCTGACTTGGCTATTTCAGACTTACGTTAACTATATAAGTCCAGGTTTCCTCACGATGTTTTCCTTCAACGTTGCCTGTGATGTCCAAGATAAACTTAGAAAGAACATGTGAATTTGAAAAAGTCACTTAGGTAGTTGCCCGGATTTGAACCCACGAACTCAAACATGAGAGGCGAGGTCTTAGCCACTGGGTCACCACGACACTAAAATAATAACCCTCCTTTTGGCTTTGACGTAGTCGTGTATAAAGAAGGCACGTGTCACCTACATAGTAACTAATTAGCAACAAATCGTTATCAATATTTAAATGACAGCATTGTTGTCCTAGTTTTATAATAGTGGCATAATAGATTAAGCTAATTAGGGTCAATGACCACTGTTTTGTTTATGTATTACAGTATTAACAGTAGGTAAAGCTTTTTCGTTAACATTTGTAGTACGGATTGAGAATCAAACCTATTTTCAGAACAAGATGAAAGCATAAGCACCCTTCAGCTGTAGATATAATTTTGAGCCCGAATCTATTTATTCCTGTTTGAACATGCGCGTTTAACACGAACCATTCGGACAATTCGGCTCTAAAACATTCACTGTAACTTATCGTGCCTATATCAAATGAACTTGACCATATTGAAGGCCACCACCAATATGGCCAATGTATTTTGCTCGCTCTACGCAGATGTAGTGAATCTTAATCGGGAATTTGGCATGCAAAGAGAGTGGTGCAAGCGATTCAATATAATTGCCGCAAGTTTTGTTTTACAGATTCTCCAAAATTTAAATACACAATTAGGTATCTATTACTCGTATATTTTTCGATAGGAGTTGGTGGTATAATAAATAATTAATTAGCCTTGCTTATTTATTACTTTTTTTTAAACATATCTTTCAAATATCTTATTTATAATTATCAAACTATCTTATTATATACTAGCTTCTGTCAGCGGCTTCGCTTACATATAAACCTTCCTCTTGAATCACTCTATCTAAATAAAAACATTAATAATAAAAAGCGAACTAAAAAGACGTAAACAAGAATAAAATCATGCTGTGCAGTCGGAGGATACATATTCGCGAGCTGGATGACCAAAACCAGATGTATCCTCCGACTGCACAGCATGATTTTCTTTTAATTATGAACATTTTAGTTATTTTTTTAAAATTATGTACATTTAAACATATAAGTGTTATATATTTTTGAAATCACCTCTTAAAACCCTTTATTTTGATACCCCACAAAATGGCGCACAAAATCCGCCATTTTTTCTTTTCCAACTTTTATGTAGCCAGTGACACTCGCAGGATTAAGACGAATCGATTGACGTAAGAATAATCAAAATAGCCAACGCGTTTGGTCTCTAGAACGCCACATAGGAACAAACATACATACATAGACTGATAAACACATTACCCTCCTTCGGCAGTCGGGTAAAAAACCGCATCAAAATCCGTTGCGTAGTTTTAAAGATATAAGCATACATAGGGACAGACATACAGCGGGCAGCGACTTTGTTTTATACTATTTAAGGATGACGTCGTGGTGGGGCTTGCGCGCTTCAATGATCCCTAGGTGTGCTGGTAGATTTTACTTTGCCGAAACATGCCTAAGGTGAGGGCCAGACTAAGAGAGATAGAATCAGTGGGCAGTGGCGGCCCCACGGACCTGACCTCCAGGGATAAGTCTTGTCCCTCATCTCCGGCTTTCCTTTATTGGCCGGTCGGAATGAACACTGACGGGGAACAGAGCTTGCACCTCTCTCTTGCCTTAATTCGCTGGCTTGAGTGAAAATTCGCAAGAGCAAACGTGCTCAAAGGCAGGAAGTTAACCCAGTAAGATGCTGGTAGGGATCTTGACCTTACTTCCAGGATTGTCCTGATTGC
This sequence comes from Orthosia cruda, assembly GCA_964057195.1. Taxonomy (NCBI): domain Eukaryota; kingdom Metazoa; phylum Arthropoda; class Insecta; order Lepidoptera; family Noctuidae; genus Orthosia; species Orthosia cruda. Next base: position 6,842,022 of record OZ059849.1, read on the forward strand.
CGTGGTATACCTCTCAACTCCTCAAGCATCTCCGGATATGTTGCCCCCTTGGCGCTTCGTCACTAAAGTGCCCCTTTATAAGGGCCCATTAACTGAGTGTGCCAGTAACCCTGTTGACCACTTATGTGGTCAGGCAGGGGCCAGTATTCCTCCTATAGTTTTAGAATATCGATCCACTAAACCTACCAAACCCATAGCCCAATACATTTTTCTCCAAATTTTGCAAAAGTCTTGCACCACCCGGGGATTGCCCTTGGGTGCACTTGCGCAGTGCATGCATACAGGGATAATCGTCTGTTGGTGTCACTTTCCTGAGACATGCCTAACAAGGCGTCTGCGAGTTGGCTTCGGACCCTCGCACGCCTTTCAAAGGACCGGCAGACTTATTACGTATCTTTTGCAAGAGCAAAACGATAGCGATCAAACGCTTTATGTCATAAAAGTCGGAATTACCTGCAGTTTAGGTATTGTAGGCCCTACACAATCGATTGCTAATCGCTCGCTGTTTGTCAAATGCACTTATTTAAAAAAAAAAACCGTCAACAACTCTAAAACTTTTGTATTGAAGAGCAATTATTGCGCAAAAATCGCGTTCTTTTTGCTCTTGCAAAAGATACGTAATAAGCCTGCGGGACTCCAAGGTCCCGAGATTGTCAAAATCAAACTATTACTACCTACAAGATTTGAAAATATGCAACAACAAATTTATAATAAAATCTTCTATCGCTCAGTGATATTATTATTCAGATACGAAAATAGCGCTAATTTATACTACAAAACGCACCGAGCAGTATGAAATCATATACTTTCAAATACATGATGTCACCTTGGAATAATATTTTATTGATCGAAGCCCAATTAAATGCTCCTTGCAGTATTTCTCACGGTTCATTACAAACGCCTGTAAAAATTGTGGGAAAAGGCGAGTGTTTCAAATGAAGAGTATACGACGCAAGACATAGTCTAATGAAGCACCTAGTTCCTAGAACATAGTTATGGTTTGTCGACCATAGTTTCTAGGAAACCAACGATTTCCTTTCGACGCTAATGCCTTTTTCCGTGCTTATAACACGGAAAAAGGTATCGGACTTGTTTTACGGGAAAGTCACGGATGTAGTATGCCGTTTGCCGTCAAAATGGACGTGCTTATGCTTTCGTTACAGTACGGACGCTAAGCATGAGTAGGTGACTAATAATACTATTTTATTATATTGTGAATCGAAATCCCTTAGATTTCGATTTATTCCGTTCTAATACCAACATCTAATACCACTAGCATAATGGCATTTGTATTCCATATTATATTTGTTTTCTATTCCGAACGAATACCACTCTTTAAATAATTAAATTTAATGTGCGAACGAATACTAACAACTTGAATTTGGTACAGTCAGCTCAGTCAAACCTAATCAAAAATATTTCTGTGTGGACGTCGTCATAGTTATCGAATTTAATTCACACCAATGGTTCTCGGTGTTTTTATTAGTGAATATTAGCACATTCAATAGCTATAAATAAAAAACTTAAAGATCTCAGAGCAACAGACTGAACGAAATATAGAATAAATATGTGATATATGACTGATTTGAATATACAAAAAGTTGATTTTCTATACAATTGTTATATTAAAAGTGATTTGTTTTTGTAAAAAAAAATCCTGACATAGTTATTATTAGATAGGTAGACGTAAATATTTAAGTACCTATCGAATAATAACTATGTCAGGTAAATTTTAACATAAAATAAGAGTTGATTTTCTGAGATATTTTGTAATTTTAGATTTTAAGTAAATGGTTCTTGTTTTGATGTTTTACAAAAAAAAAATAAAGGTGCAAAGACTAATATTATAATAAAGTTGACTATTAATCATATTTTATTATTGAACTAGACGTTTGCTAAATTATTTTCCTCTTAAATGTCTTATGATTAAATACAAAGCATTTTTACTGACTGTACCTTATATCTTTGAACTTGTTTTAGTATTAGTTAAAACAATGGTATTCGTTCGGCATAGAAAATAAATAAGAATTGTAACAAATACCAGTGGTATTAGTTGTTGGTATTAGAACGGAATACATCGGGGTTTTCTTCTAGATCGGAATAGTAGCAGGAAAGTAAGAGTCTAGCGAAAAATAATTTACATTTCTTCAAGTGATATATATCTATGTTTAAACTAAGTGCAACATAGTTGTATCCAAGTGCAACGTAATATAATAGTCAACGGCAATGACCTCGACGTGAAAGCCACTATTTTATATACCTATGTAGATGGAGAATGTAGATACGAGTACTATACACAACTGTAGACTTAGACTAGGTATCTACTGAAGGTACACAATGGCACAACCTAGCAGCGGTCAAACTAATAATCAATTTTTTTAAATGTTTTACGTTACTGTCCTACCTACCGTGCAAACCTTAAATTTTAGCAGATTACTAATAATATACACTAAACAATTGCAGACTTGCAGTGGCCCAGTCGGCGGTCAAGGGTTTTTTTTTTTTTTTTTTTATTTCATTATCAAACTAGCTTCTGCCCGCGGCTTCGCTTGCGTAAAAAGTGTTGTATCATCCCAAGGGAATACAGACTATCCTATGTCCTTCCCAGGGTCTCAAACAACCTCCATGAAAAATTTCATCGAAATCGGTTCAGTAGATCCAGAGAATACCTCCTACAAACTCAAAAACTTTATCTCTTTATAATATTAGTATAGATGACATTACGATACTACTCTTCCGAATGTCTTAGATAGTAGTCTTACATTTTAGCTGCTTTTCAAAAATCTGCCAGCGGTTTCGCCTGCGTGAAAGTCGAAAATTATCCCGTGGGAACATTATGCCCGGGATAAAAAGTAACCTATGTGCAATTCCTGACTATAATCTATCTCTGTGCCAAATTTCATCCAGGTCCGTTCAGCCGTTCTGGCGTAATTGAGTAACAAACAAAAGTAAGATGAGCGAATTGAAGTATTGCACTTGCAGATACGGAAGAATAAGATTTTCTTTAGTCATATTTTCTTTGCAATCTAAGTAATTCGTGCTACAATATCATAATAAGAGTGTAGCTAAGCTGCTTAGAATGCAATACTAACCTAATAGATCTCTATATAACGTGTATTTTTTTTAAACAATGCAACACGCAGCACGAAACTACAAATAGAAAGTTTTTTTTTTTTTAACTAATATTAACTCTGTGGAACTACTGAACCCATTACGAAACTCCATACACTGAGCTACAACGTGGCTAAAACTTTTTGGATTTTTCTTTTGTTATTCATCGAATACCGAATAGTAGTGTCTATTATTCGACATTCGGCGAATAGAATTAAAAATAATTAAGCTTTCATTAATCTTTAAAAACAATACACAGTTACGTTTTATTATCATTAATATAAAAAGTTAGCCAAAAATCAGTCACGTTGAAGTTAATAATTTAAACGAGCATTTCTTGTATATATGTATATATATACATAATCTGAATCTCTATTTTCGCTCGGTCGCTCAGGTACTAAATTACTTAATACTAATTAAGAAAAATAAACTATTTTTCTATACCTATTTATGTCAAATTATGATGGCGACTATTCGCCATAGGGAATGGCGATTAATCGGTATTCGACTATTCGCTATAACAACAGTTCGCAGCATCTCTACTTATTTCTTATATTTTAATATCATAACAAGAGTGTTGCTACGCTAAGTTGCTAAGAATACAATACTATCTTCCTCCAAGATCTAGTATAGCCGGAAGTTGCAAGATAGTCTACATAACGTGTGAAAAACTTAAAAGAATTGCAATTCTTATAGCAGCACGAAACTGCAGAGGTAATTTTCTAATACATAATAATAAGGAATCGTATTATCTGCTCGTTTTACTGTTTATAATCCACTAGCTGTTGCCCGCGACTCCGTCTGAATAGCCTATTTTTTTATATACAAACTTACAAACATACATACAAACTTTAACCACCCTGTCCACCCCCTAAAGAATGATTTCCGGGATAAAAACTATCCTATGTCCTTCCCAAGATCTCAAACTATCTCCATACCAAATTGCATCTAAATCGGTTCAGCGGTTTAAGCGTGAAAAGGTAACAGACAGACAGAGTTACTTTCGCATTTATAATATTAGTATAGATTTTTGAGCGCGTTCAACGACAAAAATTTTCCATATCGGATTGTCTATTACCTCGATTATATGAAACACGTGTCAAGACTTTAATATACTTCTGTACAACAAAGAATAATGGTCTAGCTATACAAACTATATATATATACATATCGCTAATTAACAAAGTATTTAGAACGGTTCCACTCAATGACTCAAGCATATCCGTTGCGCCGCATTCAGTACCGTAGCTACTTCACAAAGTATTATCCTTGCTCATTATATAATTAAACCTTAATTTAAATACTAGCTGTCCCACGCGGCTTCGCTCCCGTCAACTGTCTACCTACCTACCCTACATACATGAATGTTGCGTAACTTTAAACGCTTACGCAGCGCACACAACGAAAGCTCTCAAAATGGAATAATTTTGCTCGTTTTTGCAACATTTTTCATTTATGCTTCGCTCCTATTGGTCGTAACGTGATATTATATAGCCATAACGTTCCTCGATAAATGGACTATCCAACACAAAAATAATTTTTCAATTCCAACCAGTAGTCCCTGAGATTAGCGCGTTCAAACAAACAAACTCTTCAGCTTTGTAATATTAGTATAGATTACCTAAAACATTGTCTCAAGACGAAAGTCTATGACCAGTGTGTGTTGCCAGTGATGACATATGGCTCTGAGACGTGGTCGCTTACAATGGGCCTCATCAGAAAGCTTACAGTCACCCAAAGGGCAATGGAGAGGGCTATGCTCGGAGTTTCCTAGCGTGATCGAATCAGAAATGTAGAGATCCGCAAGAGAACCAGGGTTACCGACATAGCCTGAAGAATTGCCAAACTTAAGTGGCAGTTGGCAGGGCACATTTCTCGCAGAACAGACGGTCTATGGGGCAGAAAGGTTCTGGAGTGGCAACCGCGAACAGGAAGTCGTTGCGTTGGAAGGCCCAACAGGCGGACCGCTGACCTGGTGAAGGTTGCGGGGATCCGCTGGATGCGAGACGCACGGGATTGATCAATGTGGCGACGCTTGCGGCCTATGTCCAGCAGTGGACGTCTTTCGGCTGATATGATGATAACACATTGCAAATTGCAACAAAAAGTTTTAGTGGCCATAAATAGAATTCAATTTCGCAGAAAGTATAATACATTTGGATTGCAAACAATCGCGATTGTTTATTACGATTTACGCTGCGTTTACTTTGAGCAATTCTGTGTTTATATTTACAGAATATCTATTATGTAATATCATCGCAATCTGTGTTGAATCAGCATGCAAGCTGCACGATACGGAAGAGTTCGAACTCTAATTGCGAATAATATGCGAACAATACTACTGTAGACTTCATTGGGACAGCAATCGACAATTTACCCCTATTTGGTTCTTCTTCTTTTTTACCCGACTACCGAAGGAGGATAATGTGTTTATCACTCTATGTATGTATGTATGATTGTTCCTATGTGGCGTTCTAGAGACTAAACGCGTTGGCCGATTTTGATGATTCTAACATCAATCGATTCGTCTTAATCCTGCGAGTGTCACTGGCTACATTAAAATTGGTATATAAAAAAACCGGCCAAGTGCGAGTCGGACTCGCGCACGAAGGGTTCCGTACCATTATCGCAAATAAAACGGCAAAAAATCACGTTTGTTGTATGGGAGCCCCCCTTATATATTTATTTTATTATATTTTTAGTATAATTATGTTGTAATAGTGGCAACAGAAATACATCATCTGTGAAAATTTCAACTGTCTAGCTATCACGGTTCATGAGATACAGCCTGGTGACAGACAGACAAACAGACGGACCGCGGCGTCTCAGTAATAGGGTCCCGTTTTTACCCTTTGGGTACGGAACCCTAAAAACCGGCCAAGTGCGAGTCGGACTCGCGCACTGAGGGTTCCGTACAAACCTCACCTTAAAGATATTATAGACCTGAGTATTTGATATGCATTTCAATTTAATATCTCTATGCGTTCATGAGGAAAGGGGTAGTAAGTTTAAAATTATTGAAAAATATTTTTATTATATGATGTAACAAAAAATGTACGATTGTCGCAGTTTTTCTTTATCTGTGCTGGTGCAAAAATCACGTTTGTTGTATGGAAGCCCCCATACAACAAACGTGATTTTTGTGCTGTTTTTTGCGATAATGGTACGGAACCCTACGTGCGCGAGTCCGACACGCACTTGGCCAGTTTTTTCATTGGCGTCTCGCTATTCATTCAACTGATTACTACTGCTTACCCGGACTTTCACTGTGGAGACTAAACTAGAGCCTCCGGAGACCCAGGCACAAAAACTTAACCTAAGCGACCACACTTAGGGCCTATGGGATATGAACCTCGGCTCAGGGCATCGCTGGGAGGACAACTAGGGCTGGATCTTGATTAAGTGATTCTACCATCCGTTCGGCAAATACCTACGTGGAGAAGAAAGGACAAGAGAAGAACAGGGTTTTTCTTGGTCTTTACATTACTCTCCTTTTAGTGACCGATGATTTCCTTCTTTCGGCGGAGAAGTTCCACACGATGGCTCGGCTGTCCCTTAGATCAGATTATTCTAGAAATATCTTACCGTACGAAAAGATCCGATTGCCAGTAACAGGGACGCTGTTGAGAGCTCCTATATGGTTGAGCACAGCACACCGGTAGCCGTGGCACTGTGAGTAGTGTACATAGGTCCTAATGTAGACGCTCTCCGAGGTATTTCCAATGCCGGGACAGATCGCGACCGTCACGTCATCTGTGGGAAGAAAATAGTATAAGTTTCGTAGTTGAAATTTCGTTGCTCGTGGCTAAATAATAACAGCCGCACTGGTCGATCATCAAAGTTAAGCAACGCTTGGCGAGGTCGGTCCGTGGATGGGTGACCATTTCAACATACCGAGTTTCCTCCGTGCCTCGGAAAGCACGTTAAGCCGTTGGTCCCGGCTGTCATTTGAAGATCTTTGACAGTCGTTACGGGTAGTCAGAAGCCTGAGATCTGACACCAGTCTTGCAAAGAGGTACCGTGTTACCCAGTTACTGGGTTATGGAGGTCAGATAGGAAGTCGCTCCATGTAAAACACTGGTACTCAGCTGAATCCGGTTAGACTGGAAGCCGACCCCAATATATTTGAGAAAAGGCTAGGCGGAGAGAGTTGAACTACATAATTATATTAGAAGGTCGTGACTCCTCAGCGGTTTTTGAGTCTTATGCATTATCCACTGGCTGAAATGAAGTGCTCTTGCTTAAGGATTCTTAGCGGATGAAAGGACCCGTTAATTTATCAAGTAGGGATTTCTTACAGTAAAGAACTGCATTATAATCTTCACAACTTTTGAGATAACGCTTGGCTGTCAATATTAGATGAGAGAGATCGAGGCCAATACGCTAGAAGGGCCGCCATGTTTGGATTAGTGGGACCAATGAAATACCGTTTTAAAAAAGTTTCAATAATACAGTTTAATTACACTTTTTAACCGACTTCACAAAAAAGGAGGAGGTTCTCAATTTTTTATTTTATTTGTTTTACCTCAGAACTTGTTACTGGGTGAACCGATTTTGATGATTATTTTTTTAATTGAAACCTGGTGCATGTCATGTGGTCCCATTTAAATTTGGTCAAGATCTGATGAAGAACTTCGGAGATATACATCAGAACTCTTCAATAAATGACAGCAGATCACTCGTGATAGCTGCAATCGGATGTCTGTTTATTGATTACATCATTTCATAACATAACATTACACTAGCACGCTTTAAAGGGATACGCAGGTGTCAACAGTTCACCCTGGTATACTCTAAATCCACCGTTTTTGTTTAAGTTTCATGTTTCTGTTAATCTATTCTGGCTTCACTTTGGAGAATTGGTCCGTTATGTACCCACAACTAAAAAGTGAAAAATAAAAAACATTTTAACAAAAAATACAACCGACTTCCAAATAAAAACACTACAAAGTGAAAAATAACTTCAATTTCGGAAGTCGGTGTCAAAAAACGAAGATCCCAAAACAAGAACACCGACTTCCGAAATTGAAGTTATTTTTCACTTTGTAGTGTTTTTATTTGGAAGTCGGTTGTATTTTTTGTTAAAAAGTTTTTTTTATATACTGGAAGATGTGTTTCATTAATATTTCGTAGGACGTGTGGAGGGACCAAGCAAGGTTGAAGGCATTGTGTACCTGTGACCAGCTATGTATGTATGTATGTTTGTTTCTATGTAGGTTTCTAGAGACCAAATGCGTTGGCCGATTTTGATGATTCTTACGCCAATCGATTCGTTTTAACTCCGCGAGTGTCACTGGATACATTAAAATTGGAAAATAAAAAAAAACCGGATTTTGAGGCATATTTTGTTTTTCTTCCAAACTCGTCGTATGGGATATCAAAATAAAGGGTTTTAAGAGGTGATTTCAAAAATATATAACACTTTTATGTTTCATTTAACCCAATTCTAAAAAAATAATAACTAAAAAGTTATAAATAAAAAAAGTTAATAAAAAAATCATAAAACCAGACTGCTTAGAAAGCGAATTAAAAAGACGTTAACTAAAATAAAATCATGCTGTGCAGTCGGAGGATATATCTGGTTTTGGTCAACCAACTCGCGAATGTGTATCCTCCGACTGCATCATCATCTGCCTAGCCTTTTCCCAACTATGTTGGGGTCGGCTTCCAGTCTAACCGGATTCAGCTGAGTACCAGTGTTTTACATGGAGCGACTGCCTATCTGACCTCCACAACCCAGTAACTGGGTAATACGGTACCCCTTGGCTAGACTGGTGTCAGATTTCAAGCTTCTGACTACTCGTAACGACTGTCAAAGATCTTCAAATGACAGCCGGGACCAACGGCTTAACGTGCTTTCCAAGGCACGGAGGAAACTCCGTATGTTGAAATGGTCACCCATCCACGGCCCAACCTCGTCAAGTGTTGCTTAACCTTAAGATCGACCCGAACGGCTGTTATTATTTAGCCACGAGCTCCTCCAGCTCCAGTTATTATGTATCCTCCGACTGCAAAGCATGATATTCTTCTCGTTTAAAATTTATTTTTAGTTCGTTTTTTAAGCAGTCGGGTTTTATGATTTTATTAATTAACTGTTTTGTTAAAGTATAACACTCCTAACCTACTTTTACAGGTTGATCCCTTCGTAAACCCATATGAGATATAGTTTTGTAATAAATAGGTATATACCTAATTAAATCAATTATATTCAGTAGGTAAGGTACATAACGCGTGAATCGTAAATGTTCTTGAATTACTTCCTCAATCACTGACTTGAATTCTAAGCTGTGTCAAGGCCCTTCGATAATCTGTGCCATTGGTTTACTTATAGTCAACATCCAAATAAGTAAATCTCTCAAAAAAGTAATCATTGTAAAAACAAGTGTTCGGCAGTTAAATAAAAAAACTCGACAGTTATTATGTAGTATATTTTTTTTACTAATCGGTTGATAACTATATCAGTATTACCTATTATGATAAATTCATATCCACAACAGGGGCGTAGCTACCGCCGTATCTGCCGTATCAACAATACGGGGCCCCCGGGTCACGGGGGCCCCCGACGTGCGTAAGCAAAAATTAATAAAAACTTCCCAAAGTTTATTTTTCGCCTGTCATTCCTGTACTATTGTCCATAGAGGCAGAAACTTTAGAAAAACTAAAGTCATCATCAGCTATAAATGATTTAATAAATCAGTTTTCCGAAAAAAAGGCAAGGAGAGTGTAAATTTAATTTGAATTGTTTGTAAAAATTTTGGAGAAAGTGACAGATAGATAATTATGATGAATAAATATTTCTTTTAATTTCATGCAAACATTTTTTTTCTATTGTTAGAAATCTTTACCCTTCATAAAGGCTCCCAAACAATTTTTTATACGGGGCTCCGCTAAGGCACGCTACGCCACTGATCCACAATAAATTAATTCAAACATTTATTTAACATCAGTTCCACATTCGCACTGGTACCTAAATGTAGCAATAGATAACTGGATGTACAAAAATTATGAACGGCCGGTATCCCCTCGGACCATAAACACTGGTTTCCGCCACTCGATTCTTACAAACTTCCGTAGGATGACGACTCACTGATTCATACGATGATTTTCCTTCACAACTGCATAGAGACAAAATTCGCAAACATAAATTTCGAATGCATAGGTATCAGTAGCGTTATCTTTATCTATTACGTATAGGACAACATACGATATCGATTTATGATTTTGAAGATTATTTTTGTGCGCATAACTGGTCACTATGACGTGTTTATTTTTTATCATTATTCCTGTAACCTTAAATATTGTTTTTTTCTAATCTTTTTAATTAATACCTTTACCTACTTGCTTTCTTCTTATGAATCATAGCAGAAATTGGACGAATCCTTTGCAAAAGCACCTATAAATTAGATTTATCAAAATCAAAATCAATATTTTTATTTCACATAGGCGTACATGGGCACTTATAAAACGTCGACAAAAGGTGCACGGTTCGGGTTGGTCGTTTCCTATGGAGAAGAACCGGCAAGAAACTCCATGGTTACTCTTTTAAAAATGGTTTGGTTTTACAATATTTCCATGTTACAGCATTAGTATTTAGACATGTGGGGACAACGTAGGCCCGACTTATGACAATAAGTCGTAAGAAACTAAAAAAATAAAATAAAAGGATTATATATTTTATAAAAAAGTTAAAAAATGTTAACTAGCAACTAGAAGGCCTACAATGTTCACACATTCACAAAACAATCGGTAAAAGAATCTATACATTGTAAATAAAAATAAGTATAACAAGACTAAATTTAACATGTGGCACAAATTTTGTTATCAGTGCTGTAACTATTCTTAGCAAAGGGCTATAAAGATGTTTGAAAACCATTGTAAAAAGTCTAATTAAAAGAAGGAAAGAAAAATGAGATTGAGAATAGTTAGAGACATCCACATATTTGTGCCGTTTACAAGTTACCAGGGAAGCTGCATGCGCAGAAGGAGCTAAGGCCAAATGTTTTTATCTTCAACGTAGTCCTTGATTTTATAATATGCTTTTTTAATAAGGATACGTTTGATGTAGTTTTTGAACCTTCCATCGGTCAGTTCTATAACTGACTTTGGCAACTTGTTATAAAAGCGTATACTGTTTATAAGAAAAGACTTGCTAGTTTTCGTTAATCTGAATTTGGGTATTACAATTCGTGCTTACTGCGCGTATTTAAATTATGGAAGTCGCTTCTAGTTTTGAACAGCCCCCGATTTTTACGGACATACAAAATACATTCCAAAATATAAAGTGAAGGTAGAGTCAGTATATCGATCTCTTTAAATTTTTCTCTGAGGGACTCGCGAGGACCCATTTTATAGATTACTCTTTTGTAGGATGAAAATTGAGTCAACGTCTGCTGCTGATCCCCACAGCAGAATGCCATAAGACATAATACTGTGGAAATAAGCATAGTATACTAACCTAGCTGTAGCTACATCGGTTAGCTGCCTTATTTTCCTTACTGCATATGCAGCCGAACTTAACCTACCCGAAAGAGTTCTAATGTGCGCGCCCCACTGCAATTTTGAATCGATAGTAATCCCTAAGAATACAGTTTCCGTTATAACTTCAAGATTTTTGCCGTCAAGATTTAAGTTTAGGTCATGTTGTGGTACATTTGGTAAAGAGAACTTTAGACATTTTGTTTTTTTCGCATTCAGTAAAAGATTGTTAGCTGCGAACCATTTTGAGAGAACAATTAGACTTTCGTTGACATTTAAAACATCCGTATCTTGCCTATCTATTTTAAAAATTAGCGAAGTATCATCAGCAAATAGAATTATATCCGATAATTTGGCCATCATAAAAGGGAGATCATTAATGTAAACAAGAAAAAGGAAAGGGCCGAGAATTGAACCTTGGGACACGCCCATCTTGACTAGAGACCCGGAGGACGTCGCCCCATTAACATTTACTTTTTGCTGTCTGTTTGATAAATAGGAAAGCACGAGATCAGCAGATTTTCCACGAATTCCGTAGTGGTGCAATTTACAGATCAGTGTGTTGTGGTCGACACAGTCGAAAGCTTTTGAGAGATCACAGAAAATGCCAATGGCATCCTGGGACCTCTCCCAAGCCTCCAAGATGTGGCTGATGAGTTTTACTCCCGCGTCCGTTGTCGACCTACCTTTCGTGAAACCAAACTGTTGACTATGCAGGATCCCATTTGAATTGAAGTGAGACAACATCTGTTCCAGCATGATTTTTTCATAGATTTTACTCAATGCTGGAAGCACGGATATAGGTCTATAATTAGAAGGATCACTCTTACAGCCTGATTTGAAAATTGGTACTACTTTACTGTGTTTCATTAAGTCAGGAAAAGTGCCGCTGTCCAAACATTGATTGAATATGCCTGTTAGGACAGGAGCAATTGAGTCAATAATATCTCCAAGAACCCTAACGGATATCCCCCACAAGTCTTCAGTATTCTTTATATTGAGACTTTTGAACGCGTTTTTAATTGTATCAATACATATTGGTTTAAATTTAAAGATTGGTATGTCTTCAGTAAAGTTTTCTTTAAGAAGAGCTTCAGCTAATTTAGATGAGGAAGGAAGAGACTTCGTAACCTCTAACGGAATGTTGGTAAAGAAATTTTCTAATGTCTCAGCGACTTCTTGCCTATCAGAAATGGTTTGATTAGTTATTTTCAAAGACAACTCATTCTGATCGCGTTGTTGTATCTTTCCAGTTTCTCTATTAATTAATTGCCACACAGTTTTTATTTTATTATTAGAAGCACCAATTTTGTTAATTATTATTTGAGATTTTGCTTGAGCGCAGACTCTTTTGAATATTTTGGAATAGTTTCTAACATAAGTGTGAAAAACTTGATCGGAAGTCAAAGATTTTTCGTAATATAAATTATATAAGATATCTCGGCTTTTTCTTATGCCCACAGTGGCCCATTCACTAAATTTCGATTTGGAATTGTTGACTTTAACTGTTTTTACAGGATACGTTATCAACTTGCCGTAATTTATATTGGGGTCGTTTGAATCAAAACTGGCGTTACAAAGGTTGCTAAAAACATTATTATTAAAAGAGATTAATTTATTTTTAGTAAGTGGTCTTAATCGAATTGATTTAGCTAGGTTAATTTTTTTATTTGACTCAAAAGATACTAGTTGACCAGTATGGTCTGACCTAACGCCACCAATTAAAAACGAATCTTTTACTTCAAAATTTAGTGAATACATTATCTATGCAAGAAGCTGAAGTCGCTGTTATTCTTGTTGGTTCATTAAATAAATATTTTAGGTTAAATGATTTAAATAATGAAATGAGCTTACATTTTTCAGGCGAGTTGACTAACAGATCTATGTTTAAGTCACCACAAACAAAAACCAATTTATTATCTCTGAAAAGTTTACTTAATAATTCTTCCATTGTAATCAAAAACAATGACAAGTTTGATGCTGGTGGTCTGTAAACGCACAAGACAGTATGCCCCTCGACCTCTGCACATGCTACCTCACACAAGCGATCAACAGAGTAAGCAGTGATATCCTTCCTTTCCTTATATTTTAAATGACTATTACAAAGTATCAGGGTACCACCACCCACTGTGGATCTGTTGTACGAGCTGGCAACTGAGAAATTATTTACATTAAACAACATCCTATCTGGTTTTAACCAAGTTTCACAAAAACATAAGATATCCATGTGGTATTTATCTACTAACAATTCCACGTCTAAAATTTTGCCGGAGAAGCGATTTATATTTTGATGATATAGTAAAATATTACTATTCGACTTCTCTTTTGTCGGCTCTAATCGTTTAAAGAATCGTCGTTTAAAGTATTATCAGAAAAACTGGATAATACTGTTAAATCACTAAACCTAGTCTCAGTTAAATTATCAATAACTGCGTGTATATTAAAAGCTAACAATGTAGCTAATAAATGTCGACTATTTTTGGGAAGAAACATATGGTTCCCAATCAAAACAAAATCACTAACAAAATTGTTGGTGTCAAAAAACAATAAACGGTCACTATGACGACAAGATAATATATGCATCAGGTTATTCAAACTAGAAATGTATTCATTTTCATGAACAAGTAACTTGCCAGAATAGGGCAATGCACATAATATTAATTTGCCTAATCTTAACTTAAGTAGGGTGTCGATACCATTAACTATGTCCCTTTTTGTTATACTAAGGCTATTTCCAATAAGAAGTACTACAGTAGTTTGCTCATTCAATTATCACAGTAATTTCCACGGAAAACAAAAAACAGTGGAAATGCAAAGTAGGCGTGGCACAAATAAGCGCTATTACGCAACTTGATCCTAGTCGTATTCTAACATCGTTTCGAGTCGCTAGTCTCTCGACGAATTTATTTTACCGTAGCAATTTTTTCATTTTGGAGTGCTAAAATGATAGTAGGAGAACTGAAGAACTTTCTTTGAAAGCTGTAAGACGTTCACTGCTGAACCTAGGCCTAGAGCATCGACCGGTCATGTATATCTCGCATCCAGCGGATTCCCGTGGTCTTAACCAGATGATCGATTACGCAATATAGCCCAAAGGCATGACCAATGTAGATCATTAGCCCATAGCAACTTATTTGGAAACTGTACACGAGCATAGACGTTACTGCAATCTTTCACGAGTTACACATTTTCCTCGCGTGACAACAAAAGTGTTTCCATTTACGTATTAATTTCGCACTACATGACTGTAAAAGGTTTAGGATTTCTGTCAATTATTGGTACTGGCATTCAATTCATTTATTCAAAACTATTATGAAACATCATGCATGCAATCCATATTTAAATCATAACAATTATCGAAATTAAATTAAAATCTGAATAATTATAATAAGAATAATACAAAAAAAAACCTCGTACTAGCACGACTCGCATTGTTCTTTATACTAGCTGATCCCCGTGGACTTCGATCCCGTCAATTGGCTACCAACCTACCCTACCTAGCATACCCTACCAGGGTAGGTAGGTAGGGTATGCTAGGGTATGCTAAAAAAAAAACCTCGTACTAGCACGACTCGCATTGTTCTTTATACTAGCTGATCCCCGTGGACTTCGATCCCGTCAATTGGCTACCAACCTACCCTACCTAGCATACCCTACCAGGGTAGGTAGGTAGGGTATGCTAGGGTATGCTAAAAAAAAAACCTCGTACTAGCACGACTCGCATTGTTCTTTATACTAGCTGATCCCCGTGGACTTCGATCCCGTCAATTGGCTACCAACCTACCCTACCTAGCATACCCTACCAGGGTAGGTAGGTAGGGTATGCTAAAAAAAAATCCTCGTACTAGCACGACTCGCATTGTTCTTTATACTAGCTGATCCCCGTGGACTTCGATCCCGTCAATTGGCTACCAACCTACCCTACCTAGCATACCCTACCAGGGTAGGTAGGTAGGGTATGCTAGGGTATGCTAAAAAAAAAACCTCGTACTAGCACGACTCGCATTGTTCTTTATACTAGCTGATCCCCGTGGACTTCGATCCCGTCAATTGGCTACCAACCTACCCTACCTAGCATACCCTACCTACCTTACCTAATCACATATTTTATGTATCATTAAAATAGTTTTATAAGCGCACGCCGAAAAATGAATTTTATATGCAACATTTTGCGACTTTGGGTTACATTATTGCAATTTTCATAAGGATCTCTATTTTTTTTGAAAATATATTATAGCCTATGACACTCAGAAATAATGTAGCTTTCTACTGGTGAAACAATTTTCAAAATCGGTTCAATAGATACAGAGATTACCCCCAAACTGTACCTCTTTATAATATTAGTATAGAACTGTCTTTATATCTAAGCACCAAACAGTACACTTTGTCTTATTTTCTTGGAAACATCTGATACTATTTGAAAAAAATGTGACATGTATATGTCACATTTTTTTTGTTCTTAGAACCAGGACTGTTCTGAAAAGCGGCTTTTATTAGCTGAACATTTCTCTCAGACTGCTGACTTACTTTTAAAACTTCCTGTTATGATAAGAAGCTGATAGTGCTGATATTGCTATGTACATTTTGAAATTCATGACTAAGAACTATTTGATGTTTTATGACAGGTTTATCAACATCACATATTAGCGTGTAGGTACAAATTTACGCGAATATATATTTGCTATTATCACACAGTACTGGAAACTGATACGACCATGCTACTGATATAAATAATTAGGTATATGTTACAGCATGCCGTGATACGATATGTATGATGCAATATCGTTTCGGTGCGAGGTCTAAAACTTTTTAACAGCCTTTTTGGTTTTAATGAGTTTTTGACTATTTAAATTTAATTATTCATTAATTTTATTTTGGGTTTTTATCTGTTTATAATTTAAAAATGTATATCTATGGATTGGAATTATGTCTGAAATAAATAATTAAATTAATTTTGGTCTAGTGATCGTAATCATGGAGTCAACAATTCGATGGCAAGGCCGGCTGTTCTATTGGTTTTTTCATTAGAAATTATTCATTAGTTAACTAATACCACAGATAATATAATATGTACTAGCATACAGATGCCTCTAACCAGGATGCCTGGACCATCTAATAATCGATCGATATCGATAGATAAATCAAATAATCAGTACAGTACGTCGAGACAGTTTCTTTGTATGGGATGAGACCCCACGCTAATACTAATGTGAATGCTCAAATGGAAAACCCCAGTCAACGCAGCCCAGTCTTATTCAAATCAAATCATTTATTTGCGAAATATGGGTAGTTTTCAGGGTGACATTTTAATATAAGTTCTTCAGACCATATCCTACCATGACAGGTGTGCTAAATATTACAATAAAATGAATAAAAATTATCTATACATTATATAATTGAAAAAATTACCTACTCAACTTAATAATTACATTATTTTCTCATTTAAATATTCATTAACAGAATAATAAGCCTTTTAACCGTTTTTTGCGATAGTGGTACGGAACCCTTTGTGCGCGAGACCGACTCGCACTTGGCCGGTTTTTTAATGGTTTTTAAATAAATTTAAATTATTAGATTCTTTTATGTACTTAGGTAGTTTATTATATTTTCTAGGGCCCATACAAAATGCACTCTTATCAAACATAGCTGTTCTATGGCTTATTCCACTGAGTGTACTGGCAAGTCTTGCACTTTTTAAACTTTCATAATTATATAGGTTTTTTCTTATGCCCAATGCTAGTTCATAGATGTACAATGATGGGAAAGTCAATATTTTTAAATTAATAAAGTGTAGTTCACATGTTTCAGTCGATTTTAATGCATAAATCGCTCGGATACATTTCTTTTGAGCTTTTTAAGATTGTTTCTCTCTCAGTGCCATTTCTCCAGAATATATACCATATCTAAGTGTCGAACCAACATAAGCATGCTAAGCAGACAGAAGACCACTTTGATTTACAACTTTTCGAAGTATATAAATGGCATATGAATATAGACTTAGTTTTGTACATACTTGTTCAGTATGTGTCTGTCTAGGCAATTGACTGGCCCCTATTATATGGGACTGGAAAATTATTAGCTGTGGTAGTACTATTTCTATAGCATCCTATTACGGGAAAAATAGCGTGATCTTGTTCAAAAACTAAACCACGAAACTAATATCAACGAACTTTATAATAAACCGGTTGTAAACAAGCTAAACCAAGCCGAACAATACCTTCGTGTTGCAAGAGATGAACCAATCGAGTGGAAAGACAGTTGCCACTCGCGACTTACCTATGTGACCTTGCATCGTGTTGATTTACTCATAGTACTCAAACTTTATAATATGTATTGTGACGTAGGTATATCAGCCGGTAGGGTAATGTTATTGTGATGCCGTCACGCCTATAACTCCCAGTGGAAAGGTGCACCT
This sequence comes from Orthosia cruda, assembly GCA_964057195.1. Taxonomy (NCBI): domain Eukaryota; kingdom Metazoa; phylum Arthropoda; class Insecta; order Lepidoptera; family Noctuidae; genus Orthosia; species Orthosia cruda. The sequence continues at coordinate 6,860,023 of OZ059849.1, forward strand.
ACTTTCGAACGCCAACGCACACACTTGGATTCAGTTATCTACTTCACTTTGCATGCCAATGCGATAGGGATCCACAAAGCAGATGCTTTGTTGTGATTTCTCGACAACTAACAGGAAAATCTTACGGAGTCTATGGACTTGGGAAACATAAAGCAGTCCTGTTGGGCGACCACGGCCCACATATTTAACCCCTGACGGAAAAAGAGGTGTGTTATAAGTTTGATGAGTTGCTGTGTCTGTCTGTGGCATCATAGCTCCTAAAAGGATGAACTGATTTTGAGTAACTTTTTTTTTGAAATTGACTTTGTCGAGAGTGTTCTTAGCTATGTTTGAATAAAATCGGTTCAGCCGTTTCAATGTTATTCGCATTTTACTCTTTTTAATCTGGGTTTTTTCGCATGATATCGTGTCATTATTATTATCACAGTTTGGAAGCAAAAACCGTGATAAAATGCGTGAATTAAGCCTATTATAGAGGCCGTGCTCGCCCGGCTGTATGGTTGTGAAGATGTGAGATGAGTTACGTAAATCTTCATGAACTATTCTGCATCTTTAGGGATGGACTGCAAGCATTATATTCTATTCTATTCTATTATCCGCCTAGCCTTTTTCCAGCTATTTTAGGTTCGGCCGCCAGTGTTAAGGCCGTACCCTGACCAAAAAATCAGCATGAGATTTGAGCATTCCTATTGGCCTAGCGGCACTCGTGGCGCATGAATTACAGTAGTGAATACGCCCAGATTTTAGAATAACTTCTTTATAAAATCGAATAATGGCCTTTTGAAAAAAATAAATCTACCAAAATGTTCGTTATCAAATTGTCTATCCATTAGTGTTAGTACAAAAAAATATTATTGAACACTTTACGAGGAGATGCATGCTATCAATCATTATTTCTCATTTTTATGGTTTTGTTGGAAGGAGATTAGTGAAACATATACTACATTTAAAAAAAAAAGACTTCTACAATTTTGGAATCAATAATATGTAGATATTTAATGTATTTTTATTAGTTGATATTTCATTTTAAATAACGAGTAGATAGCTCCTAAAAACTGCACGAAAAACGGCTAGCGCGGCGTTTTGCTCGGGGTAGCGCCTTAACCGGATGAAGCCGAATATCAGTATTTTTAATGCTAGCGCCCGCTTATCTAAACTCCACGTAGCAGCACAGTATAGATAGCGAAATGGCCAGTAATCGCACAAAATTTAGATTTGTGCGGCAACACAGAAAGTCTTGTACGCTCAGCAGTAGGGCACAAATTAGGAAAATAATAAGTCTTCAGAATATTTGATTTCTTGCTTTAGACTTAAGGTTGCCTTAGTCGACGGCACGAACTATTTGTGCGCGGGGTTAAAATGCATCCTATCTCAACCGACAACACACGTAACACATCCAATCTCGATTTTCAAATCCTTGAAAACTAAAACATCCATACCTTCATGCTCGTTTCCAACTGGTTCGTACAGATCATAGGTGAGGGTCGACTTGTCAGGCAGCACCAGCGACACCCGGCCCCCTATAGGCCAGGGGCAACGGACACGCCCGATTAGACTGTGCAGTATCGTCTGGACATGGCCGCTGAAGCCCCACAATCGTGTCGGTATGTACCTGAAACGAAGGGGCTTGGTAAACAACCTGTTGTGTTGGACTAAGTATATAAACAACTTTTATTGAAATATGTTAGCGTGTTTTCATGTTTTGTAGCAATCTGAAATTGGAAGTATTCGTGTAGTATTTTTTACAAGCTTTTTATTAACTTGCAATGTATGTATGTATGTTCATATTGCATATACGTTTGGTTTTGATGACAATGCACGGTATGCTGAAAAGCTGGTTCAAAAAAAAAAAAAACAAGATATCAAAAAACCCGACTACTTGAAAAGTGCTGTGCAGTCGGAGGATACATATTCGCAAGCTGGCTGACCAAAACCAGATGTATCCTCCGACTGCACAGCATGACTTTTTTCTTGTTTACGTCTTTTTAGTTCACTTTTCAAGCAGTCGGGTTTTTTGATTTTTAGAATGTTTTTTTTGATTTAACACTTTTTAGTTAACATTTTTTTCGAATTACATTTAAACATATAAGAGTTATATATTTTTGAAGTCACCTCTTAAAACCCTTTATTTTGATATCCCACTCGATGGGTTTGGAAGAAAAAAATAAATTGGGCCTCAACATGGCGCCCAAAAGCCGCCATTTTTCTATTTTGCAATTTTAATGTAGCCAGTAACACTCACAAGATTAAGACGAATCGATTGACGTTCGAATCTTAAAAATCGGTCAAGCCGTTTGGTCTCTGGAACGCCACATAGGAACAAACATACATACATATACTGATAAACACATTACCATCCTTCGGCAATCGGTAATAAAGGTTTAATTGGAAAAAAAAAAATTGTTTCTACGCCTTTCGGTGTGAGTAGGTTCATGTTCGGCGTTGTTATAATATCTGAATTTTTAAGGGTCAAATATCAGCTGTTTCACGAAAGTGAGTGCCCTTTACGGCATTGAACTTTTGAGCGATTCCAATCACCTGAAAACTTGATGAGGTATTTTGCGCGGTTTCGTGAGAAGTTCCTGTCAACCTTATTTTTAATCTGTGACTCAGCCGTAGGTACTTATGTTACTATTGCTATGAGTATGAGTCTAACTCTAGCATGAATCATTATTTTTCAACACACTTGCTCATAAAGTGTCTCTAATTTCACCGCAATTAGGCACATAATGACACCTGTTATAAAACTGTGACTTTTTCATTACTATTATTCACAAGTGAGTTATAGAGTTTTTTTTTTAATTTATTGATTGAGTTGCTTTGTTCTTAAAAAAGTTTCCATACAAAAAAGTTCGTGCTCAATAGTACAAATGCAACACATTTCATGCAACTTCGTATTTAAATAGATAATTTCAACTTGTACGTGTTTAATAAATAAAACTTCCACTCAAATATAAATTTTGTTTGCGTCTGCAATAAAAAAAACTTGAAATTCCGCATTTTGTACGTGGCTGTGGCTAAAACGCAATTCGCAAAAAGGCATAAAAAAAAACATTATTTTTGGTCTATGGCCGATCGCCATAGACTAAAAATAATGTTTTTTTATTGTTAGATGCGCGGGCATAGGAAAACTGATTAATTTTGCCCGCCATTGCGAAAAAAATTTCACAACTCGTTTTCACGGTTGGAAATGATTTTTTTGTATTATTTTCTTCACAAGTGTGTTGAAAAACGTCGTATGATACACGTGTGTATTGATGATTACCGTCCTCGGCTCTCTTAAGACCCTCACCTGACGGCTCGGGTCTCAATGACGCCTCAGCGGTAATCACCAACCTTACACACTTGTACCATAATGTACTATTACATTATTTCCCCAGTAAGGAGTTTTTATTCCACATGCGGCAACCTTATGCTACGCTAAAGCGGATCGATTGGCCTGTAGCACAAAATAGTTAGTATACAGAAGGACCACTCCAGCCGTTTCAAAAATTGACAGCTAATCTTGACAGATTCACTAGGGTTGCTACTATATTGATTCCGAATAAAAAAAAAGAGTAGGTTGTATAAACATAAATACATCGATTCGTCTAAACATACTTCATATCATGCTTACATGCCTTAGAGGGTAGGCAGAGCATCAAATATATATTAAGGTTCACGAATCACATACGACGAAGATTGGATGGTAACAATACGTAACAATGGTGTAATAATGAACACACCAAAAACATAAAAATGTGAAAAGGCACCAAACTCGACAAAAACATAGAAGTGAAAAAGGCGCCAAGTTCGACAAAGAAGAGTTGAGATCTAGAAAGGTGACCAGTTTAGTGACAAAGAAATGTACAGTTTTTTCGTCTATACTTTACAATAATTTAGTTTTCTTAGGTTTTTTAATTTATAACTTGTCTTCTTGAAAAATTTAATGACCTTTATAACTTAAAAACTACATTAAGCATCTTTATGTAATTTCAGACTTCCTTACATTGGCTGTACATCGCTCATTGACGTGTCTATAATAAGTTATCTACCCATTGCCGACAATACAACCAATAAGGTAAATGGAAAAATAACAACCAGCCAAGTACGAGCCGGACCCGCGTGCCAAGTTTCGTAGGACTTAGGATTTTTGTTAAGTTTTCCCTTTAAATTATGAGTGAGGCCCTTTGTATCTCAAAATATAAATGGATAAAAATAGTCTTTACTATTTTTAAAACAAGAAAGTGTATTTAATTATTTTAGTAAAAAAGATACCACTGTAGTGTTTAAAAAATAAAAGAGTGTTAGATTAGAATATTATTATTTAATAAAAATTAAATTAAAATTTCAGCAAACTGCCGACACAAAACCCAGTAAAAAGCAAAATAATAAAAAAAACTATCTGCCGGTACGTAAACCTCGAACGCCAACGATTACAGCAGTTTATTTTTTGCTTTTTAGAGGTAGGTATACATGTCGGGAGTTTTTAAAATGTTTAGTCTTTTTTATTTCATGCTTTTTAAACTTCATATCGTGTCTACGTAGTAGACACGCTTCAATCGACAATCTATCGAAACACGTAATTATGACACGATATTTTGTGAACATCAACACACTTATAACACTCCTCTTTTTCCGTCGGGGGTTAAAAATAGGCACAGGTCTTTACAAGTTATTAACGGAAAAAAATTTTCGTCGATTACGACCTTGTTTAAATGCTCGATTATTATATTTTAATGTGTAGAAAATTCGCATTCTCAGGTAAAGTTTCTTTAAATATAAGATGGGGAAACATGTACAAGGCATTGAAAACGATGTATTTTGAACTTCTTTCAAAATACGCTTCAGTACTTTACAGTTTATATATTTTTGACTAAAGAATGATCGAAATTTTTCTTCCATTGCTTTTACAAATTGAACAAAATTGTCTTGTGGTATAATCAACAAAGTGCTTCCTCCATCTTTACAATAATCTTTGTATCGAAGAAATGACGTATCTTGCGAAAAGTTTAATGCACTGTCTGGAGATCTTATATACGATTTCAAAAGACTACAATCTTTGTGCTGATCAAAACATTTTTTTAATAAGTACCCACATATGTACACTAATGCGTTTTTCTCCGGCATATCAAATGCATTGTAATCCGCAGATATTATGGGTGGATTATCGTTAATGTTTTCTTGTGACATTTCAGCAACATTTGCAATTTGTTCAGTAGAAGTTGATTGTTGTTCGACGCTAGCTAAACTTGCGTACAAATTGTTACCTTCCAGCAAAATATCTGAGAGATCATCGCTGCAGTTGGCCTGTTTAGGGTGTTTGATTATGGTGATAAAGAAAATTTTGCGAAATGCTGACACAAGTTGCCAACTTGTTGGTTCTGTTGAGTTTCCGTTACGGGTGCGCACTCTACCAAAAAAATTCTCCAAACAGTCTTGGTTCAATCGCCTTGTCATAATGTAAGAGTATCCTTCTGATTTTAAATCCTCGAACAAAAGCGAAATAGATTTTAAGGTGATTTGGAAACCTTCCAAAAACTTAACTTGAGAAGTAGCGTTTTTACCAGTTTTTGAACTAATTAATTTTAATGTTGCAAAAAACTTTATCATTTCGTTAAGAAACGAAATCTGATGTACCGTACCGCTGAACGCGTGTTGGTATTCAGTAGAGCCAAAACGAACAGACGAATTTAAAAAATCGATCAAATTATTCATAATTGTTACTAGCTTTATTGTGCCTTCCGCAGTTGAATCGATCGCACCAAGATCTCTGAATGTTGATAAACCTGCTGCTACTGTAGCACTTAGAACCTGCACAGCCAATTTTACCTTCATTCTTTCAAAATTGTTAGGCTTTAGATGGCTTTCCGTTAATTTTGGGGCAGTCCTCAGTTGTTGAGTTTTATCTTTCTCATAAAACTGAATGATGTGATCCCATTTAGCTACGCAGTTATCGAAGTGGAAATTGTAGTTTATCAGATTATTGCGCACAGATTTGATTAAATGAGGAGCATCATAAATATAAAATATCTTATTAAAATCCACAAAAAAGTACGGCGTATCAATAGTAACTTGTCTTTCTTTGGCCATGCTTCTGAAGTCTGAACCCATGTCTGACACTAAAACTCGTATTTTGAGGCCTATTTCAAAAAGCTTTTTGATGAGTTTATCTATCCATTTCGATACATGTTCGTCATTTTTACACTCAGATAATAGTGCAAATCCCACAGGCTGCTTGTAATTTGAGAAAATGCCATGTATCATTGCCACTAAAGCATATTTTGCTGGCTCTGGAGACTGTATTCCGTCTATTTCATGAAAGCCATAAATTTTGTCCTGTTTTATATTATAAAATAAATTAGCTTTAAGGCTCATCGAATCTATTACAAGAGAACAGTTTCTCTCCATATCAGTCATACTGCTAACTTTCGTTTTGAGAACTTCCATTATATGACTATTTACTTCTGTATTAATTGGCATGTACATTCGCTTGAGTGTAGTTTTACTCGGCATGTTTAGTAAAGATTCACTTAACAGATTGTACGCCTGTGGACTAGTGTAAAACAAATTTAGACAAAATATCTTATAGTCTGTACTGTATCTATTTCCACGAGAATTAAATTTGAATTTTGCTTGTTCTTTTACAACTTTAGATAAGTTTTCATTAAGAAGCTTGTCACACAGTTTATTAAACAAGAAACTATCAGATTTTGGTGCAGCCGTTGTTTTTAGTTTTTTCCTGCACTCAAGAACATCGTTTTTAAGCTTTCTTTTTCGAGGACTATTAGCAGAAAGATGAGCTGCAGTTTGTGAATTGAAGTCACATTGAACATTTTCATATTGTGTACATGATTCGGAAGTCTCCTCAGTTGCTTGTGATTCTTTATTTTCACGGTTTTTAACAGGTAGCAAAAGTTTAGGAAAAGAACCTTTTTTCAAGAAAGTTCGTTTTAATGTCTTTTTTATAGATTCAATTTCAAAGTGAGCCTCACAAACTCGAAGATGTGTTGACCATTTGTTGTTTGCATCTTCTCTATCAATTAACCTTAGCCATAAGGTTCGTCTGAAAAGATTTTTTTTTTTTTAAATGAACTAACTTGTTAGTTTTTGCTAAACAAATAGCCCGAGTCATTCCTATGATGGAAACATTAAAATAAAAAGCGTATTCACATGACCGTGTGTCGTCTGTTCTTCCCCCGACTTGGCTTACACACTACCGTGCATCAGGATAAATAACTTTATTGCAAGTAAATAGTTATTTGGAATTTAATGAATGGCGTTCTTTCCCGAACTTGGCTAGCACACTGCCGTGCTTCTAGTAAAAAAAAATACTGCGAGTTAAATGTTATTTGGCACTTAATGAGAATAATGAATGGCGTCTCTATAATTTAAGTAGCTTTTTATTAAGTAACCGGTAGAACGGTGCAAAGCGCGGCGGCCGTACGCCTACTAAGTGAAATACATAAACAACAGTACCTAAAGACTTTCGTTTTACTACTTACCTTTCTGTATCGTTTGGACATTTGAAGAACGAATAGGCACTATTTTTTGTTGTATTTAAGCAACCAAATACACTGCAGGCGTAATAATAGCGTTCATTCATTTTGTTAACACTTGATCACAAAGCAGAAAGCACAGAAATAAAGGTTTCGTCACATCTTGCGTAAATAGCTACAATGTATCAAATTACACGTGCTATGTCCTTCAGGTGGCCTGACAATTGTTGACAACCAGATCCTTTATAAATACTAATGAATTTAAAGTATATTTGGCCTGTAACAATTAATAAAGGTAACCCAGCCAGTACAACCTCGTTATAGTACTATTTTATGAATGACGTGACAAACGCCCGCACAAAGCACTCGTGACAGCCGCGACTGAACTCGGTCCAATATTGCCCATTATTCCCTGTAAAATCATAATGTCAAAGTGTGCGTTCAAAATGGCGCTTTGTTCGTAGTGGACTCTCTGTCTGCGGCGCGCCGCCGCTTATGTACTTTGTGCCTGTAGTTAGTACTTAGGTAGTGCATAGCCTAGATTCTAGAATTCGTTTATTCACCCCATCTACCTTAATTTTTTACCGACTTCAAAAAAAGGACGCAATCAATTCGACATTAATTTTTTATTATTCATCATTTTTTATTTTGAACGTACATCGTCAAACAGTGGAGTAATCGCTAGACTACGTTTGTATGGAAGAATTTTCGACTAGTCATATGGAGTGTAGATCAATGCCATTTGTATCAGTCATGTACCTATTTGTTGATATTTATAAATAATTATTGTATGAATATCGTTAATAATACAGAATATTGTTACAGATCTAATAAAGTTAAGTAAGCAACTTATTATTAGATATTCCTAATTGTGGAATATTACTAGTTCTATAATTACCTACCTCCATACTTCTATAGGAAAAAGGCGTGTCTATGTTCGTGTAGTAGTACTCATGAAACACATACCTACGCAGAAGGGCAATAACCAAAACAATGACAATACCTAATCACATAAATTAAAATAGGTAATTGAATGCAATAAAACAAACAGGTAATACAGGGTAATACCTAAATAATTCATATATAATATACCTTTAGTAAATTGCTCAATACTACGTACAATACAATACATATTTAAAGTAACCAAAACGATAATGAGATGCATGTAGATCCATTATTTGTCCAAAACAATGCTGTTACGATTTCAATGAAGCAATAGGTACTGATTTCAAGGTTGAGATAGTGAATGAGTCAAGATTGTTTTAAATAGCTATTGACATCAGGGTTAATTTGTTAATAGATGTAGGTGAATTATTAACTTAACCAGAAATTCCTATGTGTATGCAGTTGTATATATTCATGTTTTTTTAAAATTGTATATTAGGTGTGCCTGCGACTTCACTCCCGTTAACTGCCTACCCTACCTTACCTACTCTACGTACCTACCCTACCTTACCTACCTACTACCTACCCTATCTACCTACCCTACCCTACCTACCTACCTACCCTATCTTACCTACCTACCCTACCTTATCTACCTACCCTTCTCTACCTATGTAGATTCCTAGATAGAATAAATAGTAGGGTAGGTATGTACCTAATAATAACAAACAAGACAAAAAAAGATTTAGCAAAATCGGTAATGCCAATCTCAAGTTATATCGTGACCAGGAGAAATAGCGGTTCATTTATAAATATCTCAACCTTATGCGTGTCAGGTTGAGATATTTAGACAAATTTTTTTTCCCTGTAGCTTAGTTCCTGTCGCCTATCACACATTTCCACAGAAACCATACATTTTAATGGGGTAAAAAGTAACCTATGACACTAAGCAATAGTGTAGCTCATATAGCTGTATATATCAGCAGAAGAATATTTTCAATTGGCTTAGTACTTCCAGAGATAACCATTTACAAACATATAAACAAACTATCAATCTTACAATATTTATTATTTGATTTTCCTGCAGCCTTTCTTTGAGCATGTGGAAGAATTTTAACCAAATTGAACTTTACTAAGATATTATTTGTGCTGAATTCTCTACAGGAATGTTCTATCGAATGCATATTATAGGTAATAGTTATATCTGTCTCCTGGTTATGCCATAAATCATTTTAATGATAATGAGAGTTCATTGTTTTAAATTGCTCAATATTGCGCACTTGCAGTCAATAACTGTGACAATAATATTTGCTTAAATATCAGCAAGTTACTGTGTCTGTCTATGTTAGCAAATGGTATCTATATCTATATATATAAAAATCAATTGCTGTTTGTTAGTCTCGCTAAAACTAAAAAACGGCTGGACCGATTTGATTAATTCTTTTATTGTTATGTTCGCCAGAATACAGGGAAGGTTTAAAAACAAAAAAAATATGGTAGGGTGGATAGGGTAGGGTTGGTAGGGTAGATAAATATTTGGTGTTTTATGGCAAAACAAAGTTTGCCGGGTCAGCTAGTATTATATATTAAACAAATGGATATTGGTCTGACACTCTAATTATAATAACATGACCTTGTTCTTAGCATGTATTTGAATGTCTGTATGAGATATACTTGATAACATTTTAGGCGTCATACATAATGCAAACAATAGAAATAAACCATCAATACAAGCAGTCAGGTTTTTCATGAATATTTAACTACTCTTTTTACTCAAGTTAATGAAGTGTTGACACAAATAATCGAATATTTGTTTAGTAAACAAAGTTGAAATTAAATGGAAAAGAATTTGTTTCTTTTAATTTTTTTCTTTATTTAATTTGTTAGGTAGTAATGGAGATTTCCTGAGTTAACATAAAGGAGGTTCTGACATCATATCTATAATGGCATTGAAATTGAGACAAGTTATGTAGTCATCTGTGACTCATTGGTGTACAAAAAAAAACTTAGGTTCTTCAACTTGTATAGATATAGATACAATTGTAGCTCAATCTGTAAATGTTACTAAAACATAATCTTATTAGAAGTCTGGAGAAATTCTGTTGGATTCTTATTGGTTTAGCAATGTTTCTTATGAAGGTTTGCACTCTGATTTTTGGTTGGTGGTAAGTGGAATCATTAACATCAATTAAAACATATTGTTCCACATAATACAGCTGCTAGGCACACAAGCTTTAGTAAATAAGCTTTATATTGAGACTAAAAAGGTCACCAGACATACAGCAGTGTTTTCAAAAAGATAAACAAAATAATTAGTTGGGTCAAACAACATGAATAGGTAGAGATCCACTACAAAACATGATTCATTTAGACTGAAACCTATTGCTATTTCTGGCAGGTGCCGTATCCGGCATCAAATAGTTTATCAAGCTTATAGTAACACCACCAATAACTAAAAGCAATAAAAGCGGATATCGTATCACTATTTTTAATAGTGATAATGTGTAAACTCTAACGAAAATTCTTTTAGATATTTTGCGAGATAAAAAAAACCGTGACTCAAAATTTACGACCCCCGTGGTAACCAAGTAATGACATCATCAAGCTAGCCTCATGCATGGAGACGGGGATGTAAATAAACGAAACTATAAATGAAAACAATTTAAACTTCAATTGGAATACTTACGGTTCATTCAGGAAAGGTGATATAAACAAGATGTTCTCAATAAAACTCCTATCTCTCCCATAGATCACAGGTTTTTGGGGCTGACTATTAACGTTCAGTATTCTGAAAAGTACACACAGGATGACCGCGATAACTGCTAGCAGGACTGTCGACATTTTGATGAAATTCTTTCGGAATCAGATCGTGGCTTTCGATGTTAGGAAGGGAATTTTACATATCGACCAAAACGTATCCCTCGTTATGCGAGGAAATAACAACAAACGTCCACCCGCGGCACAACACACCAAACAGACCAGACTGGACCAGACTTTTAAACAGACTAAAAATCACTATAATATAAAATCAACATCCCACCGCTCACGAGCTATTCAAGTCTCAGTTTAAATTCCGTCCCATTGGTAAAACTGGTAACTGTCATTGTCTGATTGGTTCAACAGTGTCGACGTTTCATTGCCATTGGTTCAAAATAACGTCACTGTTCATGTAACAACCAATCAAAATTATTGAATGAATGAAAATAGGGCTGCTAATAGTGAAAATTCATTAAAATTAGCGATATGGGCGATTCGATAGCTACTGCTTTGATAAGTTTGAAACAGATTGTATAATTTTATTTATATTTTTAATGACCAAAAATAGTGACTAGAATCAGAATGCACAAACCATGAGAAGCAAAAGGGGTTTTTTTTACTAGCATACTCGATTCTGGCACATCATGAAGTGTCCAGAAACCAATGAATATGAATTAGTGTTTTTACCCGACTACGTCGAAGCAAAAGGGAGGGTTATGTTTATGACCGGTATGTGTTCATCTGTTCACTCACAACTTTTAAACTACGTATCATAATTTGACAAATAAGGTGTCGTTGGAAGTATTGAGCTTGGAAAGTTGGAAGCGTCTTGTTTATCCGCTGGTTATAGGCTACGTCACAGAGAAAATAAAACTACGTGGGCTATGTGACGTCACATTAAATTGAATACGGCGACCTGTAGGGGGCATAGAGTCAAAAAAAAAATATCTTCCACCCCATCATGTGTGGTATCATTGAACAGAGATTCTAAAATGAAGGTAGGGTTTGATACATCATATTTTTGTCAAGCGTACCGTTTGCGAGGTATATCCCGTCAAAGTCATGAAAACAATTTTTTTGACTCGTCTACGTCGTCGCAAAGTCCATAATGTAACTTATGCATTATTTAGATACATATAAAACAACAAACTATAACAGAAAAAAATCTGCAAAAGCCCAAAATACTTTAAATAAAAAATAAGTTCAAAACCCGACTACTGAAGGCTTGAACAGATTCGTAATTCGTATGATTGGTGAAGCCCGCGCCACGTCACGAAACAGTAATGTGCAGGCAGCTTTATGAGTATAAATTCATCATCATCTGTCTAGCCTTTTCCAAACTATATTGGGGACGGCTTCCAGTCCAGCGACTGCCTATCTGACCTCCAAAACCCAGTAACTGGATAACACGATACCTCATGGCTAGACTGGTGTCAGATCTCAGGCTTCTGACTGCCCGTAACGACCCTCCCCTATCTGTACGACCCGAACAGATGGGGCTCGCAGCTGGAACTACGGGTCCGGCTGTTTGGATAAGGGTACGCGGGGTCAGGTAGGCCCTCCACTATTGCAAGCGCAAAGGTGGAACCTGACATTGGGTTTGGACTCGCGGTGGTCTATGTGGTGGTTGCAGAGGAGTGGCATGTTGTCTGCTCGGCTACATGTGGGTCGAGCGTCATTCCTCGCGCGCAACAAGTGTCTTAAGTTACCGGCCTAAGGCAAAGGGCCACCTGGTGGTCAGACGCGGGGTTCGTGAGTAACCCTCAAGCAAGTGAGCTCCTTTGAGCGAGCTGCATCTCCGGCACTTTCCTGGATAGAAAGTAGAGGACCACCCGTTGGATTAGTCTTCCGGCAACCCAGCTGTAGGCATTGGGTAGATGCGTTGAATCGTATTTGAGAGGTGAGCGTGCTTGACAGCTCCGGGACCATTCTGGAGAAATGGTAGCCAGCTTCTCTGGCGTCCCTAGCGGGGATTGAATCCGCTAGCACTAACAAGGTGCGCTGGTGCCGGGGCTTGCGCTAGTGCTGGCGTGCTGGGGTGCGTGTTGTGAGCGGCTTTACAGCTCCGGTACCATTCTGGATAAATGGTAGTGAGTTATCACGATGCGACTCACATTTTCTCTTGAGTACCAGGGGCGAGTACTCTGGAGGCGTGACCTACCGAAGATGGTCCCAGACGCCTCGTAAGGAGTTGCCTGGTATAGTATGCCATCTTATATAACGTAAAGTTGGTGAAGGTGGCCACTATAGAAAATCTTAGTAGTTTTAAGGGGGTTCTGCCCGTAACGACTGTGAAAGATCTTCAAATTATCTCACCAAAAACATTTTCAAGTAAAATTCGTGTCAGTAAAGTATAAGAGTCCACTATTGAGATCATATCCCGAGGATTTTTTTTATCTGGTATAATCCAAACCCAAGTTAGGGGGTTCAAAAAAAACGACGAAGCGCTTCAAGAAAAGGTAGATAGTGCTCTTGCGCTTCGCTTGTGTAGTCTTGGCGATTAGATATTAAGGGTCTGCCCCCCTACCATGACGTGTCAAAACTATCATTGTTCGACTGTGAGCCTATAGTCACCCCACCCCCCTGTCCGTGTGTTAATCATACCATGTTCGAAGAATGAGCATTTTTAGACGTCAACAGTTAAAACAGTATTTCCAATATACCTACTGCCTGTCCGCCAAAATGTTTGAATTTCGTAGCGTGCTTGTTACCCGACTGCCTGAAGGCCGGTAATGTGTTTATCGGCCTATGTATGTATGTATGTTTTTTCCTATGTGGCGTTCTAGAAACCAAACGCGTTGGCCAATTTTGATGATTCTTACGTCAATCGATTCGTATTTAACCTGCGAGTGTTACTGGCGACATTAAAATTGGAAAATACAAAAAAGGCATTTGGGCGCCATATTGTGGGGCAGCAATTTTTTTTTCTTCCAAACCCATCGTGTGGGGTATCAAAATAAAGGGTTTTAAAAGGCGATTTCAAAAATATATAACATATAAGTTTAAATGTACCTAATTCAAAAAAAATAATAACTAATAGGTTATAAATAAAAAGTTAATTCAAAAAACCATACTGCTTAAAAACCGAACTTGCATGCAGTCGGAGGATACATCTGGTTTTAGTCAGCCAGCTCACGAGCATTTATCCTCCGACTGCACAGCATGATTTTCTTCTTGTTAACGTCTTTTTAGTTCGGTTTTTATTTTAGTATGTGTTCAGTATTCACTCGCGGACATAGAGGAAAATAATATACTCGCGGAACAGTTCGGCATGCGCATGCATCTGTGCTGGCAAGCAGCCTATGCAGAAGTATGGTAGGCTTGTCGAAAAAATATCGATACATCGATATATCGATATTTTTAGCCGATATATTTTCATCCGATAAATCGATATATCGATACAAGATATTCAATATCGAAAAACGTATCAAATACGATATTTTTTTTCAAATTTAATTTATTAGCAGAATATTTAACAGAATTCAAAACCGTAACAGATAGGAACGAACGGAAAATTACTGTATTGTCTATGGCGCTTTACTTTTTGTAAATTATTTCATCACCACTGCTCTCAAAAACGGTAAGGAAATCATCGTGAGGAAACCGTCATGTCCTAGAACCAAAAAACCGAAGGCATGTGACATGCACCAACCCGCACTGGGCCCGCGTGGTGGATTATGGCCCATCCCCTCTCATAGAGAGGATGCCTGTGTCCCAGCAGTGGGAACATTAATAGGCTGATGATGTGTGATGTGATAATGTTTTGTTAGTGTTCCGTATGTGTGTATGTGGCGGGCGCGGAGGCAGTCATCATCAGTCACTCGTTACTCACATTCAAATGTGAGTTCTTTTGCGTTGTGTGTGTCATCTTCTAATATTTTTAGAAGATTGCTATTTAGTTTTTGTTATTTTCAAATTTTGCCTATTAAACAGGAATAACGATTAAAATACCTTCGTTTATATTATGATTCTCATACATTAAAATAATGTACATTTTGTATAAAAATTTCTACTTCCAACAAAAAAACAAAAAAAAAAAAGAACCTAAAGACTCTGAAAATCGGACCGATATATCGATATTTTTTCGAGGTCGATATTGATATTTTTATAAATATCGATACATCGATATATCGATATATTTTTTCACTTTCGACATCCCTAAAGTATGGTCTGGAGGAATAAAACTGTACTAGAGTTCCAACATAATGCGTGGGGTTATAAGGTCTTAGAAAATAAAATATGATTATCTTAGAAGAACATAATTTTATTAGAGAAAAAATGTTCATGAAATAAATAACAATAATGCGACGCTTCCAAGACAAAAAGGAAATTCGCAATAATCATCAAAAAAGGAAACGAAGAGTCATCCATAAAAAGTCGTTGGTAGTTTCTAAACATATGCAAATATACCAATTTAACTTTTCATATATTTTATTCGAACACTATCGAGATTATGAAAATCTTATAAGTACACTATAAAGAATTACATTTCTTTCATACATTCCTAAAAGTCCCAATAGTGTCTTCTAAATGAAACGTCTTTAAAACCTAGACTTCATCTAGCTTTTGTGACATGTATACATAGACTTTTTTAACATTTACCGATAATATAAGCTAAAATATACAGATATACATTTGTGATTCAAACATAGTGAGCAACACTTGTATTATTAATTATCTATTATAATATCTATGAATATTTAATTGTAACTTAGAGCATCTGTAAGTCGTCATGTATATGTAAGGCATTGCTATGTGAATAAACTAGGCATTGCTGGAGCAGCGTCGTCAATTATCGAAATATAAATGTATTTCTTAATAAAACCACGTTGTTATAACCATTGTACACTACACCCAATACGCAATTAAAGGTCCTAGTAGTATATTAGTCCATAGTCCTAAAGCTGAACGAGCACCTAACCGTGCCGCAGGAGCCGCATTTTCTCAATCCGCGCCGCACGCATCGCATCCACTTCTGTACATTCTTGAACGATATTTTCTATACGAATACGTATGACGTCTCCGCGCCGCCCGCATATAACTCGCCGCAAGCATCGAACGCATCTAATCTGATGACGTCATCCGCACGTGCTGGTAGAATCCGTAATTCCGTATACCTACAGCATTTTGCTGAAATGCGGATAGGTGCGCGTTCACCTTTATGTGACAATAAAAAAAGAGATCAGAAGGAGATTATATGGACAATTTGGATTCAGTTTGGATACAATGAAGTCTTAAATTAGCAAAAAGCTATTTCTCAATTTGTAAAAGATTCTTATAAAAATATTATAGACAACTATAAATATATTGCATAACTTAGTGTCATATTTACTGTACACGCCATAATGAAAAACTTAAATATAACAAGTAATGTTCTATAAATACCTACAATAAGGGTCCATCCGATGTTTAACCCCAGCCTTCACATATGAATAAATATCTGTACATACTCTTAATTATAAATGTGATAAATAGTTGGGATATCAGATGGTGCACAAGTATTTTAATTACTATGCCAATACTAAGCCTTTACTGACAAACTACATACAAAATAAAGTCACAAAATGGTAAAGTAACACTTAAACTATAACAGTAGCATAATACTAAAATATAATGGCAAAAATGAAATCATCAGCTCAGCGTCTACTCTCTCGTGTACTGTACTCTTAACAACGATACTATATTATTTGTATCAAATAAATGTTAACAAATGCTACCAAGTTACCTGCTATATTTCGATAAGGTTTAAGTAAGATCTAAATAAAATAAGAGCTATAGAATGAATTATATTGTGCTGTGTACAAATCAGGATTCTTAAAATATAAAGTATTATGTTCAACATATGATGTGTAAATATATTTGCTGATTGAAGAAAAACTATAATTTTAACATGCATCACCACTGCCATACTTCAAATAAATAATTTTACAACTTTAGTACAAGTAATGGATAAGTCTGTCTTATAGACTGTAATGGTTTTGAGTGTGAAACTAATTTTGTTACTTACTGCTTTCATAAGTTAACAAATAGCAAAATATCACATCAGTATGTTGACTAACTTAAGTTCAGCGATGATGAATGAATAGGTAAATATGATCTTAGCGCGACTTCGATCCAACAAACTTAAAGCTTCACTATAAATTCTGCAAAAGCAACCGCCCTATCGTATCTTGTTTGTGGAGTACAAAATATTGTCAATATTCGTACAAAGATTACAAACTAAATATTTTTGTTTATTGATACATTCAAACAGATAGCACCACCATTCCTTACAACCTTTACTTTGTTCACTCACACCTCAATTCTGAATTTACTCGAATACAATCTATTAGCTACGCTGAACTAAAGGTGTATGATTAGGGCTGTAGCTAAATTCGATCTATATAAAAGTTCCTTGTAAAGTTAATGCTAGCAGGTTAGCAATGACCGCGCGTGCAGGGCCGTAGTGAAGCCGTAGAGGGGGGGGGTCAGCGTATGAGGCAGGTAAGACACAGATCGGCAGAGCCGATGCAGTCGTCGTGGCAGAAGGCGCCGCACTGCTTGCACAGGATCTTGGCGCGCAGGTTGCAGACGCACACGTTTTGGCCCGTAGTGAAGTCGTAGAGGGCGGGTCAGCGTATGAGGCAGGTGAGACACAGCTCGGCAGAGCCGATGCAGTCATCGTGGCAGAAGGCGCCGCACTGCTTGCACAGGATCATGGCGCGCAGGTCGCACACACACGCGTGCTGGCCCGTAGTGATGCCGTAGAGGGGGGGGTCAGCGTATGAGGCAGGTGAGACACAGCTCGGCAGAGCCGATGCAGTCGTCGTGGCAGAAGGCGCCGCACTGTTTGCACAGGATCATGGCGCGCAGGTTGCACACGCACGCGTGCTGGCCCGTAGTGAAGCCGTAGAGGGGGGTTCAGCGTATGAGGCAGGTGAGACACAGCTCGGCAGAGCCGATGCAGTCGTCGTGGCAGAAGGCGCCGCACTGCTTGCACAGGATCATGGCGCGCAGGTTGCACACGCACGCGTGCTGGCCCGTAGTGAAGCCGTAGAGGGGGGGTCAGCGTATGAGGCAGGTGAGACACAGCTCGGCAGAGCCGATGCAGTCGTCGTGGCAGAAGGCGCCGCACTGCTTGCACAGGATCATGGCGCGCAGGTTGCACACGCACGCGTGCTGGCCCGTAGTGAAGCCGTAGAGGGGGGGTCAGCGTATGAGGCAGGTGAGACACAGCTCGGCAGAGCCGATGCAGTCGTCGTGGCAGAAGGCGCCGCACTGCTTGCACAGGATCATGGCGCGCAGGTTGCACACGCACGCGTGCTGGCCCGTAGTGAAGCCGTAGAGGGGGGGTCAGCGTATGAGGCAGGTGAGACACAGCTCGGCAGAGCCGATGCAGTCGTCGTGGCAGAAGGCGCCGCACTGCTTGCACAGGATCATGGCGCGCAGGTTGCACACGCACGCGTGCTGGCCCGTAGTGAAGCCGTAGAGGGGGGGTCAGCGTATGAGGCAGGTGAGACACAGCTCGGCAGAGCCGATGCAGTCGTCGTGGCAGAAGGCGCCGCACTGCTTGCACAGGATCATGGCGCGCAGGTTGCACACGCACGCGTGCTGGCCCGTAGTGAAGCCGTAGAGGGGGGGTCAGCGTATGAGGCAGGTGAGACACAGCTCGGCAGAGCCGATGCAGTCGTCGTGGCAGAAGGCGCCGCACTGCTTGCACAGGATCATGGCGCGCAGGTTGCACACGCACGCGTCGTCTGCGCCCACGCTGCGGCACCGCGCGACGCTCTGGAAATAACGCACTCATTATTACTATCGGCTATGTATTCCTAGTACTCATTCATTTTAATACGAATAACATCCTACACGAGAAACAGTATGGTTTCAACAAAGGACGTAGTACAACCAACGCTGGTGTCACCTTATTAAAACACATCTTTGATGCGTGGGTGGACGGACTAGATACCATAGGTATCTTCTGCGATCTGTCGAAGGCGTTTGATTGCGTTGATCATGAAACATTGCTTTTGGAACTTGAGCATTACGGGCTAGGCCAATCAGCATTAAGTTTAGTAAAATCCTATTTGAATGAGAGACAGCAATTAGTTCAAATAAACGGTGTCAATTCGTCGGGACTGAACGTGAAAATGGGGATACCCCAGGGCTCAATTTTAGGTCATTTCTTATTTTTAGTATACATTAAGGATCTATTGAAAAACAAACTAAACATATGACACTTCTTTGATTTTAAGATAAATAGACGTACGAGTAACGTTTCCGATGTAAATAATGCATTGCGGCATGTTCAAAATTGGTTCACTGCTAATAATTTAGTTTTAAATGCTAAAAAACTAAGTGTGTAAAATTTGCCTTGCCGAATGTCAAAAGTTATGACTGTGACATTATATTAAATAACGAGAAGCTAGAATTCGTCGACAAAATGGTTTTCCTGGGGATCACGCTAGACTCAAGGTTACAATGGGATCCTCTTTAATATCACTTGCGGGGCGGTTAAGTTCGGCAGCTTATGTTGTTAGAAAAATTCGTCAATTTACTGATATAGATACCGCGAGGCTGGTCTATTTTGAAGGGCTGCAGACATTCATTCAATTTTTATTCTGCAAAAACGAGCCATCAGAGTGAAATACAATCTTCGCCGGCGCGATTCTCTAAGGGAAATGTTTAAGGGCATTAACATCATAACGGTACCTTGTCAATATATTTACGAAAACATCATGTACGTTATAAAGAATTTACATCTTTTTAGTTTAAACAGCGATTGACATAATTATGTTACTAGAAATAGGGACCAATTAATTCAACCAGGTTTCAGGCTGGCTAAAGTATGGCTGGCGTCATCTTTTATGGGGTACTGTATAAAATGTTACAATACCTCCCCACGGAGGAGCTCGTGGCTAAATAATAACAGCCGTACGGGTCGATCTTAAGGTTAAGCAACGCTTGACGAGGTCGGGCCGTGGATGGGTGACCATTTCAACATATCGGGTTTCCTCCGTGCCTCGGAAAGCACGTTAAGCTGTTGGTCCCGACTGTCATTTGAAGATCTTTGACAGTCGTTACGAGTAGTCAGAAGCTTGAGATCTGACACCAGTCTAGCCAAAGGGTACCGTATTACTCAGTTACTGGGTTGTGGAGGTCAGATAGGCAGTCGCTCCATGTAAAATACTGGTACTCAGCTGAAACCGGTTAGACTGGAAGCCGACCCCAACATAGTTGAGAAAAGGCTAGGCAGATGATGATGATGATGATACCTCCCCACATTCTAGAACTGAATGAGGCAAAATTCAAAACTTGTATAAAACGCACACTATGCAGGCAGGCATATTATAAGTTGAGGAATTACATCGCTGATAAAAATGCTTGGCTCAACGCTAGTTCTGCTCCACAGCCACTAGGGCACAAAAACAAGTAATATGCAGAAAAGTTCTGAAGTATTGTTGGACCTGCTGAAGACTGTATGAATATATTTGTGTTGTATAAACTCAGTCTATTTTAGTATTATATAACTGCACAGCACATATGTGATTACTATGTACCAACTGTAAATCTATCATTTACTGTACCTATGTGTCGTTCGTTGACTTCAGTGTGCCCTGGCAGTTGATAGTGTGTCATGCTCTCTCTAATGTCTCACTGATTGTGGCACATGTGTTGGATCATTCGGTTCCCTTCAGGATGGTTGACCTGAGTGGTGCCGATCTATGTTTCATGTTCGTGAACGGGCGCCGTCAGTTGGGATTGGTCATAACTTAGCTGCCTAAGCTTGTTTTTAATTATCTATTTATTGTATTTTTAATTGTTTGTTTTACTCTAGACGCTTCTATGTTCTATGTTAGGGGGGTTTGGTTTCCGCACTTAGTCCTTCAAATGGAACTTTGTACGTGGGCCATGGCGGCCGTTGGGTGGTCACTCCAACCAGCCCACCTCCCTCCAGAAGTCAATTAAAGCTCCTGGTTTCCTCAACATATCTGTGTAAGATCTGGGTGACCCGAGGGTTCGTGTTCTTATCTGGGCTACACCTGCGCATTCAAATAGAACGTGCGTAACGGTTTCCTCGGCCTCCATGCATGCCCTGCACAGAGGACTGTCCGTGATGCCTATTGTGTGGAAGTGTTTGTTGAGTGAGCAGTGTCCCGTGATGGTCCCCGTCACCAGACGCAGGCCATTCCTGTCCAGTCGTAAAAGACGCCTGGTAAGCCTACTGTCCAAAGATGGCAGAGTTTCTTTGGACTGCCTGCCGCCCGGTGTCGAGGCCCACCAGTTCTCCGCCTGTGTCTGGGTGAATTCCTGTAGCCACCTGCGTATTTGGTTGAAGGGGATGGGAACAACAGGTTCGGGTCCATAGACCGCCGAGCTGGATCCACGTCTCGCAAGCTCGTCAGCCGCGTCGTTGCCCAGCGATCCGCTGTGTCCCTTTATCCATTGTAGTGTCACCGTGTTGCGACTAGATACTGTTATTCGTTCTAGTGCGTTGTGACATTCTAATACTAGTTTTGATGTAATATATTTTTTTCGTAAGGATTGGAGGACTGATGCGCTGTCGGAGAGTATTCGTATGTGGGCGTCCGTAACCCTCCTGGCTTCTAGGGCATGGACCGCTTGTATAATGCCCACACACTCCGCCTGATAGACGGTGTTGAACCCTCCTAGCGGTCTGGATATATGTATGTTGAAATCGTGTGAGAAGACTCCAACTCCGGTACCGGAGTCTGTTTTCGATCCGTCGGTGTATACTCTCATCTCTTTCGGGCCTGAGTAGTCACATCGTTCTTCTGTGAGTATTATGTTGTAGTGCCTGTAAAAGTGGTGTGTTTTGGGGGCTTTGTCGCATGGTGATGCTAACATCGGTTTACGCTTGATTGCATCTTCCATTATGCGTCTGTGCTTAATTCTGGAGTCTTTATTTAGGGTACCTGATAGATGGAGTCTAAAAGTGGCCAGGGCTGCCTCCTCCCGCACAATAAGGTGTAGAGGTGGCAGTCCCAGCATTGCCTGTAGGGCTGCAGTGGGTGTGGTTCTCATACTGCTAGTGATTGCAACGCAAGCAAACTGCTGCAGTTTTACTCTAGACGCTTTTACGTGAGGGTTTTTTTTTACATTGTTCTCACATATATGTATTTTTCCAACAAGAATAATGTAACCAAATACTTGAAAAACACTTTTTTTTTAAAGAGTAAGTGTGGAGTTTCTTGTCCATTCTTCTCCATAACAAGCTACATTTATTTATTTAAAACTTCATGCACAAATGTACAATAGCGGACTTAATGCCTTAGGCATTCTCTAGCAGTCAACCAAGGGTGGTAGGAAGAGATAACATGGCAGGTCCATTATTTAAAAAGTGACTAGCAAAAAGAAAAAAACAATACTAATAATACGTTGTTTAAAATACACATACATATATATTTTATATAATACATACCTAAATAAATATATATATATATATATTAATAAAGTAATGAATAGAAGTTATCGAGATGTCCCCTCTCCCCGTTGAATATAAAACCGCAATTTCCGCTTGAAAGCAGTAAGGAAAAAAGCGTAGTTAGAGTGCGCAAACTTCTTCTCTGGCGAATGGACATCCATTTGAGCTCAGACCTGTAGCTCGAAACATGGTCATATTTCCTCAAATTAAATATGAACCGAATACACTGGTTGAGGAGCCTATCAAGCTTATTCAACAGAACCGCGCTCAAGTCAAAATAACACACGTCACCATAGTCGATTATAGGAAAAATTAAAGTCTGCACAAGCATAGTCTTTGTCTTTGCGGGCAAAAAGTACCTCAGACGATACAGGTATCGCAAAGTGCCGTTGACTCTTTGACTGACACTAGCAACCTGGCTATGCCAGCCAAGTGTCGAATCTAGATGCAAACCGAGATCTTTTACGCTAGGGCTAATGGGAATAACGGTACCATCGAAAATAAGAGGAGGAAGAGAGCTAACCGTCACTCTACCCATCATACGTGAGCTTCCCATTACAATGGCCTGACATTTAGAGGGGTTTACAGACACTCCAAATCAATCAGACCAGATTTTAATGGCATCCAAGTCTCGGTTTACTTCTTCTATCATTTCCGAATGGACGGTAGATTCAATTAGGTATTATTACATTTTTTTTTCGACTTTCCAATGTGCCGCTTAATGGCCTAATTGAATAAAGAAATTTTGATTTTGATTTTACCACATGTGTATATGTTTGACTAAATACCAAATGCATGTATCTACTAAACGCAGTTCAAGTTCTTGCACGACAGTCATTTATTTATTTATTATATACCTTATTGTACATCACATAAAAATTACAGGACAAACATTTATAAGGCTTAGCACGCACTGCGATTTTTATTCGCGCGAATTTATGCCGCCCATTTTGCGACCTATGGAATTCTAGAATTGTATGAAACTACTAATAATACCGCAAGAAATCCGTGTTTTGCCATAGAATCCACTGCGGTTATTAAGCGGCAAAAATTCGCGCGGCTAAAAATCGCAATGCGTGCTAAGCCTAAAGATAAGTGTACAAAGGGCGATCTTATCGCACAGGGCAAACTCTTTCAGACAACCTATGTATGAACTGGACGAGAGAAGATAGACATAGGGCAGTCATTGTCATTGAACAAAATAACTAACTCACGTTTAGCGTGCTTTTGGAAGGCACACATAAATGCAGCATAGTCAATTTTATTTAAACAAAATGACATCTTAGTTAATACTAAGTATACTAACCACATTAGTATTCTGGTTTGCAGGTGGGGCACTGGACGCCCGCGGCGCCACGTTTGGAGTCCTTTGTACTAAGATGTACTGACCGACGTTATTAGACCGATTCTCATTCATCTGAAAAACGTCATTATTTTTATGTTAGCAAATGTTTATTATTACCCGGCTGCAAGGAAAGGGTTATGTTTTTCGCGCGTATCTTGTATGTATGTATGTAATATTTTTTATTACGTCGTATTTTTCAAACCATTGTTACGGATTTTTATAATTAAGACATCGTTAGATAGGTCTTGGCCGCCCAAGTGTTCATAGATAAGTGCCGTTAAAAAAGAACGGCTTTTGGGCGCCATTTTGTGGTTATTGGTTGCATTTTTTTTTCTTTCAAATCCATCGAGTGGGGTATCAAAATAAAGGGATTTTACTGGTGATTACAAAAATATATACCACTATATGTTTAAAAGTCATTCCAAAAAATAAGTATAACTATAAAGTTGTAAATAAAAACAGTTAATTAAATCAAAAAACCCGACTGCAAAGATGCAGCAAAGAAACAAGCAGAAAAATATGCTGTGCAGTCTACATGTTGTTTACATATTTGCAGTCGGGTTTTTAGATTTAATAAACATTTTATATTTTACTTGCTGACTCGGCAAACTTTGTTTTGCCATAAAAACACCAAACATTCATCTACCCTACCTAACACTATCTACCCAACTCTACCTACCCTACCCTACCTACCCTACCCTACCTACCCTACCCTACCCTACCTATCCTGAGTGCTTGTAATTCAATATGAACTTTATACAATAGCAATAAAGCTCGTTTTAGTTAGAAAACGTTTGTATGGGAAAAAGAAAAGGGCTGTTTTTAGGGTTTTTCCGGCAATTATTCGATTTTTTCTCGGCGTAAAATCCATCTTTAAACTTCAACGAACATTTAAAAGAAATAATTGGCCAAATTGGTCCAGGCGTTGTTGAGTTATGTGCTTACCAACACATTTTGCGATTCATTTTTATATTATAGAAGATTTAGAAGACTATTTATTCGTAGGATTGATCATGTGCGTATTATTATGCGTATACGACTGCATGTTTTCACTAAAGCAAGACAGTTAAATAAATTCATCGCTGTTGGATATCCATTCCGCAGTTTAGCAGCGATAAGTGAAAATCTAACAGTCCAAGCTTCTAAGCATTCGTTTACACGTTGGTGAAAATAGGCATTAGTCTGTTGAACGAAGTTAACTTGTAATTTATACGTCACGGTATGTTGAGCTATGCATGGCCCCGGCGATACGCTTAGCTAACACCACGAAATTGAGTGGTGTTGCTTTTTAGGCTTCCGTACCCATAGTGTAAAAATGGGGCCCTATTACTAAGACTCCGCTATCCGTCTGTATGTCTGTCACCAGGGTGTATCTCATGAACCGTGATAGCTAAACAGATGAAATTTTCATAGATGATGAATTTCTGTTGCCGCTATAACAACAAATATTAAAAACAGAATAAAATAAATATTTAAGTAGGGCAATAAACGTGATATTTTTGCCGTTTTTTGCGATTTTTTTGGAACCCTTCGTGTGCGAGTCCGACTCGCACTTGGCCGGTTTTTGTGTATAATAATGTAGACAGAGGTAATATTTTCACGCATTATTGAGATCGAGAGGGAATACTAATTGAAATAAATTAACGAACTCCAGTTTTAAACAGAGAATGTCACACAAATATGAGAGAGATGAAGCTATAAAAAGCCGAAATGTTTTCTAAAACTCGATGTCCACGACTTTTGTTCTTTTTGGAAGATTTGCGCAGTACACCACCCGTACCCCGTTGTCACATGAAAATCGCTACTGAGCTGACTGGCGATGTGTTCCGAGCCGGCGATTAAGTTTGAAACAACCTGTACTGTCATGGTTCAATGTCTTTCGTAGATACCAATTTTTTGCGTTATGGACACCGACTTCAAAAAATTAAGTTATTTTTCACTTTGTAGTTTTGTATTTGGAAGTCGGTAGTATTTTTTTGCAAAAAGTTTTTTTATTTTTCACCTACTTAATAGGCAAGTTAGTAAGGTATAACGCCAGAATAGATTTCATGAAACTTGAACATAACCGGTGAAATGAGAGATCTGCGGACCCCTTAAGAGCGTACTGGCGTGATGTTTTGTTATGAAATGGTATAAACAATAAACAGACATACGATTGCAGCAATCCCGAGAGATTTGCCGTTATTTATTGAAGGGTTCTGTTGTATATCTCCGAAGTTCTTCATCAGATCTTCACCAAATTAAAATGTGACCAATTTCGGAACATACTCATTCAAACAAAAAAATAATTTTCAAAATCGGTCCACAATTGACGGAGATATCGGTGAACATACACAAAAAAAAACAAACATAATGTCGAACATAGAACCTCCTCCTTTTTGGGAAGTCGGTTAAAAAATATAATACCTATGCCTATGTACCTATATGTTGCATGGAGTTGTAATAAATAAATGAAGACATACTTCGTTATGAGGCATCACAGAGACCGGCAGCTGCCTGATAACTACAGGCGGCGGAGGGGGAGGCACTCTCGGGTTCCTTGCAGGCCGCGTGAGGAGCGCCGGCGGCGGCCGCAGCTGACCGCGCAACGAGTCCCGGTTCGGACTATTCAGGATCGCCGCCTGACATATCTGGTAGCTGCGTTCTAGGTTCACTGTGCCAGGTGGCACTTTGTTTGTACTTCGACTCCTGGAATTAAGACAATAATAAGAATTAGCTAAATATAATGTATATTCAACATCATAGCAAACTATTAAGCCTGTTGGGCACCTTGACCTTACGTACAAGCGGTTGGCCGCCTAGGCCGTTCATTTTAGCGGCCAGCCGCCTGACGCGGTTGGAATAGCGGCAGACCGCCATGGCGCGATGAAACCGCTTCAAGCGGTTGGACCACTCGTACGCAGAGCGGAACAAATTTGCAAAAGTGCTAATTCGTACGCGAATTAGCTTCTTACTGCTCATTACAGCATCTATCTCATTCGCACGTGTTGTCGGTTAAGATGGCATGCATTTAAACCTCGCGCACAATATAGTTCGTGCCGTCGACTAGTTGAACATTAAATGGAAAAGCGGCTAGCCGCCCCCGCGGTTAACCGCTAGTGCGTAATGAGCCTTAGAATTTTGCTAAAAGAAATGAAAATCTGGACAACTGCCTCAAAAGTGGGAGTTGCAAACCTAATTAAGCAAGGTATAAAATGCTTCAAATAAGAAACTATGAGCGCCCACACCAACCGATGGTAGAAAGAATAGAACAGTCGACATTGATTGACAGTTCTACTAATAGCAAAAGTTACTTCAGTAATCAACTGGCATTGGTTAATGACATCCATAGATTATTGTGACGATATCCTTAAGTTACTTAGATAAATTAAGTATACCAGCCATCATTACACACCTGTTAGATTCTTTTCCCAGCTTAGATTTTTTACCTCGCGCCCACATACCCTGTGCAATAGTAGTTGTATTCAAAGGTAGATTTGTAACAGCTGTACTGGATATCAAGCTAGTTGCTGTTTCAATTTCTTGCTTCCCAGAAGAATCCTTTATTGACTGACAGCTTTCAGATGAATTAGAAGATTCCATATTAAAATTAGCATCCCTATCTTCTTTGTACATACAGTTTTCATCATTCATATTAATATCTTCCATGCTCGTTTTGGAGTCTTCACTAACATATTTCGCACTTTCTGTATTTAGGTTTGAAAATGGGTGTAATGACATAACGTTCTCATTGTTTGTCCAGTCATTATCGGTTTTCCATGATACTGCTGAAGCCTTGGGTTTAGCAGCGTCCTTCATGTTATCATCAGGATATGAAACGATCTGGAATAAGATACAAAGTTGCAGTATAAAAAAGTTATTCAAAGAAGTAATGTAATCTATACTAATACTATTAAAGATTTGTATTTTCTATTTTTGTATGAAACAAATAAAATTAAAAACTACTGGACCAATTTCAAAAATTATTTCGCCCTAGGGAAGCTACACTATCCCCGGGTGACATAGACTACTTTTTATTACTGTATTTCCACGGGAACGGGATCTACACAGGTAAAACCGCGAAGCGTCCGCTAGTGTATAATAATTATATATGAACTCACAGATGTATTAGTGACTTCCATCATAGGTATTGATGAATTCTGTGACATTGGCATTGTAACAACAGCAGTAACATCTGGAACAGTTTACATAATTAAAATTAATTACATTGGCAGTAAGTGCAGCAATGCCGTGTTTTGGGCAGGCTATAAAAAAAAATATGATATGACATTAATGTCAAAGTTATAGCAAAGGTTGTTATTCTACCCTCAATTTGAATTATTTTCACAATATTACTCACTTGTTTCACTCATGTATGATGATAGTTCCATCAAGTTAGGGTGAGGTGTATATTTCGTGTCTTCACTCTCTGTAAAAATTAAAAGCAATAGTTTTAAATAAAAGGCTTTCATGTTAAACTGTTAACTAAAAGGAAAAAAAGTGTTTCACAGTTTTGATGACGAAAATGTAAAGACCCTACTGTGCAGTGCCATTTATAGCAAATCTCAAAAATCTAAAACGGAGAACATTATTGATTATAGGCATTTTATAGGTATCATTTTAATAAAGTTTATAAACATTCACTTACGTGATGTAAGTATTGAGAGGCTCGTCTCCAATATAAAGGACTCTGCATCCTTGAAATGCTCATCATAATAATTCTGTGTCATGTTCTGGGGTAGGCTTTCTTTCTCACATTTCTCAGGATTGTTCATGACATCACTCTTTAAATGGGAGTGGGGCGGGTGTTGGATAGGCTGTGTTACTTGGCAATCAACTTCCTGGATATAGCTCTGACATACTTCCTGCTCAACAATAGCCTCTTTGCTATGCTGTGGCGACTCTACATCAGTTTCAGACTTAGCACATTCCTGATATTGCTCTGGTGCATATTCTTCCTGAGCTTCCTGTGTTTGGAGCATTACATTTGGAGCAATGTCTTTATCAACTTCAGGACTTTCTTCCATCTCTATCACAGTGTTGTCATAAGGAATGGATTCTGTAGCACCTGTAGGTTCACTTGCAGTAATGGTATTTACAGTCATATCTATCTTCAGACTGGAAACTGAGGATTCACTTCTTGCATCATATTCATACACAGATGCAGTTGCTTTACTGTCTTCACTGTTTGTGTCACCATGATCTTGTCCAGAATACAGTAGCTCATCATTAGGACAAACTTGCTCACCAGCATAATTTGTCTCCACATCTGAGTAATTATTTGCAGTATCTGCATTATCTACCAAGTAACTTGTGTTATGTATTTCATAATCTTCTTCAAACTTTATTCGCTTAGCCATAGTGTATTCTACATTTTCATTACTTGACCTTTTAGATGATTCAAGTAAATTACTATCAGAATCTGTTGCTTTATCTTCTTCACCATCTTTTGAAGTCTCTTCTATAGTAACAACACTAAGATCTAGTTCTTGCTTTACATCGTTGCGTTCTGATTCCCCATCAGGCAGCAGGAGTGGATCAACAGGTGTGTTGGATAGTGATTCATCCATCCTCTGAGTTGAAGATGAATCGGAGAAACTAAAGTCCACTGGATATTCTTCATAGTTGAGATGACTATGACTTTTTGTATGTTTCAAAGGCAATAAGTCTGGCACTGGAGCAGACTGTTTACTGCTAGCAGTGACTGGTTCGTCTACTACATCATCAGCTCTGGCTGAAGACCTAGTCACTGCACCTACTGATCGCATTCTTTTACTAGTACTAGAAGATTTACTTTTTTTAATTTTTGGAACAGTACTGCTGCTTGTAATTGAAGCTGTTGGTCTTAACTTTATAGTGGTCTTAAGAGATGGTCTATCTGAATTTAAACTGATCGATGATTTCTCTTTTCTTGACTTTTCTCCCCAAATAGGTTCAAAATGTTTTAATTTCCATGGATCTATTTTGCTTTTTTCTTTTTCTGCTTCAGTCTTCATTTTTTGTTGGTTTTCTGGGGTTAATTCCCCACCAGAGAGGCTGTCTTGCCATTGTAAGCAGGCACGAGCAAAAAATTCATTATTCAGACTAGAAGAATTTAAGCGACCTGAAGGACTTAACCTATCCACACTTGGAAGTAGCTGCCCAAGCTTATATTGATATAAAGGTGGAAGAAGTGAAAATGTGTGTTTATTTAGTAATGCCCTAATGTTTGTATTTACTAGTATTGAATCTGGTGTCTCTAAGTCAATGCACCCTTCTCTAGTTTGTTGTAACTGTGCTGCTGTCGACAATTTTTTACCACTGCGTTTTCGAGGTTTTAAACAGAACCCTGGAATGCTCGCCAATACCTCTCGCATGGTAGATGGTCTGTTAGTGTTAGAACTAGTTTCTGTGTAGGATGTAGCTGCTGTCCATTCTCTGTTCTCAGGGGGAGGTGGTGGTGGCAAGGGTTTCACTATTATCCTAGGCAGAGGCCGTGAATGATTAGAATTCTTCTTTCTTCTCTTTGACTGCTTTCTTGAGGAGTGCTTGCTTGACTTTTCACCATCTTCGGGAATGCGTATTATCGAGTACTGGTCATTTTTACAAGGCGTGTATTTACTGTCTGTAGAATTGTCTGAATATTCCATATCGTTGTCTATTTTATCCGCAGGTGATACGTCTAGTTCCATTGTTGTTACGGCGTGTGTAAATGGCAAATAATGAAATGAGAAATAAGAATGATAAACTGTTGCCGATAGTGATCACTATTTCAACCCATCGTGCGTTTCTTCAAGATGCAAAAGTGCCTTTACTTAATGATTAACAATACAAAAAAAATGTCATCACATTGATATTGCAATATTCAATAGCAAGACAATATTCATACAATACAATTCTTTTTTTCTCAAGATTAATTGGCTGAAGAGCAAAACGCAAAATGTCACAACAACGCAGAAAATGGATACCGACACAGATACAAAATAAAATTAATTGGAAATACCGATAAACTGAATGAGGTTTTTAAGGTGCCAAAAACCGTAATTTCGATTTGAAAAAGTGCCTCGAATTACGTTTTCTTTTCTCAAGGGAACATTACACCTGGAATCTGGATGAAAAGTAGAATATGTGCTAGTTCAGACTATAATCTTTGGGAGCATGCGGAACAGGGTAAAAAGTCCCGTAAACCATAGTTGGAAAAGGAGGATACTCCGACCAGACCCCCGGGCCCAACGGTTATTGTCGGACTGTTGTATGTGTTCAAATCACGCCGAAATCTTTGCTTGCGCGATGCAGGATTTATGTGATGTCATGTCATTAGTTCGTAAGTGGCGGCGTTGGTGCCGCTACATCACTCCCCTCCGGAGACTGGAGGTCGATCGATAGCAGGTTGAGTCGTCCGTACATCTCGTGATGCGTGACAGGCCAGTGGAAGGTTGGTTCCCGTGAGTCGGAACCGGAAGTCGCAGAGTTCGCGGTGAGTCGGAACTGTATGCGGTTGTGCCCCAGTGAATCGGGGTGATGATATCCCAGTGAGTCGGGACAGTGTTGTTGGCTCCAGTGTGTCGGAGCGGTGATGAAAGAAGCTGGGGGTGATGACCAGGAATGCGCTTCCGCTGCATACTGGTGGTCAGGATACCCCCGTAGATGCCGTGGGTACTGGCTGGCTGTGTGACTCGCTGCTCGAAAGCTTGAGGAACTGATGATGGCGTCACGATGAAGTAGCTCTGCACGAAGGCTGCGCTGATGTTCATGTTCGAGGGTCACCAGTTTGGGAGCATGCGGAACAGGGCGAAAAGTCTCGCAACACAGCACAGTTGGAAAAGGAGGATCCACCGACCAGACGGGTGTTGTGTCTGGTCCGGCAACTGCCCAACGGTTATTGTCGGACTGTTGTATGTGTTCAAATCGCACCGAAATCTTTGCTTGCGCGATACAGAATTTATGTGACGTCATGTCACTAGTTCGTAAGTGGCGACGTTGGTGAATGTTCGCGCGAATTTATTCCGCGCCGTTCTGTGGCATAACCACGGAACAGAAAACTGTTCCGTGCACATAACACACTGGTCGGACCATTTCCCACTTTTTCTTGAATGTGATCTGGGTAAGTTAATTTGTAAAGAGGAGGCGGTCGTAAGCTTGATCAACAAGGTTGTATGGGAGGAGCGAACCGCAGATCAAATCAAGTCCTATCATCGTCAGTCTCAGTTTCGGGAAATTGATTTTTCTGAAGAGTTTTCACAATGTTGTGTTGGTCACTGTAGCAATGTTGCCCATAAAACCTTGTTCTAGTATACATGGTCCCTAACTATGTATGCTATAATCTTGTCAATCCTGTCTGATGCCGCCATTGCTTGGTGGAATAGACATGTAGCTGGTTATCACAGGGAAGTGAGACTGAAATTCTTGTTATGGGCCCAGGCTGGAAAGCCAATTAGTGGTCGAGTATATTCTGATATGATTGACAGCCGATCCGCATTTAAAAAGCAACTTAAGTGGTGTCAGGCGAGGCAGGACCAGATACAAATGGATATCATGGCCTCTCATCATACTGACAAGGATTTTAAATTATTTTGGAAGCAAACCGGAAAAAATAATGCTAGTCCTGGCTTTCCTATGAGCGTGAATGGCATCGGTGATCACAAATAGAGCATTTTGAGGTCACCATATTGTGATTCCTCTGCGCAAGGTCTGTTCTCCACGCTCGGATGTGATGATGCTGAGACTGTTGCACAGAAGCAAGTTGTCAGATTTACTGCTAAGCAAGTGCGAGAAATAATTCACAGCATGCAGCGAGAAAAGTCCCGCGGGTGCGACAGTCTCAGTATTGAACATCTAAAATATATGCGTTCACCTGCCGCGCGTGCTCTCCATGTTTGCAATCTGTGTTTATGTCATAGTTATTTGCCTGATGATCTCTCTAGAACGTTAGTTGTTCCGGTTGTGAAGAAAAAACTGGGTATCAGATGAGGGTAACTATCGGCCTATTTCACTGGCTACGGTGTTGTCTAAAGTGATTGACAGCCTGATTAATAACACCCTTAGAAAGTAAATAGGCCTGCATGATGCCCAATTTGGTTTCAGGAGTGGGCTTTCTACGGGGAGTGCCATATTTTTTCTTATGCAGGCAGTCCGATACTACACTGACAGGGACATACGCGTGATTTCTGGACTTGTCCAGAGCCTTTGATACTGTCTTGTATGAGAGGCTTTGGAGGAAGCTACGGGGTGCGGGTGTGCCGGAATTGTTCTCGGTGTTAGAACATTGATATCGTTGTCAGCGAAATCAGGTGCGATGGGTGGGGCTCTATCTGATGAATACAGCATGGAGTGTGGTGTACGGCAGGAGGGCATCACCTCTCCTCTGCTCTTCAACCTATATGTTAATGACCTTATCGGTGAGCTCAGCAGCACCCGTACGGGTTGTTATGTGGATGGGTTTTGCGTAAATAACATCAGTTATGCAGATGACATGGTACTGCTGGGCCCTTCGGTGGGGGCTGTTCGTAAACTGGTGGCGATATGTGAGGCATACGCGGCGGATCATGGACTGAGATTTAACTCTAAGAAGATCGAAGTTCTTGTCTTGAAGAGGGGAAAGCGTGGTTATGCTTAATGGTGTGGCTCTGCGTAGTGAAAAGCTTTAAATATCTGGGGTACATTGTGACAGACGAGTTGCATTGCAGGATGATGCTGATATAGAGAGGGAACGCAGGGCGCTTGCAGTCCGGGGAAATATGATTGCGTCGGTTTGCACGCTGCTCGAGGAAAGTTAAGAGAGACTTTTTAAGGCGTATTGCCAATTCTTCTATTCGAGCAGTTTGTGGGTGAATTACAACCAACGGACTGCTAGTGCTCTGCGTGTCCAATACAATAATATGTTCTTCAGGGTGCTGATGCGGCTGCCTCACTATCGTAGTGCGTCCAGCATGTTTGCGGAGGTGTGACGGACGGCTTCCATGCGGTTATACGCAAGAGGGTAGCCTCCTTGTGGCAGCGCGTGCGAGGCAGTCAAAAATTACTATTAAATACTGAGGCAGTAGCGACGGCATCTTGCAGATGATTTCGTCTCGATTGCCGATCGGATTGCCCAATCCAGAATAAATGGATGCGTATTGTTATGGGCGCTCACTAACATAGTTTATAAGCAATGTTCTAACACCTTTTGACTGTATTTTAATAATATTAATGTTGTTTCAATGAATGTAGTTTAATTTATTAAGCTATTGCATAGCTTCTATCGCAGGCCTTGAGCGCGGGGACCGAATCCAGAAATTCCGTAACGAAAAAACCTCACGCTCCCCACTGACCATCAATGTGGACCTTATGCTAATGAGAATAAGGGTCACTTTTGCTTGTCAAAGAAAAGCGACCTTATTTCAATGTGAATAAGGGTATTTTTGTTTTGTTTTTAATAAGGTTTTTGAATTCTGTGGAATCTGAGTGGTGAGGGGCAGGGGGCGGGGGGGGCGGAGGTTTGTTGCACGTGTTTTCGATTTCCGTGTTGGTATTTTTAGAATGAAATTTTTTTTTGCGGGGGAGGTAAACGGTTAAGGGGGGGGTGGTAAATCCTATCTTGTTCTCCTGGATGAAGTAGCGGGCGGCAGGGGGGCAAATTTTTTGTCAGAAATGCGCTAACTCCAACCGTTTCTGAGATATGAGGGTTTTAAAATTTTTGTTGGTCGTAATTTTTTTGCCTTTTATCGGTCTCTCTGAGCTGTTTCTGTGACAATGGTGATCAATGTGGACCTTATGCTGATGAGAATAAGGGTCACTTTTGCTTGTCAAAGAAAAGCGACCGTATTTCAATGTGGATAAGGGTATTTTTGTTTTGTTTTTTAGAGTTTTATTAATCGTAAATAAATGCGGGTTTGGCTCGCTACGTTTTCGAGTTTTTAACGTTTTTAATTTTTTTGACGCATTTTCCAGGACTAGATCTAGAATAAATGCTATGCAATAGCTTTACCGCGGTAGTCCCCGAGTGCCACACGTCTTTTTTTTTTATAATCTAATTTGTAATTCTATGTTTTAATTTGTGTTTTATTGTTCAATGTTTTATTTTGTGTATGGATTTGATAACTGAAATAAATGTATTACAATAAATGTAACACGGATTACTTGCTGTATTATTTCCGCGCGATTTTTTTACCGCAATGCGTGCAGATTCATACAATTCCATAGGTCGCAGAAAAGGCGCCTTTACCTAAATTTGAAACTATTGGTTGAATTAAAGCTACGGATCAAAAAACTGGGCAAAGTCTGCAATTATTTATTTTTATATTTACAACCTTACAATTTTTCTACAACTACTACTCTGTTCCGTGGGGCGGACTCAGTAAATAATTTAAAAAAAAATTAACGAAAAATAACTGAAAATGTACAGAATATTGCCAAAAGGACATGAGTTCGGAGCTCAGGAACCTGTCAAAAAAAGTGAAACTTTTCCTTTTGGTGATGCCGCCGCTGCCCGCTAGCTTCCGTAGAAGCCATCTTGTTTTATTCATTATGAATGGCGTAGTGCTTGTGAAATAAAATTGTGTATCGTAAAATTAAAGTGGTTATTGTGTGATTGAATTAGTTACTTGTTACAATTCGAAGTTTCAAATAAATATAAAGCTTTCGGTCAAACTTTTGCGTATAAACTTCTATCATGGGACGAGGAAGGTAAATATAATTCCAATTACACAGCACATTGTTCCAAAAAAAAGATGGTATTTTTTCAATCGTTTATTTTCCATCCTTAGAGATCGTAGTCGTGATAGGCGTCGGAGTCGCACCAGGAGCAGGAGTAGGAGCCGCAGTCGTAGTCCCCGCTATGGCCTCGGATCAGGCGGTGGTGGCGGAGGAGGTGGTGGTGGAGCTTACGGCGGCGGGCGTAGGAGTAACCCCGGTGCAAACCTGCGGAAACCGAAATGGGATCTAAGCAGGCTGAAACCATTCAAAAAAGATTTCTACGTACCCCACAATGAGGTGGAAAACAGACCAGAATCAGAAGTGGAAGCTTGGAGGAGTGACAATGAAATAACTCTTAAAGGGCGCAACATACCCAAACCGACGATGACATTCGAAGAAGCCGGTTTCCCAGATTATGTTATGGATGAGATTGAAAAAATGGGATTTTCTAAACCAACTCCAATCCAGGCTCAGGGCTGGCCTATTGCACTGAGT
Source organism: Orthosia cruda (assembly GCA_964057195.1). Taxonomy (NCBI): domain Eukaryota; kingdom Metazoa; phylum Arthropoda; class Insecta; order Lepidoptera; family Noctuidae; genus Orthosia; species Orthosia cruda. The sequence goes on from OZ059849.1 coordinate 6,896,033, forward strand.
GGGGGTGATATGGTTGGTATTGCTTCTACTGGTTCAGGAAAAACTCTTTCTTATATTTTACCTGCTATTGTGCACATTAACAACCAGCCAAAATCTAGCCGAGGTGATGGTCCAATTGCTCTTGTACTAGCACCTACTAGAGAATTAGCACAACAAATCCAAGAAGTCTGTGACAAGTTTGCAAACACTTCCAAAATACACAATACTTGTTTGTTCGGCGGAGCTCCAAAGGGACCTCAAGCCAGAGATTTAGATGCTGGTGTTGAAATTGTTATTGCCACACCTGGACGACTACTAGATTTTCTTGAAAGTGGAAGAACAAATTTAAAAAGAACTACATATTTAGTACTTGATGAAGCTGACAGGATGTTGGACATGGGATTTGAGCCACAAATTAGGAAGATCATAGAACAAATCAGACCTGATCGTCAAACTCTTATGTGGTCTGCTACTTGGCCTAGAGAAGTTCAAAGTTTGGCTTCAGAATTCTTAAAAGATTACCTTCAAATTAATGTTGGTTCATTACAACTGGCTGCTAATCACAACATCTTGCAAATTATTGATGTCTGTATGGAATATGAAAAGGAAACTAAACTGAGCACACTCCTGAAAGAAATCATGGCAGAAAAAGAAAACAAAACCATAATTTTTATTGAAACTAAACGTCGAGTTGATGATATAACAAGAAAAATGAAGAGAGATGGGTATGTTCTATTCTTTTGCTTAAATATGCTGTACTTTCATGTCATGTATAATGTTGTACATGAAAAAAAAGAAAACCTATTATTCATTGTTTTTTCTTAGGTGGCCTGCAGTGTGTATTCATGGAGACAAATCACAAAATGAACGTGATTGGGTGTTACAAGGTATGTTGACACATAACACGCTTTGTGATATCTTATGATGATTTAATATTTAATTTATTATTTTGACAGTAATTTGTATTATACTAGCTCCACAATAATAGCAAAACTGATTTCATATCGAACTTGTGCTGTACAATAAGATACACAAAAAATAGCACGAGTGGTTTTCGAGAAGCGGTGTCGGACATAAGACGCGAGCGCGTTGGGTGTAGCGCAGCCAGTAAATATTTTTGAACCCGTGTCTGCATGTGCAGGCTGTGGAGAGCTGCGGCCGTGCGGCGGGGCGGCAGCGCGCGGCTCGTCGCCGCCAAGCCGCACGCGGCGGCGACGGCGCGCCCGCACCGCGCCCGCCTCTCGTTGTCGGGGCTAAGCCCTATGCACTCTGACTCGCTCCCGCGGCTAGTCTGAGCTCTGAGCCGCTTCTCGCGCGGCGCGGCGGCCGGCATCTCGCGGCGCATGTCTAGGCGCAGCCCCGCGGGTGTCGCCGCCGGCCTCGCCGCGCGCCCGACTCGGTGGTCGGCACTCGGTTCTCGCCCTCGTGCTGATGCGTGCGGGCGACCTCTCATCTCTCGCTCTCAATTTTTGTTTTTTGTGCGATATATGACAGACGGAGTCGATATTATTAGTAAGTTTACTAATACAATAGTGAATGGAATAAAATTATATTTACGTCTCTCATTAAACTTTCTAAGGTTGCCCCTCAACATTTGCATTTTGTTACACATGTCTTGTCATTTTCCTATTCTACAGTTTTACTTATCCTGTGATTTTATAAATTTTATTATTTTCTTTCAATTATCTTATGTAATTACATTGCTTATACATATTTGTTTTTCATATTAATTTAATTTATTCATTATCAAACTTAACACAATCATTAATATATTGCATAAACATAATTGGTGGCCTAGAAGGGGTGAAATGTGAGATGTGTGGTAATTTGATTGAGTAAGATGAACATCATATAGCTTGGATTGACTGGAAATATTTATTTGTTGATTTATGAAGCTTTGCCAACATTATTGTGGGAGCGACCATGCCTGCAATGGAATATTATGTTAATTTACTGAAATAATAATTCTTCTGCAACATATCTGATGCTTGTTTATAAAAGTTTTCGTCATTGTTTCATAAAGTACATTAGAATAATAAAAAACTGCATTGGTTTGGACATGGGTAAGAGTTTAGTAAAAAAAAAGTAATCATAAAAATAACAATTCAATGAAATACTAGTTTCCTAATATGTGATAAATAGCCATTCAATTCAACAATTTAGAAGTGATTTTTTTCACAGATTACATGTCTACAAGCAAGAATAATGTGTGTTAAAGGTGCTTATACATATAATTTCTTACAGATTTTCGTAGTGGGAAAGCTCCCATTCTAGTAGCTACGGATGTTGCTGCTAGAGGTTTAGGTATGTATTAAAAGAAATAGTAAATTATTGCAAAGGCCGGGAAATAGGCAATTGCAGGTCGAGTATGAGACTGAAGGCCGAGCCGTAGGCGAGGACTTCACTAATATAGACAGACAGGCAATTGCCATTTCCGCCGAGGCATATATAATAGTGCTTTTCTCAAAAGAATGCAGGGAAATAAAACATAATTTTTATACTATACATTTTATTTATTAAAAGTTACAACAACATTTCTGGCGCGTTGTAATGTTCTAATTTCAAAAAACGCTCCTGCAATGGATTTGATCAACATTGCTGGAGCGTTGTAATGTTCCAAATTCAAAAAAACGCTATTGCAATGAATTTGATTTTCTTTGTCCGTAAATTCGATACTTCGCGTGTTCTGTTTTCGAAAATAATGACAATATTTCCATGCATGTTTGAGAAAACTAATTTTCATATGCAGAATATACCTACTTGGTTTATGTTCATTCTCTCATATTAGTTACTTCCTTTTTTCAGATGTTGATGATGTAAAATTCGTCATCAATTTCGATTACCCAAGCAATTCAGAAGATTATGTACATCGTATTGGAAGAACTGGACGAACAAATAAAACTGGAACGGCGTATACATTCTTTACGCCATCTAACGCAGCCAAGGCCGGCGACCTTGTTGCTGTACTGAAAGAAGCCAAACAAGTAGTCAATCCTAAACTACAAGAATTAGCTGAACGGGGTGGTGGCGGTGGAAGACGTGAGTATTACTTGATGATATTTAGTAAGAATAAGAACCTCCCAATCAGAAAGGCATAGCATATTTATGATGTAGTTACGTATTTTAAAGTATGTAAACCTGACAATAATGTAACATGTTTTGGTCCCCAGGTCACCGAGGCCGCGGCGGAGGCGGCAGGTACCGGCGCGGAGGGCGCCGCTCGCGCTCGCGCTCGCGCTCGCGCCGCCGCCGCTCCCGCACGCGCTCGCGCTCCCGCGACCGCCGCCGGAGACGCCACAGCTCCTCCAGATCGTCGCGAAGCCGCTCGTCGAAGTCTTCGAGAAGTCATTCGCGTTCCCGTTCCCGCTCGCGTAGCCGATCTCGCTCAGGCAAGTGCAGCCCTCCGAAGACTACTACGGATTCGGGCCAGCAACAGGCGCCCCAAGCTCTTCTTCCCACGCCGAAGACCCTTCTGCCGACTCCCATCGGCCCCCAACTCCCCTCTCACGTCGGCAAAGGGCCCTCCACCCCTCCCATAGAAAAAAAAGTGACTCTCCCCGAAAGACATATTATTCAAAATAATCCACCACCAAATAATGGTAATGCAAATTATTTACAGCAACCTCATCAAATACCGCCACTGATGGCTCTTAATCCCCAAATGAATATGTGCGCGCCTCCTCCCCCAATGAACGGGCAGGGTTTCGCTATGCCTCCGTACTTCCCCCCTGACCAGTATGGCATGATGATGCCGACCTTCTCCGCGGCCATGCTGCCGCCGGGCGGTTGGGCAGCTCCGCCGCCGCCCCCGCCACCTCCTCCGCCCTCCGAGATCCCGGCTAATGGGAGTCATGAGCTAAGGGGCCCTGGGCAAAGTGGCCTCGAGTCAGATTCCAGAAAACGCGGGGCTCGCTCTGGCGGGCTCGGTGGCTCGGGCGGCTATGCGTCCGCCGCGGGCGGGCTCGGTTCCGGCGGCGGTGGCGGCGGGCTCGGCTCGTCGGGCGCCGGGCTCAGCGGCGGCGCCGCGCTCGGGGCTGGCGGTGGGCTGGGCTCCGGCGGCGGGCTCGGCTCGTCCGGTGGACTAGGCTCCGATGGCCCGCCCGGCAACCGCTCGCGAGGCCGCGACCGGCGGCGCCGCGGCAGAGGCCCGGCCTCTCAGCACCACGACGACTTAGACTCGGCCGGCTCGGGCTCAGGAGGCCTCGGCTCGGCCGGGCTGGGAGGGCCCGACGGCGGCGGGCTGGGTCACCCGCCCGGCGGCTTCGGCTCTGGCGGTCTCGGCGTACCTCACGGGAGCCTGTTGCCGCGCATGCTTCCTGCGGCAGGCGGCGGCGGCGACGGTGTTGCGCCTCAGGGCGCTAATTTTACTGCGTTCGGAACGTACGGATCTAAGAGTATTAAACAGAATAGTAATATGCAAGGAAACGAGATGAGCGAGGGTTACAACGACCCTGGTTGTAGAATGGAATATTATGGCCCTCAAAACATGGGACCTGGTAGGCCATACGGCCTCGGTATGGATCAGATGGGTTCCAATGGTGCGCTGGCAAATGGCTCCGTGGGGTACAATAACGACCGCCAGAGGAATCGCCGGCGATGATTACGACTGAGGTTTGTTATATTCAAACCAATGCCAACTCACATATTTAACCACTCCATTACTCCACTATACATTACCACTGAGATAAGCTACCCTGGTGGCCTATCGACGAACTTTATTATTTATTTTATAAACGACTGTATAATATACACCTGCATAATGGTTGTTATATTTATCTGTGCTCTTTAAAACTTTGTCAGAAGAAAATAATCATTGTAACACATTTTAAAAAACCTATGTCTTTTTTTGCAGAAAACGGATACAATGGGGACTCTCGTCGACGTAGGAGACGTTAAACACCAGAAAAAAAATAAGGAGTAAGCAAATTAGTTCCATAACATTTGATGCTGACTATTTGATTTTCATTCCATGTTGTATTTATTGTGTGACCATTAGTGCAGTGCCACACAACACATGTTTAAAGTACTCTCTTAATTCTCACTGTAGACTACTTTAATTATTATGATGCATTGTAAATATACATTCATTAAAATGATGTTTTAGATTTAATAATAACGTAATATGTATCATTAGATATTTAACTGCATAAAAAGTGCCAGTTAATTCTTACCCAATCTATTTTTCGATATGAATGCAATATGTACTACAATATAACTTTGTGGCAGTAACCTAACTTATTTGTACATACATAAAAGTAAATGTCGAATATTTAGTCACTATTATATCTTAGATAAGGGTATAGTATCAAATGATAAAATATATGTAATACTTATGATCTTCAGCTATGAAAAGTATCCTGAAAACACTACTTATGTGTAAATTGTAGTACACAATAATTGCGTGCTGATTAGCCCATTTTGAAGTTATTTAAATCAAATGGCTCTGTACTGTCATTTAAATATGTTTAAGTTGAGTTTTGCTGATTTCAAGACATGACAGACCTGTGCCATTTATTTCAGCAATAATAAGCTCCCTTGGGATTTCGTTTTTTATAATTGTATATTTGTGTTTTAAGTGCTGTTGTGATCAATTGAAGTTCTTAGCAGGATATTATATTACGTTAAGTATGTACCGTCGTATCACGTATGATGATAATATTGATAACAAAGCTATTTAGGTATCTATTCTCATGAATCTTTGACTAGTTAATTGTATCTTGTAATACCTATATTGTATGTGAACGAAATTAAAGTTTTACACTAATTGTATGCGTTTTATCTTCTCTGTCCATGTGCCCATACCCCTAGGATGTAGATTAAACTAACTCATCCAGCGTCGGACTGGGACTCAAAAACTACCGGGACTTTTTTTAAACTGCGGCCCACACTAGGCCAAGGCAAAAAATAGAGAGTGAATGTAATAATTATCGGAGGCTATGTTTGAGTTTAATTGAATAATTATTTACTTACGAGTAGGTACACACTTTACTGACATGAAATCAATCAATCTACCTTGCTTTGTTCTCAAGTAATGTTGGGCTCTTTTTTCAGTCTAACTGCAGTTAGATTTATGGATACAGCTGAGTACCAGCATTGGTTTATTCCCATCGGCCATCGGGGTGAATTATTAATTAGTGAAATTAATTAGTTAATTAGAAAAGAATTAGTTATTAATATATTAATTTAGTGAAATTTGCCACCTTCATTTATTCCCATCTGCCACCGGGGTGGCGGTTTGATGGGATACATGAAAGGACTGCCTATCTGACATTCACAACCCAGTAACTGGGTAATATGATAGATACCCCTATATCAAGACTGGTGTCAGATTATCAGGCATCTGTTTCTGTGTGTTTGGAGATAGCGCCTCATAAAACTGAGGCTATGGTTCCATAAACTGTAGAGGGACAGATAGCCACCCAGCTCGTCAGTGGCTATTGGAGATGCGCAAGCCCAGGTGGTTCGATACATAGACGGTCATGGGTTAACCCTGGATCTGGATGGTCGGTGGGGCTTCGACGAGACATTTCGTGCGCCTGCAAGTCCCTCGAGTTGTAAAGGCAGTGGGTGCTTTGCATAGACTGCTACTCAACTTCGCGCCTTCGTGGGGCCATGGGAAGAACTTCTCCGCCTCTACGCGATGTCCTGCGATCGATGGTCCTTTATGGGACGCCTGTTTGATCAAGCATCAGGTGTCCGACGCTGCAGGACTAAATAAGCTGCAGCGGAAAATGGCCATTCGTATCGCACGAGGTTACAGAACGCTATCCTTTGAGGCGGCAACACTCCTGGCACGCTTTCCTCTGCTAGATATTCTGGCGGATATGGAAGCGAGGGTTTACAACTGAAATCGCGCCATCCACCAGAATGGTGATATCGTGCCAGAAATCGCTGTACTCAGACAGAGGCGGCAGGAACGGGGACACGTGCTCGAGCGGTGGCGCGAGTGTCTACAGCAGCCGCAATTTTCACGCAAGCGCGTTGTCGAAGCGGTCCTGCCGCACTACGAAGCATGGCTGAAAAGAGAGGAGCGCATCTCCTACAGGCTCAGTCCGGTACTGACCGAGCACGGTTACTTCAGTGAGAGGATTGGGTGAGACACCACGGCAAATTGCCACCACTGCGGAGACGACCTTGACTCTGCACAGCACACGCTCGAGGACTGCCCAGTGTGGGCCTCTGAGGGGCAGTTCTTAGTCACAAGGATCGGGCGAGACCTGTCTTTTCCAGTAGTTGTAAGGGCCATGCTGACAGAGACAGAAAACTGAAGGGAAATGGCCTCCTTCTATGAGACCGTACGTTACTTATGTTTCACACCCATAGAGCAGCACTCCAACGGCTTCGCACCCAGCTAGGACCAGCTTGGCGTGTCCACCTAATGGGCCCAAAATATTTAAAATGCAAAATTTAAGGGCAAATGAAGCTGGAGTCCGGCTCCGGGGTGTTTCGCGGGCCGGTCCGGTCCTCCAGCCGGACCGGCCCATGCCATAGCCTGACCGCGTACGTTTTGTAGCTAGCTACAGTTTAAAAACAGTTAGGGGCAAATACCGCCAGAGCGGTCGCTTGTATTGATGACCGCGAACGGTTAACCGCAGTGCGGCCTAGCGCTGTCTCACTAATTACGCCTTGGCTCTATATAAAAATGAAGCGAAAATGGAGCTGGGTCGCTCCGCGGGCCGGTCTGGGTGGCGAACCGAACCGGCCCAAGGAGGGACCGGCCCACCGGGAAAAGTCCCGGTACTCCCGTATGGCTATGCCGACCCTGAACTCATCAGTCTTAGTATGATTCGTAATTATACATACGGTGCCGATTTCCGTTGCACGTCTTGTTATTGCGTTAATAAGTACTCAGCAGTACGCTGATAGTTGAACGATTTTTGATGAACACTACTGAAAAATTTTCATCATAGAATTATTGAATAATCAATTTTCCTACCCAGGAATCGAACCAGTTGATATTGATAAAAAAAACAATCACGCTGTATTGTTACACCACCTAAAATAAGGATTAAATTCTGCGAAGTAATGACGTACCTACGGTAAACTTTTTATTTTGCTTGTATGTATGTAAAAACGTTTCTTCTTGGTTGTATCTATCCGTCAACTCTATTCCATCGATGTATAGTTCTCTCCAGGCTTCTTTGCCGCCATGAAGTTGGCTCCAATGGCTGCGCAGTAATATATCTCATAGAAAAACGGCACCGCACCACACCTTACGCATCAGAAAGCCAGCTTCAGAGCGGCCAAGAAGTTTGGCGAGACCTATAATTACCGTACTCTACTCACGGCATTCAGACAGATGAGATGAATATCCTGGTGAGCCTCCAAATAGTGAGAGGGCGGGCCATGCCTAAATCCAGATACCAGGCAAATAAAAATTGATATAACCTGAGCTACTTACTTTTCAATACGCACAATTTCCTCATCGCTCCTAAGTGTGGAAACCAAATCCTTACGAGAAGAAGCTACTCTGCACTGCCGAACCTTTAAAACTAATGGTGCGGTCCCATTTAGAGCTACTAACCCCTTGAGTACCGGCAACGTGGATCCACGCGAGACACTTTTTAATTGTTTCGGTAATTACGGCATTCAACCGGTTAACTTATAGACTAGTTTTGTAGTTCAAGAACTCCACTTTACTAGTTGGGATGTAGGTAAAAAGAAAATGAGCTGAAAGCTCTCGCTGGGACTGTGCCCTTTGACCTAAGAATGTGACCCAACGAGGCAGGACCTCACATATAACCGAATCGACCATTACGAATCAGTCAAACGAAGCTATTGACTCTGGCAAATGCACAAGATGTGCGAAGCCAAACCCCTTAAAGGAAAAAAAAAGCCTTGTCACTGTCACTTTGTTGTTATGGTAACAAAAGTAAACAATGTGTAAAATAATTGTCAGATAAAATAATTTTTGTTGTGAATTAGAAGTTTATTAGGTATGGTATATCAAATCAAATTAAAAAAAGAATTGGTGTCCTCAAAATGAGTTTTTGTGTGGATCTTGTGTCTGAAGACTCTTTTTATGAAAATATTACTTTGGGTGTCACAAAAATCTTAGGTAATGTACCTTAGACTATAGAATAGATATATAAGAGTGGTATGGTAGGTTCCCATAATTTTAAACAATTAACCAAACGGCATTTGTCTAATTATTTATTTAAATAACACAGTATTCCTAAGTTAATTTCATAATAACATTATGGATAAATAATCCTTAATACGAATTTGCTCTATGTTTTGGTAAGAAGTTAAATCCATCAGGAACTGGACCTAATAACATTTCACTAATTTTGATCCAGTCGGAGCAATTGCCTGATGCCATCAATGTTTCCAAGTCATCTCTACCAAAGTATGAGGGTGGTCTATCATTTATTCTTTGTGGAGGTTGTTCTAGCAACCCAACAGGTACATATCTGTATAGGAAGGAGAGCCATTCCAGTAAAAATCTGCGAGTGTTCTCCACACCTTGCATATCAGAGCCCCAGTGCTCTAATCCATAGTTAGTGTATTTCTTTATTATTTCAAATCTTTCACTACTTCTTATGTCCCAAATTCGCTGTTCTTTAATCTCAGTAAATATCCAGGGTTTGATTAGCGCTCCTCTGCCAATCATCACCCCCTGTACTGTGGGAGCAATTGCTCTTTTCTCAGCATAGTCCTGATAGCTTAGTATGTCACCATTCCCATAAACTGGACTGGGAGCTGCTGCTTTTGCACAAGTCTCAATATATTCCCAATCAGAAGATCTAGTGTACCTTGCCTCTCTTGACCTGCCATGCACTGTAATAAGTGAAGCACCCCATTCTGACACTTTTGGTACAATTGTATGAGTAATCTTTTTATCTTGATAAACACCTGTCCTCATTTTAATTGTAAAAGGTATGCTTAATATTTTGGAAGCACATCTCACTGATGACTCCAGTGTATTTAATCTGTGCATCATACCACAACCACCACCCTTTTTGTATATTAAATCAATCGGACATCCTAGATTTAAATCAATGAAATCAAGCTCAGTGTTCTCTTGCAGCAATTGTGCTACTTTTGTGATAGTATAAATATTAGTTCCACATATTTGTGCTCCGAATAAGTCTTCAGATTCATGTCTTTTAACTAAAGCCCACTCTTGTTTCATTCCTTTGAGTAAAGATTCACACAGGGCCATTTCTCCACATGTAATGTCTGCTCCATACTGTTTGCAGATTCTCCTGAATGGTAGATTTCCAACTGTAGTCAAAGGGCTAAGATATAGTTTATCTCTCCAGTCTATAGTTTTTCTTTCTCTTGGCAATAATTTAATCAAGTCCTCGTCAGTAATGGCGCCACTATTGGTAGCTTTCCCTTCATCTTTGTCAACGGTCTCTTTCTGTTTCTCATCACCATCTTTTGATTCTTCAGTACTTTCAGTAGGCTCTTTATCAATTGGCTTCTTCCTTTTGTCCATATGTTTTATAAGCTTTTCAGAAAAATTAAAATCATATTTCTTTTTCTGTAGTGATATTTGAAGCATTGGTAGCAGCGTGTTTTTAATATCATCTTTCCATAGTTTCCATTTGTCAGAGTCAACTTTATTGTAGCCATCATCAGTTATATGACTAGATCCAAATCGACAAGCAATGCCCCTAGGACATTTGCCACGGGTTTCATACAAGTAGCATGTCTCACCTAAATCTTTAGGTTTCGATTTTATATAATCAAGTGTGTTGTGAATATATTTACAGTTATTATATTGACATGGCTTTACAAATTCAGGTGCCTCTACGTTGACTATAGAAGGGCATGGTTTGCTTTCTTTATCATCTTGATACGTTTTTGGTCGAGCTTTATTTTGACCCCTTTTCTTAGCTTTTTTAGATTTATTTTCGTCACTTTCATTAGTTTTAACTTTTTTATTATCTACAGAATCTTCTTCATTGTTATCGTCTAACTTGCGTTTTGTAAGGGAATCAACACTGTCTTCAGCATTGCTGCTTTTAGCCGGTCGCTGAATCACATATTCTTCTTTTATGGCACAAACACCAGCCATAGACTTGGTCATGGTTATACTAGAAATATACTATACAAAATATAATTTCAGTGTAAACTCTATTATAATTAATATAGTAATTATTATTGTGATCTTTGAAATAGGTTAGAATTTAGACAACACGAGTTGAAGAAAATTTAGTGTCAGTAGTGACACTAATGACATTGACGTTATCTTATCTGACAGTTGTAATTATTTTACGTTCGTCTAAAAATTGCCTAGCCAGTCAAGGTTTCAGGACTATACAGCCTTCTTTTTAGGGTTCCGTACAGGTTTTACAGCCAAACGGTTGGAACTACAGTCTTTAAATTTTCGCAGTAAGTACCTTGTTGACCCGGAATTACACAAACTAATTAAAAAAAAGATCGTTTGAGGGTTCCCTTAAAAGAAAAGGGGGGGGGGGGGGGGATTTTGTCCTACCCCATGGAGTGAGGTAGGTATCGTTGTTTAGAGCTTCTTGAGTAGATACATACTGTGCTTTTGTTTATTGAAAACAAAGGAATGAGAAGCCACCAAATTCAGCTTTTTTTTATAATTTTTTTTTGCGCCTAAAATTTTCTGACTTCCCATTGATCTATGAACTTCAAATTTGGTGATAATGTTTATTAATTCGTGTATTTTATTAACAAATACCAGTAGGTATATTGATAATCAGATTTTTGCTTTGAAATTCCCTCATTTTTTAGTCCTCATGGATATCTTCCTCATCGGGGAGGGCAAAGGTGTATAATAATAAATATTTGTATGGCCTTCAAATAATTGTTCTGGAATTGGGTGTCTTGTGTATGTTTGTGTTTAAATGTTTGTAAACGCACCCACGATACGTGTGGGACAACGTTTTTTATAGGAAAAAAACCCGATTAAAAAATTCACTATTCGACCTGGGAATTGATGCTAGGACTCTTGCTTTGCAGCAAAACTTGTGATCATTAGACCAACGATACAGTCACTCAAAAAATACATTGAGTACTTTTACTTATTGCAGAATCGGATCCAAGAATTTGTAATGTCAGCGTAGAACGTAGACCGCCCTGTGACCGTGTAGCTATCTCTACATGGGAGCAGAGACATTCTGCCTTGCTGCCCGAGGATCTCCGCAATTTCTATGCTTCGACCGATGGATTTCAATTAACTTGGCATTACAAATATTCAGGTTAGTAGACATTAAACGAGTTCAAAGCTGTTTAGGAGGCAATAGCTATAACTACTACGGATAGCAATTGGCAGGGCCTGATTTGGAGTACTGGCCGCCCCAGGCTAACTAACAGCAAGTGAATTCGGCAAGGCAAAGGGTTTGACCTCCATCAATCGACTAATCACATGGGAGATGAAAGACGCGATGTGGATTTCCGTCTATGTGATTGGTCGATTGATGGCGGTCAATGTTGTAGAAATGAATTCTAATTGTCTATGATTATAATTTATGATTTTAAAAGCAAGTATTTTCAATCTTGGAGCGATTAGTGTTTTGCCAATTATTGTGAAGAAAATTTTATGTCACTCGTTTTTGAGAATCGTTTAGAGCAAGCTGTAATTTTGAGTCGTTATATTTGTAGTGAAGATGTAGTCTTTTATCAAGGTTATTGTACAACACTGAATAAAATGTATGTGTGAAATGGACTAAAGAAGTCGTCGTTTATTTTCCTACTGGATCCCAATGCTTGACTTCTCCTGGAGGGCAGATATCCATAACAGGTTATGGGCCCAGCACGCTTCCACTGCGCCAATAAAAGATATCCATATTGCCATCGGTAAAGAGCTTGACTCAGCAGAAGCATGAGCCAGACAAGCGTGGCCAGCGAAGAACTGCCATGCTCATCAAAATGTTTATGAAACAGATCACCGACTTGATGTCTACTGGTACAGTTGCTATGGATATAGTAGGAAGAAGCAGTGAAATCTCTAAAGTAAATGTGACTCCAGACTTGAACAAAGTGAATATGTTCTGGGTGTGCAAAGGCGATGCTTCCGATGATGAGACTGAGAAGGCACTGAACAAGGTAGCTGGTGGCCTGAGGCATGAGCTGTCCACTCTGAGGGTCATGGGAGAAATACCTTACATTGTGTTTGTTAAAGATAAACTAGAAGCCAATCTTGTAGATATAATGTTTTGGAATGTATTTTAAATTAAGGTATTAGTTATAGTATTAAGGTTGTTTTAATTGTTAATTTGAAATTTATATTTAAGGGGGAGGTTTAATATAGTATGTAGAATGTAATGATAGTTAGGGAATACTAGTATGGGTTTTTATTTTTGTTATAATTATGTGTTCAGTGTTGAAGTTGAGTAGGAGTTTTGTGTTGATGAAGTTGAGTAGGAGTTTTGTGTTGATGAATTTGAGTAGGAGTTTTGTAATGATGAAGTTGAGTAGGAGTTTTGTAATGATGAAGTTGAGTAGGAGTTTTGTATTGATGAAGTTGAGTAGGAGTTTTGTAATGATGAAGTTGAGTGGGACTTTTGGGTTGATGAAGTTGAGTAAGAGTTTTGTGTTGATGAAGTTGAGTAGGAGTTTTGTAATGATGAAGTTGAGTGGGAGTTTTGTATTGATGTAGTTGAGTAGGAGTTTTGTAATGATGAAGTTGAGTAGGAGTTTTGTGTTGATGAAGTTGAGTAGGAGTTTTGTTTTGATGAAGTTGAGTAGGAGTTTTGTAATGATGAAGTTGAGTAGGAGTTTTGTGTTGATGAAGTTGAATAGGAGTTTTGTGTTGATGAAGTTGAATAGGAGTTTTGTGTTGATGAAGTTAAGTAGGAGTTTTGTAATGATGAAGTTGTATATGGGGTGTTCTAGGAAAATATGTAAAAGTTAAATATAGGTTTGTTTTAATTTTATTTGAGACAATATAAAATTCAGAGGGGATGTTGTAGAAATGAATTCTAATTGTCTATGATTATAATTTATGATTTTAAAAGCAAGTATTTTCAATCTTGGAGCGATTAGTGTTTTGCCAATTATTGTGAAGAAAATTTTATGTCACTCGTTTTTGAGAATCGTTTAGAGCAAGCTGTAATTTTGAGTCGTTATATTTGTAGTGAAGATGTAGTCTTTTATCAAGGTTATTGTACAACACTGAATAAAATGTATGTGTGAAATGGACTAAAGAAGTCGTCGTTTATTTTCCTACTGGATCCCAATGCTTGACTTCTCCTGGAGGGCAGATATCCGTAACAGTCAAACCCTTTGCCTTGCTGAATTCTCTTGCGCAATTAGGCTACAGCCCACGAAGAATATATTTTCATTTTTCGGGTTCCGTATCCGAAGGGTATATAACGGGACCCTATTACTAAGACTCCATGATCAGTCTGTTTGTCCGTCTGTCACCAGGCTTTTTTGCCGTTATTTGCGATAATGATACGGAACCCTTCGTGTGCGAGTCCGACTCGCTCTTGGCCAGTTTTTTTAAAACACGTTTTCGTTACCGTCTTAGCTCCGATCCCGATACAGTAATAAGAGATCGTCAGTGATACAGAAGCACGTTAGGCTGTCCGGAAAGAGAGACAGAGTAAAGCAATTAGGCAACATTCTTACACTCACCCTTTCCGCGATGCGACGAAAGGTGAATAAAAAGATTTGGCGCTCTGGGTTATGGAGTTATGCCAACCCTAAACCAACAAAAAGTTTAAACTGTTTTGCATGGTAATGAACCAAAAAAAACCGGCCAAGTGCGAGTGGGACTCGCGCACGAAGGGATCCGTACCATTATCGCAAAAAACGGCAAAAATATCACGTATGTTGGTTGTATGGGAGCCCCACTTAAATATATATTTTATTCCGTTTTTAGTATTTGTTGTTATAGCGGCAAAAGAAATACATCATCTGTGAAAATTTCAACTGCCTAGCTTTCACGGTTCATGAGATACAGCCTGGTGACAGACGGACCGACCGTCCCGTTTTTACCCTTTGGGTACAGAACCCTAAAAAAGTTTAAGGGTAGCTAGTATCTAAAGATTTGGTCGTACATTATGTACAGTACACTTGTATTTTCATATTTACAGCCGATGAAATTTTAGCAGTTGGTTCAATCCGAGTGAATACTTTGAATGAATTGTGTCTTTCACCGGCTTTGAAGGACTTGTTAGACTTTTCACTCACGCGACCACTCAATGGACCTCGACCTTTGCTTAATACTAAGAGTAAAGTATTTGAGTTGGATTCATGCAGGACTATTGGAAAGGTATTACAACCTTTTTTAAATCCTAGATTTTTCGTAAGTTACTGGTGCCCTAATAATATTATTGTTTTTTATAGATATGCCTGGTGCATACAGGAGGAAATTGGTCAGTGTGGTTGGCAACACGTGAAGGCGCGTGGGGTTGGCTGGCGGATTCCTTTACGCACTATTTTAGGATGGCCCTCGTGCATTTAGGTCTTCCAGGATGGCAAGCAGCTTTTGCTAATCTACCACTGATACCTTGGGCTGAAGTAAGAGATTTTTCGAAAGTTTTTCAGAAGCCCTTACTGAAGGAAATTGTAATGTACACCTATTTATTTTATTTGTACAGCAATTGTTCCTGTTACTTGCACCACACTTGTTGGAGAAAACGGATATGGAGCCCAACAATGCAACGGCAGCAAGCGAGACTGGATTAAATCATATTGATCCTAATATTTTCAAGACTTCAACGCGCCATCACAAAAGTACTACGCGCCAAACCGTAGTTAAATTGAATGAGTAAAAACCTTGTACAAACTGAAGAACTAATAAAATATTCAAAAGTCCATGCGCAGAGTTTTTATTGAAATATTAGAGCATTGAAATAAAATGAAGCAATGTAGTTACATAATGTATATTGAAATAAAATTTACAGCTAAATAACAAAACAAAATGGACGGAATGTGAGATTCTTAATGAAGTACAATAAGCTAGGTTCACGACAAAAATGTAGCTTAAATAAGTGATACAATACTATGTAAGCAAATA
This sequence comes from Orthosia cruda, assembly GCA_964057195.1. Classification (NCBI taxonomy): domain Eukaryota; kingdom Metazoa; phylum Arthropoda; class Insecta; order Lepidoptera; family Noctuidae; genus Orthosia; species Orthosia cruda. Next base: position 6,911,958 of record OZ059849.1, read on the forward strand.
TTAAAGCCGCCTTGTTTCGGCACCAAAATATTATTATGTTATAATACTTCTGTACCAGCTGTCTTGTTTCCTACTTCACAGAAATATACATACAGTTGACAATAAAAAAATAAACCTTAAAACTAATTTAAATCTAAATCTATCAGTTGTTACAATTTTATTATTAACGTAAATTGATTTTCGTGTTTCTTAATATTAGAAACTACTACAATAATTTCACTAGTTAATAAACTCTGCCTGTAAAAATAACATAACAGAATTGGTAAAAGTTCTTTTTTAATAATATAAATTTGTAATACTTGAGTTCGAAATGTGATGCGTTTTCGTGTGATGCTATTATTTCCAGCGTTATTAAAGAATGTGATAATAAATTCATGCTTCTTTTAATCGGCAGTGTGATTAATATAAGAGAAATGCATCTATCTTACACTAACTAAAAGCGAGAAGTGTTATCTACTACAGACGTCCATCAATTCGTACAAAATATACTCAATACTTATAATTTAGGCCATACAGCTCCACAATTATTTTAAACTTATACTAATACCATAATACGATGCTTGATACCTCAGGTGGGAATATTATTGAATTATTTCTTTTTCAAAATAAAATGTACGATACTTTTTTGCATCCAAGTCTTTATAGTCCCTTGACTGTTGAGTTACATCGTCATTACAAGAAACGAAAATATTGGTAGAGCCACAGATAATATAATACCAGCATATAGATGTCTCGTCCCATACAAAGAAACCATGCCGACGTAACTAGCGTTTTTCGTCTGTTTATACCGATTATTTTTTTGTAAATCGATCGCGTTCGGTTCCGTTCCACGGATATTGATGGTGAGCTATCTATCGCCTATGAAAAACGCTAGTTACGTCGGCACGGTTTCTTTGTATGGGCTGAGGCATCTGTATGCTAGTATTATATATTATCTGTGGTAGAGTTATTTGAACACAGATTCTGAACATTATTTGATGAAATTATTTATTTGCAATTTATACACCAATGGTAACAAAATAGCGTATTTAAAATAACTGGAATGCCTTCTTTAAATAAATAGCTACTTTGTTTTTTTAGCAAAGTTCATTATGTGGCACATTGTTCAACATATTCCATTTAAATACATCCGCACTTATAGGCTAAATTCATTTACTTAACATTTTTAGATCAAATTATTAATTTACTAAGCTTTTTGATACAATCATGTGATGTTTTTTTAATCTTATTATTTAAAAGGTTTAAAGTTTTATCAAACAATTGGAGCAACGCCATTTTAAATGCATATTTGGAGAAAGTGATGTAGTGTTTTGATAAAGCTTTTTATGCTTGAGTTTTCTTTTATCATTGTTAGGCTCACGCTTGACCACTATCTCACCTGATGGTAAGCGATGATGTGGTCGACGGTGTAACACGCTTGCCTAGAAGAAACCTATTCATTCTTGACTTAAAGACCCCTAGGTTGTAGCTATCAGGAATTACAGACTCCGGCAGGGAATTCCAATCCTTAGCTGTACGCAGTTTTGTTTGCACCCGACTATAAATTGCTAATACATTTTTATTATTGTCCCATCGACTCGTTATACATGATTTATTTATTAGATCCACGTTTTATGACACGATTACCGGAATTCGACTATTAAAGTTGAAAGTCTTAGATATGTTAGAATATTTATGCTAGATGCTAAAGTCATTGTGGGAAGACGCATGTCCCACATGGTACTATGCCAATAGCGAAGCCGCAAGCGCAAAGTGGAATGCGAACTTCATGGGCTGTACTATGACGTTTCAATGCCATCATGATTTCGTTGTGTAAAAGAGATCGTCTTGCATGGCTCAGTCTCTCTCACACTCCAACAAAGATGGCTTCAAAGGCGACTATACACATGCATAGTTTTATGCAAGTGTATTATCGCCTTATCACGTCATAGCAATGCTAGTAAATCCAACTGACCGGGACCCACTGGTGGTCGGTCGACAGAGAATGCAAGGCGTCCATGATCTTAGAGTAAGTCGTATCAGCATTATTGTTGGTGAGACAGAGATCTATGTACTTCTCGTGTTGTCGCTGGATGCGGGCGCTGTCTTCCAGAGTTTGTTTCATGTCTTCTTCCTGTGGGGATATTATTTTTAATGAGTAACATCGAAAAACTCAGCGCAATACATGCTACACGGCGTTTTTGTGCACGCGTTCTATCCTATATGCAACGTGTGAAAAACGCCGTGAGCATAAGGCCCGGTTTCTCAAAACTTGATTGTCGAGCTGTGAACGTAATCGACGAATAATCGCCGGTTATCTGCTGTGATTGGTTGATGAAAATAAAATCAACCAATCACATCAGATAACGCATGCTTGACAATTTGTCACATTAATTTTGCGATAATTTAGCGTCGGGAAACCGGGCTTCAACTTATTAAAATACTAGCTTCTGCCAGCGGCTTCGCCCGCGTGTATTATACATATAAACCTTTCTCTTGAATTAATCTATCTATTAAAAAAATACAGCGAGAAGCAACTTTGTTTTATACTATGTAAGGATAAGGATGGGCAACATTCAACTATCTCTATTATTGTATGAATCAAGAGCAAAATTATTACCTATGTTAAATATTCTTCTTCGATACACATCTGTGTCACCTCCATTCATGAGTATAATTTTGCCCTAAAAGGTAAAAAAGGAAAAAAACACATTCAGACTTACCTCGTACAGCGACGCCAGAGACTCCAGTGTGCGCGCACGCCTGGAGCTGTAGCGGATGGAGCTCTGCCTGTCGAACTACGAAATACATGCGCAACAAACGTCAATGCATATCAACATGGTCGAATAACAACACATGCTCTAATAAAATAAAAGGGAATTTTGGAAACGATAAAAATCTAATAATAAGACCCATTTGCAAGCTGCACCCTAATTGCATAAGTTCAAAGAATGGCGCTCTTATGCTTTGGTTGCATTCATAGCTTCATATGTATGTTTATGGCATCGACCACATAGCCCCTAGACGCCTAATGCTTGATCTAATACATCAAAACAATTCTGTCAACTAGCTGAGGTATGAGGAACGGGACGACTGCGCCCTGATTGGTCCTTTGCCAAGGTCATATGTCTCATTAAGGATGGGACAGGTTTAAATAAAACCAGATAGGTATCGATATTTTTAGATAAATAATATTTGTATTTTTTTTTTTTATTAATTTTACCTTTTTTGTTATTAATTATACTGCGTTTTAACATTTTAGTAATAACATAAAATGTTTAAACTAAAAAAAATATCAAAATTCTAAAGGTAACATACTTTTTTCGGCTGTTGTTTCTTAAATATAGTAATATTAAACTTTAGTAAAAAAAGTAATCAAAAAATCGTTTCACAATTAAAGAAACTATTAAATTTAATGTCTTTATTTGTAAGGTTTCTAGTTCTATCGATAACAGATTTGGTCATAGGATATGGTGCATCACTAGTTGTGTTTACGAAATTATAGAGGAGAAGAGATAGCGAAAAAAATACTTTAAAAAGAAAGAGACGCAAACATGCGGTGGGCGTTTTACCTACAAACGTGACCAGTAAAACTATGAACTCCGATAAATAATATCAGAAAATAAATCTAATTATGTTTATATGTAATTATTACCTTATCAATGAAATGTTATGCCATTTTGCCGGCAACTCGAATTCAGGCTGTTGTTACCATACCAACGGATTGTACAAGAGGCCATTATAATATTTATTTCATCAATTTTTTATTGACTGACGCGGAAGTATTTACGGCTCACAGAAGTGGTCGGTACTAATTCGAAATTGTCGAGTGGCGAGCTGTATTACCTGTATATGATCTTTTTAGTCATATGTGTTGACAGACATCGCTCGCCTGTTATGAGGCGTCTAGGGGCTGTGTGGTCGCTGGTTTATGGTTACCCTAGTCGACGCACGCACACAGGCGGATTTGCCCATTTTCGTGGACAAAACTCAAATTATGAAGTTAGCCATAACAGTCACACGAGTTTATTTTTCGAATCTTAAGGATATCTTTAATCCAATTTCAGTTTGTATAATATTGTTAACGAATGTTTTAATTGTTACTTTTTAATAGAAAGTTTAAAATCGAGGTTTTAAAAAAAAAGTAAGTGACAAAATTTAAAAGTGTTTGGAGTATATTTAATCGTGGATTGTGAACCTGGAGGAATGTATCTATGTATATACAATTGTTTAATTTTTTCATTTTGTTAACTACGGCACGAGCTATTTTGTGCGCGGGGTAAAATGCATACTATCTCATCCGACAACACGTGCGAAAGATGTAGGTAGATGCTGTGATGAGCAGTAAGAAGCTAGTTCGCGTACGAATTAACACTTTTGTAAGTTTGTAGCGAAATGGATGATGATTTAGCACGAAAACGAGCGCGCGAAATTTAATAAACAGACCTTTGGGAGTCCAGATATCATGAAAAACGACTAATATATATTTTCAAAATAAAATTATTTGCATTGTTGAACTACTAATCTATCCCTGTATGAAGGCCGTTTTGCGATTTTCCTTCTTCTTATGGTATTTATTTCTGCCCAAAGATGCGTTAAAATTATAGTTAAAAATTCTACTTTCATAGCTTTCAAATTATTATTTTTTACTTTTTCGTTCCATACAGGGCTAGAGAATGATGAGACAAATTGATATATTTTTTTATTTTGAACGTACATCGTCAAACAGTGGAGTAATCGCCAGACTACGTTTGTATGGAAGGATGATCGACTAGTGTAACCTTAATAACCCCTCTACTCGACAGAGTAAAACACGCAATGAATACTGTTTAGTTGTAAAAATGAAAGAACGCACGTGCTTCTTGCTGTCAAAAAAGATACGCAATTAGGGTGCTGGTCTTTCTAGGATTTTTTTTCTGGAATAAAATAATGAAAATACCACACTAGTTGGGCACATAAATTCTAGTTGAAAAGTCATACTAAGGGTCATACATAAATTAAAATTAATAATAATCACAGTAAAATAACTGGCCCATATTTATGGCATACACAATTTTTCAAGCTTTCTAAGCTAAAAAAAACAAATAATTTCGGAAATTTTGGGAGAACAAAATGATGATCATACTCTAATGGGAACATGAACTATAATTGAGAAAAATAATCATATCAACTACGGAGCATTCAAAAAGTACAGCACCCGGCCGCAAATATAGCACATAAAATTTAAGAAAAAGTTCTGTCTTCTAGAACATTTTCTATGTGTGACATTATTTTTCTAAATCTCATTGTGGCATGTCAACGTCCGGTGCTGTATATGGTGTGGACAAAAATCATGGATCTAAAGAAACGGCGATAGTTGGAGTTATTTGCAGTAGGTAGGTCCTAAAGTAACAAAACAAATTGGTTTTCCACGGGGTCGCAGCGTTAACAAAGAAAATTTAGTTCAAATAAATGCCACTAGATGGCGCGATATGCATCGGTTTGTTATTGAATTGTGTGTAAAATTAACACTTTCTAGAATTGTTCATAATGATTGTATGTTCTTGTTTAATCAACTCTCCTAAGCGCATAATTATGGAATATTGGGCTCTTAATTCATATTTCAAACGGATCTTTCAAATTTATTCCAATAGATGGCGCGGTTTTAAATTTATGAGGCATGCCACTCGATTTTTAAATTGGTATTGTAACATATTTTGGTACAATGAAACTGTAAAAACGTGCAAAAAATACTATAAATCAAATCTTTGTTATGAAATAAATAACTTGAACTTGAATCGTCACTGTATTTAAAGAAAAATAGTCACGAACCGAGAAAACCTTTTTACTTGCAAGTCGCCGCTAACACCATCTATACTTTGGAACGGAACGCGTTCGATGTACTTACAAAAATAATCAGTATAATCAGACGACAAATGCTAGTTACGTCGGCACGGTTTTTTTGTATGGGATGAGGCATCTGTATTATTCTATATGTTAATATTATATATTAAATGAATTTTCGTTTTTTTTATGCAAACAGCTCCAACTATCGCCCTTTTTCGTTCGATCTACAATTTTTTTGCCCAACCTGTATAGTAGTAAGATTCTCACCGATAAGTTCCGATTGGAGGCAAAAGTGAGATTCCTCAGTTGTTCGATGCCTGGCGCTCCTATCATCACGACGAACGGCAGAAACTCGCCGCTGTTGTGCAGCAGCTTTAGAGATTGCGGGGCGCAGTCTAGGATGCACATTTTGCCTGGAAACATGACGATATTAATGTTTATTAGTACGTAAAAAACAAGGGGCATAGGAAATACGCATGATCCTGGATTTTAGGTTGGGACGTCTGTACTACTACTCAAGTGTGGTTAATAGTATAATACTCACAACGGATCTTTGCGTCTCTGAATTGGCTGCAAGACCATGCGCAGTAGCTGCTTTTGTGTCAATGTTGAATGTGAAGATAGCATTGTATAACTGTCTCTTTCACTCGCTAACGTTTGTCGCATCGTCCTATCTCGTTTACTCTTTGCAGTATACTCGGTGACAAACTGTTTCTTGCGCAATGGTTGGCAGAGCCAACTTCAGAGACCTGTGACTATTATATTCGTGTTTATTTAATTTATGATTTTGTCATGATCTAGATCAGTGATTACCAAAGTTGGGGGCGCAACAACATGTAAAGGGGGCCTGAGTCTACGGGGCGAGTGCATAGTATTCCTTCGCGAGCACAAACTTGATAGTGTTAATGATCTACGTTGTGCACATTCTTATATTCAACCTAGAACTGGGATTCTTGTCCTAATTAGGGTTCCGTACCCGAACGGAGTCCGGGTCCAAACGAAGCCCTAATGCTGTCACACATGTGTCCGTCTGTCTGTCCGTCGCCTGTCACAAATTTTGTTCCGAAGAATTTTTTAACTTTCCATTGACGTATGAACTCGAAATTTGGTGATATGTTTATTATTTCGTATATTTTACTAACAAATACTAAAATATTGATAAATTGGTACGGAACCCTAAATGTGCGAAATATTAAGCCTCACGTGTACTTGGTCGTTTTTTAGGGTTCCGTACCGAAAGGGTAAAAACGGGACCCTATTACTAAGACTTCGCGATCTGTCTGTCTGACCGTCTATCACCAGGCTGTATCTCATGAACCGTGATAGCTAGACAGTTGAAATTTTCACAGATGATGTATTTCTGTTGCCCCTATAGCAACAAATACTAAAAAAAGAATAAAATTAATATTTAAGTGGGGCTCCCATACAACAAACGTGATTTTTTTGATGTTTTTTGCTATAATGGTACGGAACCTTTCGTGCGCGAGTCCGACTCGCACTTGGCCGGTTTTTTGTAATAATCATGCTTGTAAGGTAACAGTAATTTTGCGCCAAAACAACTTCTACCCTTCCTTTCTTAATATTTTGCTTCATCTTCTTTAAAGAACTTTTGTATATGACTGTTTTTTACCTAAATACAAACACATACTAAAGGACGCCATAAACAACAACATAAACAAGTTTATTACTAACATAGTTTGTAAGTATTGTGTACTATTACATTATATATTGTTAATATAAATTAAAAAAAAAATTGTGTCTAAGTGTGATACTAACATAGTTTTTAAGTAATTTGTAGTACTAACAAAATTATGGACCTATGAGTCTGCAATAAAATATTTTTTATTACTTTATAATTTTTTTCCGCAGTAGGTAGGGGCTAAAATACTTTGGGAACTCGTAATGTAAATCATATATTTTTTACTATTACACCCACCTTCCTTCATAACGGCCCTTATAGAATCAAGATGTGTGCCGTACAGATGTCCGTTGTGTTCACCGTACTCGAGGAAGCGGCCGGCGTGTGCGTCGCGTTCCATTTCCTCGCGGGACACGAACCAGTACGATTGGCCGTTCTCTTCCATAGGTCGCGGAGGCCGGGATGTGTCTGTAAGATGGAAAACAGTCAAAATAGAGGACTTTTATTCCTAATACTGCTGCTATATAATGAATAAATGCGGTATTTCCGTCTCCAAATGAATTTTGAACGAAATTATTTAGATATAACGACGAACATGTAATGGAGAGGAGCTCGTGGCTAAATAATAACAGCCGCACGGGTCGATCTTCAAGGATAAGCAATGCTTGACGTGGTCGGTCCGTAGATGGGTGACCATTTCAACATACCGAGTTTCCTCCGTGCCTCGGAAAGCACGTTAAGCCGTTGGTCCCGGCTGTCATTTGAAGATCTTTGACTGTCGTTACGGGTAGTCAGAAGCCTGAGATCTGACACCAGTCTTGCGAAGAGGTATCGTGTTACCCACTTTCTGGGTTGTGGAGGTCAGATAGGCAGTCGCTCCATGTAAAACACTGGTACTCGGCTGAATCCGGTAAGAGTGGAAGCCGACCCCAACAATAATTGAGATAAAGGCTAGACAGATGATGACGAACATGTTATGGAGTCTCCTACCACCTTTCCACCTTTATCCACTGCTTAGTGTATAAGCCGGGAAGAGGTGGCGTTTTTCTTTCCAGGAAGAACCAAAACACAGCAAATAAGCGAGTATTTGAGGATGAACATAATTTGAAAGACTCTTTTATGTCACAACAGGTTCAAAATCATACTAGACTTTTAAAAAATGCTGGCACCACAAGCTATTCAGTTAACTATTTAAGCAGCTTTTCAAGAAAGTACAGCTAGGGGCGGCCTTAATCACTGCGAGGCTCCGGGCGGGCGGCAGATACTTGAGAGGGGAAGGCCCATCCCCTCTCATCTGTGAGAGAGGGGATGGGCCTTAATCCACCACAAGGGCCCAGTGTGGTTTAGTGGTTTTCACATGTCTTCGAATTTTTGGTCCTAGGACATGTCAGTTTCCTCATGATGTTTTTCTTCACCGTTGTAAGAGCAGTGGTGATGAAATAATTTACACAAAGTAAAGCGCCTAGCTGCATTCGAACCCACGAGCTACACGTAAGTCGGGGCCGTTACCACTGGCCACCACTGCTCGAATGAAATGTTACTTAACCAACTTTATTTTTAACCGACTTCAAAAAAAGGAGGAGGTTCTCAATTCGTCGAAATCTTTTTTTTTTTTTTTTATGTATGTTCCCCGATTACTCAAAGACGCCTGGACCGATTTCAAAAATTCTTCTTTTGTTTGAAAGGGTATACTTCCTAGTTGGTCCCATAATCATCAAGTCAGGATCTGATGATGGAATCCTAGAGAAATCGAGGGAACTCCTTAAATATTATAGGCAAACATATAGTGATTTTGGTATTTTCATCAACAATGCAATCATTTGCACTCAGAAAGTATCATTTGGTGAAGTGGAACTGATGAAGAAGACCACAGATGGCCACTGGATCTCCTAAATGCTAAATATGTTACGGGCATAAGATATCTCGAATAGTTAACCGACTATAATGAAGCAAATACTTATAAATAAATGGTACTGGTGAAAATGACACCCTCGAACTGATCTGATGATGAAGCCGGAAGGTAGGCACTGGAACTCTAATATAAAACAATGTATCCTAGTCGTGTTTGGGCTTATTCGGATCGCCATGAGATGTACTTTGGCTATAAATGATAATCATGTTAATTGGAGGTACCTACCAAAACTAAAAACAGAAAAATAAAAACTTTTTAACAAAAAATCAAACCGACTTCCAGAACAAAAAACTACAAAGATAAAAATAAATTTCTTTTCCGAAGCCGGTGTCTTTTGTGCCTACCCATTCTTTCTCGTTTTTCGACACCGACTTCGGAAAAGAAAGGACATGGCCAGATTCTGCCCTGGAATCAATTTAGAATACGTAAATGTACAGTAATTCTTTATATTTGAAAATTATTTGTAAAATAAATTAAAATTAAACGCAACAATTACATTTCTCTAGAACAGGCGACAAAAAATTCCAAAAAATATGTATGTTAATTGTTTTTGAGCGGATTGTATGCAATGCATTTGCGTTTGGATACACGAGTAAGACAAACACTGATTCTGAAGTACGCCTGAAGGTCAGATTAAAATATAATACAACTACAACAGCATGAATTGTTTTGCTACGATAAATACCTCTAAAATAAAAGTTAAGATTTTATGAATATCGCAGACACCATTTTTCATGCTGCCGCGCGTCACCATAATGATTAATGCATCGACATCTGTGATCGACATCGACAATATGTTCCAGTGTGTATCCGAACGTCCTAGTCATTTTGACGTTTCTAAGCGCGCGCACTGCACTGGTGCTGTCTAATCTGTGGTGCAGTTTTGCGTTGATCGTATCACTGTTTATTGTCACGTATTACTGTTCTATTTTGTTATTCTGTTTTATATTTTAGCTTGACCCTACGCTATCGTTTGTCGGACTTTCGTTTTCGCTTCTTCGTGAATATTAGTGCTGTGTATATTGGACTTGTTTGGTTGGATTCGGACGCTCACGATTTCATGATGTCAAGGTGCCTGAATTGTAGTGTGGCCACTACTCGAATGCGAAGGCATATTGTAACATCTTTAACACCGCAGTTACAAAATACATTGACTGAATGGTTATCTATACAAGAGGTATGTACGACGTAGTAAGTCATTATTTTCATATTTTACAAACTTCACCTGCCATTTTAAACAGTTATGTGCCATAATCTTAAAGAGTGTTAGCATAACTTAAAAATCTCGTATTACTTACATACTAAGTACAATATTTCATTTTTTTTCAGCTTCCTTCTGATGGATTGATTTGTAATGCATGTTATGTATTGATAAACCAATGCTCGGAAGAAGGTACACCTAGCAGAGTTCTGGGCTATCCAATGGTGTGTATTGGTTGTGGATGCTCTGTTATGGGGAGGCGTTACTCAGTGCGACACCACTCCCTTGAAGAAAACAGTCCATTAATCGATATTTTCTTCTCATGGGAAGCCCACAATCAGGTTAGTGTGAGCTGTTGAACTTATATTTTGCCCCGGCTGCTGCCAATTTATTATTCAGTGTTCCCATGATAAAGTGAATTATTTCTATGTTCTATGTTAGGAGGGTTTGGTTTCCGCACTTAGTCACTCAGTTGGACCAATGTGTGTGGGCCATGGCAGCCGTTTGATGGTTATCACAACCAGCCCACCTCCCTCCAGAAGTTAATCAGAGCTCCTGATTTTTTCAGAACATCTGTGTAAGATCTGGGTGACTTGAGGGTCAGTCAGGTCAAGCAAATACTTTTTAATAATTAATGATGATTGTTACAGAATCGGAGGACAAATCTGCAAGCATGTCATCCCTGTTGGATGCGAGCTAATAGGCACTTAGTACTGAATACACAAAGACAGGTTGAAGAACTAGAGGAAAATGAAACCGAATTGCCGGGACCACCTCCACTTCCACCAGCCGCTAATCCTAGAGAGCAACATGAACCACCACCGCCTCCTCCACCAGCCGGTAATCCTAGAGTTGCTCATGAACCACCACCGCCTCCTCCACCAGCTGCTAATCCTAGAGTTGCACATGATCCACCACCGCCTCCTCCACCAGCTGGTAATCCTAGAGTTGCACATGATCCACCACCGCCTCCTCCTCCAGCTGATAATCCACCTGAAGCAGGAAGGATTGGCCAAATGAATTATCTGCCTAGTTACAAACGTGCTCCGAATACTTCTAGCCATTGTATTTTTAGGATGTGTCAAAATCAATCAGGCCATTTAATTCCTACTTTTATTAAGGTAATTTTGCTTAAAGAACACAATTATTATGTTCCCATAAGGTGCCGAGTATGTGAGGTGCATTTATTTGCTAATGAGTGGCATTTATTACCTGAGAACACAAATACCTCGTCTTATTTTACGGTTCAGCAGTCAGAAGATTTAATAGGACTTCTTAAAAGAGATCCAGTGACTTTTGATTTTAATAATGTGGATCAAATGCCACATCACATTTGTCACTATTGGACGGGACTTACAGTGACAGATTTTTTAGCATTGTATAATGAAATTCCTATGGAAAATCTAGTTAGTGAACCGAAAACTGCATTAGCCATTTATTTAATTAAACTTCGAACTGGAGAGAGTAATCGAAGGCTGGCCTCACTATTTAACATGTCCCGATCAACATTAGAGTCACACATGAACAAAGTAAGGTCATGTTTAAGCGAACATTTTGTACCAAGGCACATTGGATTAGAGCATATAACACCACAGCAAATAGCAGAAAGAAATCTAGCTATTCCTAATGCATTATATGGCAATCAAGAACTTCCAATAGAAGCCAGGCCCGCTATTTCAGTTTGTGATGGGACTTATATATATATTCAAAAAAGTGCCAACTATCTCTATCAGAAACAAACTTACAGTCTTCACAAATATGAAAACTTGGTTAAACCATTCATGATAGTATGCACAGATGGTCATATAGTAGATGTTGTAGGGCCTTATGCTGCCACACAAACTGATGCAGATATTATGACTGATTTATTTCAAAATCCCGAAAGCCCCATGAGGACTTTCTACAGGCAAAATGATGTTTTTATTTTGGATAGAGGGTTTAGGGATGCGATACCCTTATTAGAGTATTGCAATTATAGAATTCATAAGCCTGAAACTGTTGACCCAGGTCAACAACAACTAACAACTATGCAGGCTAACAAAAGCCGATGTGTCACATTGTGTAGATGGGTGGTAGAGGTGGTAAATGGTCGCTTCAAGCGTGATTACAAATTATTCAGACAAGATTTTTTTAATGTTGCATCTAAGCATTTAATGACCGATTTTAAAATTGGTGCAGCCCTCATCAACAGATTCCATCCACTAATCATAGACAGGACTGATGCTCCAGATATTATAAATAGAGTTAGGCATTACTTGCACGCCCGTAATTTTTTAGCTGAGTATGTTGCTGAAGAAAATCTTAATAGACGGCGAGTAATGTTTCAAAGAATTGATGCAAATATACCTGACTTAGAGAATTTCCCTCAATTTACTTATGAGCAATTAATGTTAGTGTCCCTTGGGCCTTATCAAGTAAAGCAAGCCCGTTCATACTATGGAGAACATGTTAGGAATAATGGTATTTACGAAGTGGAAGTATGTCCAGAATTGCAAAATGCCCAAAATATGATTGCACAAGTGCGTGGCAATAGCCCTTATCTTTTGAGGGGGAGAATAAAGTCTCGGCATATTAACAGGAAAAAATATTTTTCGTATATTTTGTTTGACAGGGAGCCATTGGGGCCACCCAATCCTTTGGATGCCATTTTAGGCTATTGTTGTAGCTGCCTTGTTGGAAATCGGACTGTTGGATGTTGTTGCCATGTCATGACGCTATTATGGTATTTGGGCTGGGCCAGGCATCAAGCAAATATAACGGCACCAGCCTCATTTCTTGATAACATTTTATTGGTATTTGAAGATGAATAGGCTTGGTAATTGAAAATGTGTCTTGTCTGAGTAATTGCAGTGATGATGTTTTTCTTAAAATGTGTTCTGTAAAATATTTAGATGTAGATATTTTTAAGCAAATGTATGTACTTAATTACGGTATTTAATTAAATACCTAAATAAAACATTCAAGTTCTATGTTCGTGTTTTATTGCATATCCTATTTGTATATTTTTTGCTTATTTGCTATGAGGAAGTCATAATGTCCAGTAATATAAGTAGACGACGAAGCTCTTCTACGCTATCGCGGCAAGCCCTAAAACAATATTTCAAAGGACAGACCAATATAGTTACATCAATGGGATAACGATAATGGTATTTTGATCTTTGACTGTTTCTTCACTAGCTGACTGTCGAAGCTTAATTCTATGAATGCATTTTCATAGAATTGCGCTTCGAAAGTCTGCACACCGGCAGTGAGAGTGTTTATCTATCGTACATTTTCTAAATTCTGAAAGGCGCTCAACTCATCTTTTAATGTCAACTGTCACTGTCTAATGCTACTGTCAAATGTCACTGCCATTGTCAAATGTCACTGTCATTGTCAAATGTCACTGTCAACTGTCACTTAAACTGTTAGTTAGCGACATCATTGCTATTCAAAATGATAAGGCATTTTTTTTGTTTCCTTTATACAGTGTCTCTCGCTTCTTCTCTGATCATAAAACAAAAACTATTGGAAAGCCATACCTTTATGCTTTATTACGACGTACTGTATGTCAATGTACATGAATATTTTTTGTTAGGGCACAGCTCCATACAAATTCTGGCCATGTCCTTTATTTTTATCTTTGTAGTTTTTTGTTGTGGAAGTCGGGTTGATTTTTTGTTAAAAAGTTTTTTATTATTACGAAACTAGTTGCTAAGAACAATTTTTTTTTTTTCGGGATAATAAACAGGAGTACAATTAAATGTGATATATACTATCTAATTAAACAAAATACTTATTATACTACTAGCAACATTATCCACTTATTACTAATTTGATTATTATTAATGCTACGTGTTAAAAAAAATGAAAAGAGAATACATGAGTGAATAGAGTGAACGATAAATCGTTGTTTAATTGAATTAATCTTTGTAAGAACGAAATTTATGTAACAAAAAGAGAAGAAAAGAAAATAAACCACTTAATAATTTATAAAACTAATTGAGAAGAGCATCGACTACAGATTTCCTAAATTGATGTGCTGTTAGATTAAAAATATCAATGTTTTCAAATTTAGTGTTGTAGGAATCCACAAGTTGGCGCAGAGGAGCGCGAAAGCCAGCACTTGAATTACATACGTGCCTGATATTAATAGAAAGTAGGCGGTATGAACGCGCTTGTCTACGCACTACCACGGGGTCTCATTGCTAAGAAAGAAAATTTGGTTCAAATAAATCTCACTAGATGGCGCGACATGTACACACAATTCAATAGAATTGTGTGTAAAATTAACATTTTCTGGAATTGAACATAAAAATTGTATGTTCTTGTTTAATCAACTCTCCTAAGTACAAAATTATGGAATATTGGGCTCTTAATTCACATTTCAAAGATTATTTTAACGGATCATTTAAAATTGATGCCAGTAGATGGCGCATTTTTTAATTTCTGAGGCATTCCTCTCGATTGTTAAAATTTGCATTGCAACACATTTTAGTGCAAAAAACCTGTAAAAACGTGCAAAAAAATACTATAAAACGAACCTTCATTGCCTATAAGGAAAAAAATATTCACGAACCTAGTAAACCCTTTTACTTGCAAGTCTCTGCTAACACCATCTATTGCCGTGAAAAGGGATCGAACGCGTTTGATGTACTGACAAAAATAACAAGATTAATCAGATGAAAAACGCTAGTTACGTCGGCACGGTTTCTTTGTATGGGATGAGGCATCTGTATGCTAGTATTATATTATCTGTGGCACTACTGTCCTCGGAACGATGTAACTATTTATTAAGTCTGAACAATCATATCTGTTATGCACAATACCATGTAGAAACATCGCTCCGAGAAGCAGTCTTCTGGATTCTAGGGTTAAATAAAAAGTTTCAAATACATTTCAGGTGGTTGAGGCCCCTGCAATAGCGAGGCCCCGGGCGATTGCCCTGCTCGCGACCCCCTAATGCCGCCACTGATAACAGCATCAAAAAATGTCAATAAAGTAAAGGTTGACTTACGGGGCACAACAGCACCAAATCTGTCGGGATGTTCGGCAATCATGCGGTTCTTGATAGTGCGGCGGCCCACCCCGCGCGTGCCCACGAGCGCCAGCACGCGGCGCAGGAAGGGCGGCGTGCGCGCCACCTCCTCGTACAGCGCCAGCTCCGCGCCTTCCAGCTGCACGCTCGAGCGGGACTCGTACACGAACTTCTTTTTCTTCTTTGATATCTGTGTGTCAATAAATATATAGGTGAATTTGAGAGGATCTATATAGGCCTTAAATCCTAGGGCAGAGGGCGGCAAATACTTGCAAATGGGGTTCGGATAGTATTGGTTTTGTTTTATCGAGATCTGATAAAATAAAACTCATTAGTTATATACTTACAGTAGTTTTTTTTTTTTGAATAATGCAAGACTATGCAAGATAAGGTGATTTATAAAATACACAAATTAAATTCTTAAAAATGGATGTGATGTTACATCTGTGGTATTGAGCCAGTTTTTAATAGTTTTGTTCACGCGGGGAACAGCTATTGCGAAGAATGTAGGTCTGTTTATCTCGGTCGCGGATAAATTTGAAAAAGAGTTACCGCGGCCTGGCTCAAGCAACTGAAGGAACACGGGTGGGTTTTAGTTAGTAAAAATCTGACACACCCTTCCGCTTCACCCAGAGCGGGAGAAGTCACGGAATGACACACCAGAAAAAAAAAAGAAAAAAGTTCTGTTTATCTCGAACGGAATTTGATTATCATCAAATATTATTTAAATTGAATAAGTACGTAAGTTATTTAATAATATTTGGCGGTCCAAGTTCAAGGAGCTCGTGGCTAAATAATAACAGCCACACTGGTTGATCATCAAAGTTAAGCAAAACTTGACGAGGTCGGTCCGTGGATGGGTGACCATTTCAACACACCGAGTTTCCTCCGTGCCTCAAAAAGCACGTTAAGCCGTTGATCCCGGTTGTCATTTGAAGATCTTTGACAGTCGTTACGAGTAGTCAGAAGCTTGAGATCTGACACCAGTCTTGCCAAGCAGTACCGTGTTACCCAGTTACCCAGTTACTGGGTTGTGGAGGTCAGATATGCAGTCGCTCCATGTAAAATACTGGTACCCAGGTGAATCCGGTAAGACTGTAAGCCGACCCTAATATAGTCGGGAAAAGGCTAGGCAGATTGATTAGCGGTCCAAGTTCCGACCTTTCGCGGTCCGTACATGGACCGCGCCTATTACCTACCGTCGTCCTAGTGGAACATGCTGGTCACCATCAAGCTAGCTGCGGACCAAGAGCTAAGTTACTTATGTTTACCTCGCATTGCTGAGTAAATTTTTCATGCTTGCGTGCAGACCGCAAAGTTTGTTAACTAAGTTGTCTAAGTATGAACAACTTCTTCAGCGAGCTATCTAAAGAACTTAGAATAGAAATAGCTCTTGGTTTTCAACCGGTTTTAGTGTTTTGTTAGTGTTGGGCATTTCTTTATTAACCGACTTCCCAAAAAGGAGGAGGTTCTATGTTCGACTTCAAGTTTGTTTTTTTTTTTTTTTTTTTGTGTATTTTCACCGATTCATCGTCAATTGTGGATCGATTTTAAAAATTCCTTTTTTTTGTTTTTAAAAGTATGTTCCGAAATTGGTCCCATTTTAATTTGGTGAAGATCTGATGAAGAACTTCGGAGATATACAACAGAACTCTTCAATAAATAACGGCAAATCTCTCGGGATTGCTGCAATCGCATTTCTGTTTATTGTTTATACCATTTCATAACATAACATCACGCCAGTACGCTCTTAAGGGGTACGCAGATCTCTCATTTCACCGGATATGTTCAAGTTTCATGAAATCTATTTTGGCGTTAAAGTTACCTTACTAACTTGCCTATTAGGTACGTACAACTAAAAAGTGAAAAAAAAAAAAAACTTTTTGCAAAAAAATACTACCGACTTCCAAATACAAAACTACAAAGTGAAAAATAACTTAATTTTTTTAAGTCGGTGTCCATAACGCAAAAAAATTGTACCTACGAAAGACACCGACTTAAAAAAATTAAGTTATTTTTCACTTTGTAGTTTTGTATTTGGAAGTCGGTAGTATTTTTTTGCAAAAAGTTTTTTTATTTCTATTATTATCGATAGATAAGTGTGATTAACACTTATTTATTCGAAGCATACTTTGGGAAATTGTAGTTAGCCGCGTGCTCCGAGCTTCCACATCCCCGTTGCAAGTAGGGATATAATAAATAAAATTATTTATTAAAAAAAACTTTTCGTTTAAATCAAGCTTTTTCGTATTCTTCTCATCAAACCCTTCTATTTGTTACCCATATCATAGCAGTGCACTAAAAATATCTAGTCCGCCATCTCGGTTCGTCCGCCATATTGGATTTAGAATGACATCACTTAGCTAACCATGCAACTAAACGTGTATGCAAAATTTTATCTTAATCGGTGCAGGATAACTGCTTTAAAATTCAATTGCAAGATTTGACCCGATCACACCGAGATACATACATACATTGCAAGTTAAATAAAAGCTTGTAACAAGTAAAATTTCAAAATTTAAAAAAAACCCCGAGACATTTATCTTGCGAAAACACCCCGATTCGAACAGAATCGAAAGCGATCGAAGTACTTATAAAAATAATCATCTTAATCAGATGATTTCTTTGTATGGGATGAGGCATCTGTATGTTAGTATAACATTATCTGTGCTAAGACAACATTCTTTTGAGTTGTCATTTTGTCATGTAGTCTGTTTATAATCATAATACAAATAAATTAATAAATGTAACAACCCCCTAGACATCTTTATTTTATACTACATAGACACACTTCGATCGACAATCTATTGAACACGTAATTATGACACGATATCTTGCGAAAGCCGCCCGATTCAAACAGTAAAACGCCCATAACTTTTGAACGGCTGAATCGATTTTATTCAAACATAGCTAAGAACACTCTCGACAAAATCACCTTGCAAACAAAAAGAAACTAAATCAAAATCGGTTCATGCGTTTAGGAGCTATGATGGCACAGACAGACACACAGATACACAGCAACACACGTCAAACTTATAACACCCCTCTTTTTAATCAAAAATCTTGTTAATAAAAAACAGTCAGACTGAATCAAATCAAATATCCATAGATAAGGTGCAATGACCTCAGGCCACGAACCACTGCAAAATGCAAGTTATATCCAAAACCTATGTCTACAACAACAACGGTGAGCCGTGGGCGGTCTTGTTTGACAGTAAAGTGAAATCGTTAACCCCAGGCTTAACTAATCGGTTGACACGGATGACCGAACACCGATAACTGTTAAGTTGTTTAGATGAAAAGGTAAAAAAGCGTAGGTATTAAAAATAGTTCAACTAGACCCGAGAGAGAAGTTTCTTTGGTGTTTGTGCAGTGTTTTTTTTTATGGAAAACGAAAGCTGTATTTGATAATGATTGGATAGGTTAGATAACGATGAAATGGACGCATACGCCTTGTTTTTAAGTTCCCACTGCTGGGAACCACGGGCCCAGTACGGGTTAATGAATGTCACGTGTGTACGAATTTTTGGTTACCTAGGACCATAAAAAATTAGGGGAACCAGCCCTCCTGAAGTGGAAGAGGTAAAATGAAGGTGGTGTGAGACCAATTTCTAGGAGTCTGCTTTCATGATTGGGTGAAATTGAATCTATACTAATCTATAATATAAAAACCGGCCAAGTGCGAGTCGGACTCGCGCACGAAGAGTTCCGTACCATTATCGCAAGAAACGGCAAAAAAATCACGTTTTTTGTATGCCCCCCTTAAATATATTTGATCCTGTTTTTAGTATTTGTTGTTATAGCGGCAACAGACATACATCATCTGTGAAAATTTCAACTGTCTAGCTATCACGGTTCATGAGATACAGTCTGGTGACAGACAGACAGACAGACAGACGGACCGCGGAGTCTCAGTAATAGGGTCCCGTTTTTATCCTTTGGGTACGGAACCCTAAAAATGAATCGCAAAATGTGTTGGTAAGCGCATAACTCAACAACGCCTGGACCAATTTGGCCAATTCTTTTTTTGTTGTGTTTGTTATTGTTAGGAGAACGTTCCTACGAAAAAAAAATATAAAAAAAAATGTAACCTCACCTACATAGGTAGGGTAGGGTAGGGTAGGTAGAGTGGGTAGGGTAGGGTGGGTAGGGTAGGTAGAGTTGGGTAGAGTAGGGTAGGTAGGATTAGGTAGGGTAGGTAGGGTAGGTGAGTGTTTGGTGTTTTTATGGCAAAACAAAGTTTGCCGGGTCAGCTAGTATTATAAAGAGGAAAGATTTGTATTTTTGTAAGTAATGAATATACTTAAAAACTACTGGACCGATTTCAAAAATTCTTTCACCGTTGGGAAGCTACACTATCCCCGGATGACATAGGTTATTTTTATCCCTGTATTCCCAAGGGAACGGCAAATACGCGGGTGAAACCGCGAGGCGTCATATAGTATAGTATATTTCGATGACAAACAATGGACTTTTATTTATAGATATTAGTCACCTGAACATTATGTAAATTAGAAAAAACGCAAGTGGGCAGAAAGTGGGCGATGACTCGTTCCCAATAACAATCTTAGGGTCATTACTTCATGTCTAGACTAATATGTAATTAGAAACTTCTAAACAATACAATAGTGACTCATAATTACAGTATTTCATCAAAATCCCGGAACAATTAGTGTTTTGTTAACACGACACGTCTGCATTGTATAACAATGAAACCGAAATCGCTGACGTGAAATGTTCGTGAGAATCCCTTGATTCATATATTGATAATGAAAGGCATTAGCAATTTAAAACAATGTGTATTATGTTTGTTTGGTCATACTAATGTGCTGATTTTGATCAGTTCCGGGTACAATGACTGGACTGTTCAGAAAGTCGATTCATTAATATTTCAGTATCTTTGGCCTTGCGTGATCGAATCAGAAATGTAGAGATCCGCAAGAGAACCAGAGTTACCGACATAGCCCGAAGAATTGCCAAACTTAAGTGGCAGTGGGCAGGGCACTTTGCTCGCAGAACGGATTGCCGATGGGGCAGAAAGGTTCTGGAGTGGCGACCGCGAACCGGAAGACGTTACGTTGGGAGATCTCCCACCAGGTGGACCGTTGACCTGGTGAAGGTTGTGGGGATCCGCTGGATGCGGAACGTACGGGACAGATCAATGTGAAGATGTTAGGGGGAGGCCTATGTCCAGTAGTAGTGTCTATCATGGAATGCATGAGATCCTGCTCTTCCTACGTTAAATCAACAACCTTAAAAAATAAGGCAGAAAATGGGACAGAATGGATGCACAGAACCGGGAGTTCGGGCGCAATTTAGGAGACCTATGAATTTGTGATAACTAAGGAAATAAAAAAAAATCTCTTATAAGTCTATGACACTATTTTTAGGGTTTCGTACCCAAAGGGTAAAAACGGGACCCTATTACTAAGACTCCGCGGTCCGTCTGTCTGTCACCAGGCTGTATCTCATGAACCGTGATAGACAGTTGAAATTTTGACAGATTATGTATTTCAGTTGCTGCTATAACAACAAACACTAAAAACAAAAAAAAAATAGTGGGGCTCTTATACTAAAAACGTGATTTTTTGCCGTTTTTTGCGATAACGGTACGGAACCCTTCGTGCGCGAGGCCGACTCGCACTTGGTTGGTCTTTATGTTTTATTTAACGATAGGCTCGCCTTTGACCACTATCTCACCTGATGGTAAGCGATGATGTGGTCGAAGGTGAAGCACGCTTGCCTAGAAGTAACCTATTCACTCTTAACCCTCTTTAGATAATAAAAGTTACACAAATAAACTTACCCTTGCACCACAGATACTGATTTTATGCACGAAGTCAGCTTCGGGCGCGACATACGCCTTGCGCCTCTCCTCCAGCTCTGGTGAGGGTATCAACCCCACTGTGTCAGGGTTCTCTACATGACTTGCTTGCCACCAATTAGGATCCTTTCGATCTGACACCTGTAAAATGAGATGTCTGGATTCATACCACAATAATTCTGGAGCAGTACATTATGTATTGTGAAATTTATACAAATACATACATAAACTCACGCCTTTTTCCCATGGGGGTAGGCAGAAACTACAACGCCACCTGCAACGATCCTTACATACTTCTTTTGCTTCACTCACATTCATACATCTAGTCATACACACACGCCGCGCGCCGGTTATGAGTACTGCGCACCTGGCCTTTTTGAAGAACATCACCTATAAGGTCTATGTATGTCTTTCTAGGGCGTCCCCTCCCGGCGTTTCCAAGTAATAATAATTATACAAATCTATATATATAAAAATGAATCCCTATTTCCCTTGGTCACGACATCACGCGTGAACCCTTTCGTTTTTTATTGTTGGTTATTGCTAAGATAAGGTTCTTATGAAAGAAAAAAAAAAAAAAAAAAAAATTTGGTAGGGTATGGAGCGTGGGTATGTAGGGTACAGGCAGGATAGGGTAGGTAAGGTAGGGTAGGGTAGGTAGCGTAGGATAGGTAGGGTAGGTTAGGTTCGGGTAGGGTGGGTAGTTCACGGGATCGATGCCGCGGGCACAGCTAGTTGGGTAATAAATTCTCGTCATAAAGAACTCAAGTAACTTCACAATGTCTTGAGGTGTTTTAAAATGACTTATGTGATGATTGTTAATTAGTAATTAATGAACATACTGAGAAAGGACAAAAAGCCATAAGATGTATGACCAAAGGATGTCTTAACATTTTCTTGATATCATGTTGTCATTGTTTGCAGAAAGTATACACTGAATGGATATATGATCAAAACTTACTTGTAAAATGTCGCCCCTTTTGAACTCTAGACCAATTTCCTTGCATGGCAGTAGGGTGTCTTCCTTAGGGTCATAGTCAAACAGAGCCCTCATGTAGCACTGGAAAAAACAATTTAACATTACTGTCTTAATATTTACACTATTCTTTTGAGTTGTAATTTTGTCATGAAGTCTGTTCTAATCATAACACAAATAAATTAAAAATACCCCCTACTCATTTTTATTTCATGCTACATAGACACGCTTCGATCGACAATCTATTGAACACGTAATTATGACACGATATCTTGCGAAAACAGCCCAATTCAAACAGTAAAACGCCCATAACTTTTGAACGGCTGAACCGATTTTCATCAAACATAGCTAAGAACACTTTCGATAGTCACCAATCAAACAAAAAAAAAAAACGAAATCCAAATCGGTTCATCCGTTCAGGAGCTATGATGCCACAGACAGATACACAAACACACAGGTACACATGTAAAGCTTATAACACTCCTCTTTTTCCGTCGGGGGTTAAAAATAGTTGCTGTTACATCTCAATCAAGATCTATTATTGTCCTTCTTCTATACCAATATTATAAAGAGGAAAGATTTTTTTGTTCGTTTGTTTGTACCGAATAGGCTCCGAAACTACTGGCCCGATTTTAAAATTCTTTCACCTATGGAAAGCTACATTATTCCCGAGTAACATAGGCTATAATTTTGACGGGAGCGAAGCCGCGGGGGTCAGCTAGTTGTTGATAATTTTATAATGATTGTATATGTATACTGTACTAAAAACTTTCAAATGCTATGTGATTTTATGATTACTAAAATAATGATGCAATTTTGAGTGCACTGTTCTTAGTGCAAAATATATTCAGTAGAAATGTATTTACATATTGTCAACGGGGACAAGGTTGCATAATTATAGAAAACACTACAGCACATGTATAAGATTAGATACAGCAATTTTACACAATTAAGATTGCTGTTGGTGGTTTTAAACTAGACGGTTAGTCTGTATTTCGGGACATACAATGTTATTTCCTGTTAGGTTTGTGTTGTTTGATGTTGAGTTTGTTTCTTTTTACCCGACTGCCGAAGGAGGGTAATGTGTTTATCAGTCTATGTATATATTCAGGTATGTATGTTTGTTCCTATGTGGCTTTCTAGAGACCAAACCTACGCGTTTTGATGGTTCTTACGTCAATCGATTCGTCTTAACCCTGCGAGTGTCACTGGCTACATTAAAATTGGAAAATAGAAAAATGGCAGATTTCGGCCGCCATATCGTGGGGGCCCAAATTTTTTTTACTTCCAAACCCATCGTGTGGGGTATCAAAATAAAGGGTTTTAAGAGGTGACTTCAAAAATATATAATACTTATATGTTTAAATGTACCTAATTAGAAAAAAAAATACCTAAATTTATAAATAAAAAAAGTTAATTCAAAAAATCGACAAACCCAACTGCTTAAAAAGCGAACTAAAAAGACGAAAACAAGGAGAAAATCATGCTGTGCAGGCGGAGGATACATATTCGCGGGCTGGCTGTCCAAATCCAGGTGTATCCAATAAGTAAGTGTAAGCACTCGGGTTTTTGATTTTTTTAACTAACTTTTCTGATATAAAATCTAAAACCCAAACAATAAGAGGATATTTTATATTAGTTATTAAATTAATTTATACTCACACTAAGCTTATTTGATAACTGAGCAGTCTTCTCTTTAAGATTAGGCCCAACTTTGAGTGTGATCCGGTCATTGGGCTTGGCTACGGCTTCCTTGAGCTGGTCTTCGGAGTCTATGTGGACGCCGTCTACTTCTAATAATACGTCTCCTATGGACACTAGTGCTTGTTTTGCGGCAGCACTGCCCGCTAATATCCTAGCTACGATGAGCTGTCCATGCTCATCTGTTGTTACCTGATGAAAAAAAAAGTAATCAAAATACTTCTTATACTAGTGGGAAAAAATCTTTGTTTAATAATTAAGGAAGCTTATACCGATATGGGAAGACATCCTTTCTTCAGATCAATTTAATTGATCCAAGGTACAATAGGCCTTTGAAAAAATATGATAGGTATTTAAGGTTGAATTGAAATACAAAAGTATAAATTATTGTGAGAACGAAAAATTTTAAATTACACAATTGTAGAATATTATTTGTCTGAACATTGCAAGGTCAAAATTGTAATTAAGTAGTTTTGTAAAACAGACAATGTAAAGCAATTAACCTATTTACTGTCCCTTTGTCTTGTGCGGTATGTAAACCAGTTTTAACAGTAAGTTGTTAATCTGCACATTTTCCTTATCCAGTTTAATTAACTTTCAAAAGGTTATTGGCACTGGCACATAACAAAAAACTTGTTATGGATGAATAAGATTTTAATACAATCACAGACGACAGGAATTCCAAATTTGAAATTCATACTCACAGTTAATCCTAAAGGCTGTCCAGGCACTTTCCTGAGCCCCACAACTTTCACAGTTTCTACAGGCATATCACCGTTTTCGTCTGTGGTTCCGTTAGCACCTTCTGCAGTGTCCTTGTTTACTTCTAATTCTGGAAGTGGGGGCTTTTCTTCAATGCCAGAACCTCGGTCTACCCAAATTGCACCTATTTGATCATGAGCATCTATTAAAGCCTGTAAGGAAATGATTAGATTAGTTGAATAGAAGTAAATATTGGACACAGATTCTTATTAGGTGCTTATTTAAAACAAAACACTAATAAATATTTTGTTTTTGGTTGGTTTAATTTGTTATTGACTTGGTATCTATGGTTACTGTTTACTTTAACATGTTCTGAATATCCTAATATTCATTATTACTTCAATAACAAATGCAGTGTATCTGCTGAAGATCTCATTAAACTGGCATCTACTAACACACCATGCAGTAAATATTTGTGTTACTTTGTAAACACGTCGCTGAAGGCTGGCTAATATTGGAAGGGGAGTACCTACCTTAAAGTGTGCCCTGGACACAATAATAGCGAGTTCGGCTTGTTCAATAGTCCGTATATTGTTGCCACGGTACTCGCTTAGTGAACGTATTATGTTTACGTTGCCCAGCGAGACTGGTTTTACGATCAAGTCCTCCTCCGAATCGATAGACTGTAATAACAACACTCACCAGTAATTAAAACAGAACCCAGGAACGGCTGTTGGTACTCCAAAATACGAGCTACAAGCATTTATAGGCGTGGCACTTGTTGTCGTTAAAATGTTGAATGAAAACTAAAATATTAGCGTATTGACAACACGTCGAATTTCCAATAAGAACTAAATAAACTATTTACGAGCTAATACTGGGGAGAATAGCAGAAAACAGCTACATTTATGTACTAATCTGTTTTTGTTGTATTAAAAGAACACACCCAAACGAACACTGGCACGATTTCGCTAAATCTTTTTTTCCAACTGCGAGTTTTTGACAGTTATAAGTGAGAACTGCACGCAATTTTTAACCTTATCCCATTGATATAGTGTTGATAGCTATGTCATAATTTATCGATACTTCGCGTCTGTGTCGCTGGAACACTGTGTCTGTCAGTTCAAAGAGAATGAAACCGTTCTTTGTTTCGTAGCGACAGAGTATAGCATTAGAAAAGGATAGCGTACAGAAAATTACTAACTTTACTTCACGCTTGCGTTTTATTTTGTTTGTTAGACACGTTCTGAAAAATACCTAAGTTTTAAAAGTGCTTATTTAGCTATTTCTGCCTGGGAACCTGGGTACTTATTCAAAGAGGAAAAACTGAGAAAAGAGACAGCGGCGAAAGTCCGCCAGCGGAACTCGTGGATCATAGATATTGCGGAACCGGAAAAGGTATATTTGGAGTATTTAGAAAACACACTGGGCGGAAAAATTAAAAAAGGAATTGCACATTGCACCAGTATGGCAGCTTGGGTATATATTACTATTACAAAACTCATTTTTCTTGATCCCGTTTTATCGTCGTGTGTACTTTGTGTTATCTTATGTATTTAATTGTACTCAGTATTTACCTCCCACTTTCTTCCAAAATCAGGACTCTCAACTATACTTTTCAAAAATATGACTTCATGATTAGCCAAATCTTCTTCAGGTTTCGGCTCCTCCTTTTCTAAAATAAAATAAATCGGTTTTAGGAAATATAATGATTCGGAAACATTATCATTATTATTTGACGAATGTGAAATTTATTTTAACCGACTTGCCAATAAGGAGGTTCTATGTTCGAGTGTAGGTTTGTTTTTTTAAACGACTTTACAAACAGGAGGAGGTTCGCAACCTCTGATGTTATTTTTTTTTCGTACTTGACTCCGTCTTATATAATAAATTTTTAAAAAAAAAAATTTTTATAAAAATTTTTTTTGTTGCTCGAAAGAAGTTTATTCCGAAATGGTGCCATTTAAATTTGGTAAAGATCTGATGAAGAACTTCGGAGATATACAACAGAACTCTTCAATAAATGACGGCAAATCTTTGGGATTGCTGCAATCTCATGTCTGTTTATTGTTTACACCGTTGCATAACATAACATCACGCCGGTACGCTCGAAAGGGATAATAAGCAGATGTATACAGTTTACCCTTACACTCTCATTCCACTGGCTATGTTCAAGTTTCATTTTTTCGGGTAATCTATTCTGGCATCACTTTGGGCATTAGAGGTACAGTCAAGGGTCAAAAGTGCTGTCATACCACAGAGGACTTTTTTATTTGTGAAAAGTCATACTCTCCCAAAACTCAAATGGCTAGTTTTTGTAGAAGAAGTTAAATTCCACAACTGATTTAATATTTTGTATAGAAATTAAAGTATAGATTATTCCTACTAACCGCGAAATGTTAAAATTCTGCTGCTTACAAAAAAAATGCCTTTTCTGTTTTGGTAGAGTGTGACTGCAATTTTAACCTTTATAGTACATACCTAACTATAAAACTTGCCCATTATGCACTATAGCCCTCGCCAAACTTTTTAGAAGTTGGTTTGCGACGCACGAAACGGTGCTGTTTTTGTATGAGATTTCCTACTGCGCAGCCATTTTAGCCAACTTCAGGGCGGCCAATAAGTTTGGCGAGAACTATACAACTAGAAAGCAAAAAATAAAAACTTTTTTTTGAATAAATATATTTCGGAAGTCGGTGTTATAAAACGATGAAACAGGAACACCCACTTCCGAAATTGAAGTTTTTTTTAACCGACTACCCAAAAAGGTGGACGTTATCAATTCGACAGTATTTTTTAATTTTTTCATGTGAACTTTTTACTAGGTGAAGAGATTTTGTCGATTCTTATCTCTCTTACGACAAGCACCAGCTTCCAAATAAAAACACTACAACGTGAAAAATAACTTCAATTTCTGAAGTTGGTGTCAAAAACGAAGAAACGAAAATAGGAACACCGACTGCCGAAATTGAAGTTATTTTTCACTTTGTAGTGTTTTTATTTGGAAGTCGGTTGTATTCTATTGTAAAAAAGTTGTTTTCACATTGTAGTTTTTTTTTGGAAGTCGTTTGTATTTTTTTAAATAAAGTTTTTATAATACCGCTGCTTTATTCGTTTGTATAAGACCGTGATGCAGTTATTGGGACCTACCGTAGGGACATTAAGCAGGTATTTGTATCTACTTATCAGTTTTTGGGTCATCTATTGCACATATTATTATCTACCTATGTAGTATACCTAGTGTGTCAATAGATGACATGTTAGTTAAAATCAGGTTTCTGTAAATTAAAATTGATTGACCAAATAGTTTTACATAATCTAACATGAATTCCATGACCCATAGACTAGTGTCAACTGTATCATAGACCAAGGTAAACCTAGGTGATGTTAGACTTTAGTTTATGGTATAACATTTTATTGTTTATTGACATTCAAATCTCTGCTCTGCTCAGCTCTGCCCCACAAGCTTCGACGACTCCGCGGTATTTCACAACGGTAGGTAACTGTATCATTATTATAGGTAGGTTGTGTGTTTGCCATGTCTTTGTGACTCATTGATTTTTTTTTACGAACCTTACCTATTGACATATGGTCATAAAATGTCACGTCTCACGCAAACATGTATGTTGTCAATACCACTAGTAGGGAGGGGATTTCATTTGTATTCCACCCTCGCTAGAGTTAATTTTTTCTTTGATTCCACCCCTAATGAAAATAAATATTATGTCAGAGGGAGGGTGATTGTTATTGTCCAGAAAACCCGGCAACCTAATTGTACACATGTGTAATCGATTTTATCAATGGAATGAAAAAGATTTGTCTATGAGATTACGTGCAATACTGATTTACTTACTTGTCTGTCTTCTAATTTTCTAATGCTATTATTAATTGGAACGTGGTTCAGAGTACCTTGAAGAAAGATTATGTTTTTGCGAACGTTTTCCTTCCAGGAAATATTTACGTTAATATTCTTAAAACGACTTGAAAAATGAGTTGTTGTTTCCGGGTCAGTTTGTTTGTTTAGGAGCGTGGCATTTCGGTCTGAAGTGTGAACGGTACCTACCAACAAAAATTCTTCCAAATCAAAAAATCATCAAGATAAAATCTTTCGGTTTTTGAATCATTAGAGCAATAAGCCGCATTCAAAAGATTTTTCATATAGATATCAATACTAAGTAGCAGCCTTATTGCGTAGTGAATTCGGCAAAGCAAAGGGCAAAGAGTACGAACAATAGACCAATCATATAGACGGAAATCCACATCCCGCCTTTCTTCTCGCCAAAGGCTGCAGGTATAATTTGTTTTCCCGAATGATGATATTTATCGGAAACTTTCACTTCAGAATCATATCATGGCAAACTTTTTGGGTTTAAGTTTGACTAACTAGCCTAATAGACCGTCGGCAGATTGGCATGGTGCCTCGTCTAGCCAGACGATGCCTTATTAAAAGGCAGCAGATGGACTTAGACAGCATGTAGCAGGCAGCTCGGTGTTGTAGTGCAACAGTTAGTGGCGGATTAACTAGCCTATCCCCCCCAATAGGTACGTAGAAAAACTTGAGTTATAAGAGCCTGAAATAAGCAAGGGGTTCCGTGCCTCGGAAAGGCTTGGTATTCTTTGACTTTTTATACTGAAATAGGAGATACTCGTAGGTACTCTTTATTGACTTAAGCGTTTATTACACTAATGTAATTCAGGGCCCTGAATTAGCGTGCACCTGAATGCTACGGT
Organism: Orthosia cruda; assembly: GCA_964057195.1. Taxonomy (NCBI): domain Eukaryota; kingdom Metazoa; phylum Arthropoda; class Insecta; order Lepidoptera; family Noctuidae; genus Orthosia; species Orthosia cruda. The sequence goes on from OZ059849.1 coordinate 6,941,466, forward strand.
CGCTATTTTGGGCACCCTAACTACCTAACAGATACTACACCACCCTAGGGCCCTGAATACCGTGTCACAGATAATATCGTGTAGTGTAATAAGCGCTTTATGCAGGAAAGCAAGAATACGGGGCGCAAGAGTTTGCGTGGCAAGCTACAAAATAGTGCCACCAAAGTCCACACCTCGGATAGTTTAGATTTTCTTTTAGCATTCATCGATATGTTGGTTGTTACACAAAACCTTGATAATAATTTGAAAGATGCAAGAGCGAAAATTTATATGGACAGATATAGAATTGCCTTTATCGACTCCTTCATAAAATACTATGATAAGAGACAAAATTCTTGGCACACAACTTACAGGGTGGCAGGTTAGGGGAGAGCATAACTGTACTTGACTCAAGAAAAAAAGGAAACTAGTGAGGCGGCTTAGGCGGCTCAAACCACCCCTCGCAGTCTGCCACCCGGCGGCGGGGGGCGGTGGCGCCATGGTCCGCTTGGCCTAAGAGTAAATACGGCACTACCGCAACCCTTTCTTAAATACATCAGCACTATTGCGCCGCATGGAGTATAACTCTGCGCATTAGAGTTGAGTCTGAAAAACCTATAACGTTTTTTTTTTAAGTTTTGATCTATGTTAGTTTCAGATATAAAATATTAGCCAGGTAAAATGAAATTTCAGATAAACACATACAAGAAATCGCAGTAGCATAGATTTACATTGCTAATTGCGGCAGTGGCACTGCTGTGCTGGCCAGTGGCCGACAAACACGCAATGTTACTTTTATACACGTACTATTTATTACTCTACTATACTCGTATTATTCATATTGCGTGAGTGAACAAATGTACTACTGCTGGAAAAGGAAATCGGGCAATTTGACATATTTTTTTTTTACATTCGAGTAAATTCGGTATGCAAATCTATATATATAAAAGAGAAAGTATGTATAGGTCCGTATAGGCCCAAAGGTCTCAAGATAGTCAAAGATAAAAACAAAAATATATATATACTAGCTGACCCGGCAAACTTTGTTTTGCCATAAAAACACCAAACATTCATCTACTAAATATCCTACCTACCCTACCCTATCCTACCTACCCTACCCTACCTACCCTACCTACCCTACCCTACCCTACCTACCCTACCCTACCTACCCTACCCTACCTACCCTACCCTACCTACCCTACCTACCCTACCCTACCCTACCTACCCTACCCTACCTACCCTACCCTACCTACCCTACCCTACCTACCCTACCCTACCTACCCTACCTACCCTACCTACCCTACCTACCCTACCTACCCTACCTACCCTACCCTACCTACCCTACCTACCCTACCCTACCTACCCTACCTACCCTACCCTACCTACCCTACCTACCCTACCTACCCTACCTACCCTACCTACCCTACCTACCCTACCTACCCTACCTACCCTACCTACCCTACCTACCCTACCTACCCTACCTACCCTACCTACCCTACCTACCCTACCTACCCTACCTACCCTACCTACCCTACCTACCCTACCTACCCTACCTACCCTACCTACCCTACCCTACCTACCCTACCCTACCTACCCTACCCTATCCTATCTCTCAAGTTGGATCGAACTGCACATGGTGTGCGAATTTTATTATAATCGGTTAAGTGGTTTAGGAGTCCATTGAGGACAAACATTGTGACACGAGATTTATATATATTAAAATATATATACGTAACGTCCAATAGTACAGTCAGCATCAAAAGTAGCTAATCAATATAAGTGGGTGACCATAAGCTCTTAGAGAAAGGTTATTTAAAGAGTGCGTAAGTGACAGATGTATTTGACTTGTATACATCTGTCCCTTTTTCACAGCCGAACCATAATAGTTTTGATACGTCGTGGTTCGGGGGCAGGTGTCCACATACTGATCAATATCATCAAGGTAGAAAAAGTTTTAGTTTGTGAGCATCACCCAGTATTTCAAAATTATAAGTGAGCACATAAATTGTTAAATATTTTGCAGCAAACTGAAAGTTATAAAGCAGCATGTGCATTTGTTCAGATATTTATCTGAGACGATGGATCTTCAAGGACGAGGTCAATCGGTTAGTACCTACAGGTAGTCGATATTCTATCGATAATGACCTTGATTTGAAGGTCGGGGCTATAGAAAGCAGTGATTTATTTCTGTAATGAATGCTGTCAAAGAAGAAGATAAGTGCAAAGCCTTTTGTCAAAGGACCTCTGACCATGAATCAAGTAAAGACCTTGAGAATATTCAGATGGTCCAAGGATACAACAATGAAAATATGATTGACTAGCTGACCCCCGGGGCTTCGATCCCGTCAACTGGCTATCTACCTACCGACCCTGCCCACCCTGCCTACCCTGCCAACCCTGCCTACCCTCCCTGCCTTCCCTGCCTATCCTGCCTACCTTGCCTACCCTGCCTACCCTGCCAACCCTGTCTAACCTGCCTACCCTGCTGCCAACCCTGTCTAACCTGCCTACCATGCCTTCTCTGCCTATCCTGCCTACCCTGCCTACCCTGCCTACCCTGCCTACCCTTCTTACCCTGCCTACCCTGCCTAACCTGCCTACCCTGCCTTCCCTGCCTACCCTGCCTTCCCTGCCTATCCTGCCTACCCTGCCTACCCTGTCTACTCTGCCTACCCTGCCAACCCTGCCTACTCTGCCTACCCTGCCAACCCTGCCTACTCTGCCTACCCTGCCAACCATGCCTATCCTGCCTACCCGGCAAACCCCGCCTACCATGCCTACCCTGCCTACCCTGCTTACCCTGCTTACCTTGCCTAGCCAGCCTAGCCTGCCTACCCTACCTACCCTGCCTACTTTGCCTACCCTACTTACCTACTATTTTTATCTATCATCAATGTTTTTCTCAGCGCACGCCAAAGAATGAATTTTATAGGCAACATTTTCCTACCTTGGGTTACATTATTGCAATGTTCATAAGGATCTCTAATATTTTTGAAAATTTATTATAGCCTATGACACTCAGGAATAATGTAGCTTTCTACTGGTGAAAGAATTTTCAAAATCGGTTCTGTAGATCCAGAGATTATCCCTTACAACGTCACAAACTCACAAACCCACAAACTTTACCTCTTTATAATATTATTATAATTATAATTATAATATATAATATAATATATAATATAGATTGCGTTCTACAAACAATTCTTGCGAAAAGAAAGGAAGAGATGGTACTGAAGAGAGTTTAGTTACATAGAGTCTGTGTAATTAAACATCTCTTTTCAGTCTCCTTTGTGTATGTCATAGACAAATGAGACTGAAAAGTTGGCAAAGAACCACCGCTGTTTAAGAAGTTATAAGATGAAGTTGTCTTTGATATTTGTTTTCCGAAATACTGTACTGTACTGCTCCGTTTTTCGTAGTATTTTGTCAAACAGTGTACGCAAAAGCACTGCACCACGCATATATGTAATATTCATCTGCCTTTGCATAAAAACCTCGATTTTTGTCCGTTTTATTTACTCTGGGCGCGGATAATGATGAGAGAGCACAGGGGGCTGAACATAAGCTCGGTTATTTTGAGTGTATGTAAGGGACAGATGTATATGACTTGTATACATCTGTCACTTACGCACACTCAAAATAACCTTACTCTAAGAGCTTGTAAAAGTAATATAAAAGTCATTTTGAGGAGAAAATTAATTTCAATAATTTTTTAAGTCATATTCTCCTCATATTGACTATTATAATTGCTTGTTTAAATTATTGTTTATATTTATTGGTATTGGCAACTTGCCGAGAGCAGTGGTGGCCCAGTGGTGACGGCCCCGACTTACGAGTTGTAGGCCATAGGTTCGAACCCGAGCAGACGCTTTACTTTGTGTAATTTATTTCATCACCACTGCTCTTAAAACAGTGAAGGAAACATCGTGAGGAAACAGGCAAGTCCTCGAACAAAAAATGCAAAGACATGTGACATCTAGCAATCTGCACTGGGCCCTCTATGAGAGGAGACCTGTGGCCCAGCAGTGGGAACATTAAAAGGATGATAATGATGATTGGCAATTTAGCTATTTTATTCTATTCTTAGCTCTTACAGTAAGTAAAGATCGGTATAATAATAGCTATTTATGCAACTGTTACGTTATGGACGGTCTTTTAATACGAGTGCCATTTTTCGGTACAAGCGTAGCGCGTACCGAAATAGGTGGGCACGAGTTATTAAAAGACCAATAACGTACAGTTGCATACAAGATTTTATTTACGAAGGAAGGAATAAAACTTAGATATAGACAAATAAGTATTTCAGGAAGTGTGTTTAAGTATTTCATTTCTCATATACATGTCTTGATTTTCCTGGTAGTAAATTATTTGTAGCCGCAACTGCTCTATTTGTTATATCTGGTGGAGTATTTTCAATATCATTTGATTTTGAAGACATTTTTCATAAAATTTGGAATAAAATTTCACTCAGAAATTTTTCCCGCGTCCACTACTTTTTTTTATTTAGTCTTTATTAGGTATAAGGCAAAGATCTTGTAGCCGCAACAGCCAAATAGTACACGATACTTTTGTTCTAAACTTGTTCCATTTTTAAAAACATCATTTACATTGTCTCGATTTCGAAGTAATATTATAGGTACCTGGCTGTATGTTCAGAATGTCTTTGCTTGTGTTTTAGAATTTATGACGATTCGCATAATGCAACCCGATGTCGTTATGGGTATCTTATTGAAACCGCTGTCAATTTTATAATTCGAATATAACGAAACCGAAGTAGATAATAGCTATTTATGCAACTGTTACGTTATGGACGGTCTTTTAATACGAGTGCCATTTTTCGGTACAAGCGTAGCGCGTACCGAAATAGGTGGGCACGAGTTATTAAAAGACCAATAACGTACAGTTGCATACAAGATTTTATTTACGAAGGAAGGAATAAAACTTAGATATAGACAAATAAGTATTTCAGGAAGTGTGTTTAAGTATTTCATTTCTCATATACATGTCTTGATTTTCCTGGTAGTAAATTATTTGTAGCCGCAACTGCTCTATTTGTTATATCTGGTGGAGTATTTTCAATATCATTTGATTTTGAAGACATTTTTCATAAAATTTGGAATAAAATTTCACTCAGAAATTTTTCCCGCGTCCACTACTTTTTTTTATTTAGTCTTTATTAGGTATAAGGCAAAGATCTTGTAGCCGCAACAGCCAAATAGTACACGATACTTTTGTTCTAAACTTGTTCCATTTTTAAAAACATCATTTACATTGTCTCGATTTCGAAGTAATATTATAGGTACCTGGCTGTATGTTCAGAATGTCTTTGCTTGTGTTTTAGAATTTATGACGATTCGCATAATGCAACCCGATGTCGTTATGGGTATCTTATTGAAACCGCTGTCAATTTTATAATTCGAATATAACGAAACCGAAGTAGATAAAGATCTTAGTAGCTCTATTTGACGTTTATCTTTTCTGCCAGCGGCTTCACCCGCGTGACATTCGTAAATGATCCTGACGGAACATATTCCCGGGATAAAAAGTATCCTATCTGCTATTCCAGACTATTATCTATCTCTGTGCCAAATTTCATCCAGATCCGTTCAGCCGTTTGAGCGTGAAGTAGTAGTAAACATACAAACACACACACTCATAAACATTCGCCTTTTAATATTAGTGTGATATTTTGATGATACGACGATGCGACAGTTTAGCGCACTTACGTAAAGCCCAACCTATTTTTCTGCGCCAAGATATTAACAGACACCTAACCGTTCGCATGAAGTATCGTTTGTATGGCCTAGTCTAGTCTACACATTAGTATCCATTCTGGGGGTTTGCCTTAAGGCGACGACTAACGCCAACGACCTTGAGGGAACAAAACGCGCACTCGTTTCACACATTATTCTATGAGTTTAAAAAAAAAGCCTCAGAACAAAATGTAGATAATTAAATTGACTTCGAGATGATGTCGATTTCATTAAAATACGCCTAGCGGTTTTGGTGCGATTGTCGTGTTTTTGTCCGTTTTAGACATAACTTTACAAATTAATTACACTATGTTATCCGAAAAAAAACTCTAAATTTTCTTAGATCAAATTATTAAGAAAGTGCTCAAATGTAACTTATATTTTTTCCAAAAAATTACGACTGGCCGTTTAGACGTGATTCTCATTTTAAAATCAGCTACTCAAGGGAATCTGCGCTTTTACAGACTTGTGTTAATGTACCTTCGATACAGTAGAATGCCCAGTGTTTTTTTACGACAAAGAACAGAGTATCTATAGAGCAGTTATTTTCTGAAAATAAGTACTATGCATAATGATTTGATATATACTCGTACATAATTATTTACACTTTCCACAGGTAGGTTATGAAGTCTACGTGGATCTTATAACAACAGTTTATGTTCTGATATTAATTAGTATCTTGTTTTAGTAGAAACGGTAAATAGGTAAACAAAATGATTCCCTCCTGAACCTTAGATAGGATTGATCTTAAATTGTACATAAAAGGAAAGAGGGGTATGGAGCGCCGACTGAATTTCCTTAGTAAATAGTCGTAATTCGAGGTTTGGCTCTCGCCTATTTTCGCCTCCAATATTGGACCAAATTTAAAACTTATTCCATAAACTGAAAATGAAAGGTATATTCTATGCCTCTATGTTTTCCTTTTTGATGATACATTATCTTTAGAAGCACTAGAACCCTCAACAAATGCTCAAAATTACGCTGTCAACGGAGGCTTAGTGTACAAATTTGACAAATATAAATGCAAAAAAGTTTTTTTTATTCAAACTTTTTAGTTTTACCTACCTAATAGGCAAGTTTTTTAGTAAGGTAACTATAATGCCAGAATATATTACCCGAATATCATGAAACTTGAACATAACCGGTGAATTGATAGATCTGCGTACCCCTTAAGAGCGTACTGGCGTGGCATGAAATGGTATGAACAATAAACAGACATGCGATTGCAGCAATCCTGAGTTTTTTAATGAAGAGTTCTGCTGTATATCTTCGAAGTTCTTCATCAGATCTTCAGCAAATTAAAATGGGACCAATTTCGGAACATACACTTTCAAATAAAAATAATTTTCAAAATCGGTGTACAATTGACGGAGATATAGGTAAAATACATAAAAAAAAAAAAACGTACTCCATGTCGAACATAGAACCTCCTCCTTTTTGGTAAGTCGGTTAAAAAGGAAAACATAGGGGCATAGAAACATTTTACATTACCAGTTTATGGTATATCTTTTAAATTGGTCCAATATTGGAGGAGGAAATAGACGTGAGCCAAACCTCGAATTATGATTTTTTACTAAGAAAATTCAGTCGGCGCTCTCTGCCCATATTTCCCCTTAATTCTGCAGAACCTCAATGCTGAATTTACGCTTCGATGTTATCTGACCTAAATATTGAAGAAGCTTGTTCCGAAAACGGGTTTTTTTCACCATTTTCCGGAATGGAGAATGATGAAACTAAGCCCCGAATTAATGATTCCATTCAACGGAGCGCTGAATTTTTTTTATGACCCGGTATTAACATTGACGTTTGACTTTCTGATATTGATTAGATGCTTGTTAAGTAGAAACGGTAAAAAGTTAATCAAAATGGTTCTCTCTTGAACCTTAATTAGGTCTGATCTAAAATTGTACTTAAGTAGGAGTTTTTATTTTATGCAACCAGCGCTTAATTCTTTCATGCTACTCTGCAGAACCTTTATACTGAATTTTCCCTTCGATGTTATCTGACCTAAATATTGAAGAAGCTTGTTCCGAAAACGGGTATTTTTCACCATTTTCCGGAATGGAGAATGATGAAACTAAGCCCCGAATTAATGATCCCATTCAACGGAGCGCTGAATATTTATGACCCGGTATTAACATTGTGGTTAATATGCAAGCAGTTTATTACTCGGTATACACGTTTATTATGGTTATTAACAATGTTGAATGCAAATTAATCGAAAACTCTGATGGTATGGGATGCTGCCAGCTTTATAGAGTTAATACGGACATTTATTATGTTCAATTGTTGATCGTACTTCATGAAAACGTAACGTTTATTGTGTGCATGATTTCAATTCGCTCGGCACTATTATTTAGTAGTAAACTGATCGTGAATAGAATTCCACTTAGATTCCGGGTCAGCAGTTACAGGAGAATACTATAAGTTTCGCGCAATCTTCAGAATATTATCGTAATTTTCACCGCCCCACACGCAAGTTTACGATGTTATTTTAACTCAGACTGTTGCAATTGTTTGCCATATTTCACACACAAAACACTCTTTGAGGTTATGCCGAGAATTTCAGATGTTCACTGATTGAATTGAGACGTACGCCTACGGACTGAAACTCACCTTCGTCGGGAGGTTTATTTCCGAATGCGAAATCCTTAAAACCTCGCCAGTTGACGGTGTATCGTCCGCTGCGTCGCACTATCATCGTTACTTAGGTAAACACTGCACGGAGCGTGCACTCTCCAGCGGATAACACGTTTCTCACTAGCAGAGGAGCGGCGCGTTGCCCGGCACCGGCACTCGACAGATATTCGCAACAGACGTGCGGGATCGATGCGTGGCGGCGACGCGTCACCGCCGAGCCGCGGCGTCAGCTGAGCGGCACGTCACACCGGCGCCGCCCGCCCCGCCGCCGCGCTTGCGCAAACCCGCCCGCCCTGCGCCCACCGCCCGCCCGCCCGCAGTTGGCATCTCGTCTACAACACTACAACTCGCTTTTAAAACACGATTAAGCAGTCGCCACTTTCTTCAATGATCGCTCACTGAACAAAGATACGGAATGCTTGTAAATGATGACTGAGGCTGGACGGATTTAGTCACTGAGGCCGACGTTCTTTCGCAAATAATACGTTGGCGCCGAGTGTTGCGGCGGAATGTTTACACGCTTTCTGAGTGCGAGAGGTAGACTAAAGTTTACTAGCACGCGATGTCTACCAACAATAGCACTCGCACACAGATTTAGACTTTTATTGCGAGTCTAAAATAAAGATTACGGAAGTTGGCTTCACACTTTATTGAAGCTGTAGGAAGCGTTGCGAATAGCATCCTCGCCCAATAAAAGGCATTTATTAAGAATGAAAGCTCTTCGCACTACTATATACCTGCTATATACAAATATGTCTTATTTAAAGTTATGAAAATGTAGCCATAAAGCTAGCAACATAAAAATATTACGATCGAACTATAAAAATTGCGTGCCACTCACATTCGATACTTCACGTACATTTAAACGTTAATGTAACATCCATGATATATTTAGAACAAGCAGTATATGAGAGGAGCCACGTAGGATAAAGTGTCGGTACATAAGTCACGCCAGTAATAATTATCTTAGCTGCCATATAAAAGTAAATATATGATGACATTTGCGCATTGATGAGAAATTTCCCGATTTGTTTGCTTACGATTACGATTACGATTTCACGTGCGTAGTTTTCTACATAATATATTATTGTAGCTGTTACCATATACTGTTTCATCAGTAAAGTAAATAATAGATTTCAGTTACATATCTATATTGGGAAAAGATTAATAATTTGCGATGTCCTATTAACCCCGTTTCTTATTTATATTTGGGTGTGCAAAAACAGGCTGTGCGTCATGTTAGCAATAATTATTAAAGTCGCGTCATTCTTTGTCAGTCATTATCATTTGCAATATTTTTATGACGATTGATAACATTCTTGAGATTTTGTTAGGCTGCCCATAACTAATTCAGACATAGGTAAATACTTAGTTTTACCCGTATTTGTAGCTTGTATAGTTCTCGATTCAAGCTGGCTACAATGGCTAGTAAATATATTACAATAAAAAAATAAAAATTTAACCCGACTGCTTAAAAAGCGATCTAAAAAGACATAAACAAGAAGAAAATCATGCTGTGCAGTCGGAGGATACATCTTCGCGAGCTGGCTGACCAAAACCAGATGTATCCTCCGACTGCACAGCATGATTTTCTTCTTGTTTATGTCTTTTTAACCGACTTCCCAAAAAGGAGGAGGTTCTATGTTCGACATTGATTGTTTTTTTTTTGTTTTTTTTCACCGATATCTCCGTCAATTGTGGACCGATTTTGAAAATTATTTTTTTTGTTTGAAAAAGTATGTTCCGAAATTGGTCCCATTTTAATTTGGTGAAGATCTGATGAAGAACTTCGGAGATATACAACAGAACTCTTGAATAAATAACGGCAAATCTCTCAGGATTGCTGCAATCGCATGTCTGTTTATTGTTTATACCATTTCATAACATAACATCACGCCAGCTCTTAGGGGGTACGCAGATCTCTCATTTCACCGGTTATGTTCAAGTTTCATGAAATCTATTCTGGCGTTATAGTTACCTTACTGACTGGCCTATTAGGTAGGTACAACTAAAAAGTGAAAAATTAATAACTTTTTGCAAAATAATGCTACCGACTTCCAAATACAAAACTACAAAGTGAAAAATAACTTTATTTTTTGAAGTCGGTGTCCATAACGCAAAAAAATGGTACCTACGAAAGACACCGACTTCATAAAATAAAGTTATTTTTCACTTTGTAGTTTTGTATTTGGAAGTCGGTAGTATTTTTTTGCAAAAAAGTTTTTTTTGTTCGCTTTTTAAGCAGTCGGGTTTATTGATTCTTTTTAATTAACTTTTTTATTTTGAAGTCATTAGTATTTTTTTTAATTAGCTACATTTAAACATATAAGTGTCATATATTTTTAACCCTTTATTTTGAAATCCCACACGATGAGCTTGGAAGAAAAAAAAAATTGTCCCCCACAAAATGGCGCCCAAAATCCGCCATTTTTTCTTAACCAATTTTTATTTAGCCGGTGACACTCCCAGGGTTAAGACCTTGTTTATTTTATCTATGGTTAAGACGAATCGATTGACGTAAGAATCATCAAAATCGTCCAACGCATTTGGTCTCTAGGACGCCACATAGGAACAAACATATACATACATACTTATCGGAATGCCAACTTCAGGGCAGCCTAGAAGTTTGGCAAGAACCTTACGTTATTCAGATGAAAATAATGGCGGATGTGATAGACATCTCTAAATATTGTCGAGCCCAATCGAGTAGATGTGCAGTCTGAAATGGAAATGAATTGAGTAAATGTATTGTAGGTAGGTATACTATCTACTCCAGATTTTCTGGCTCAAGTAGAGCTTGACAAATACACAACTACAAATTTAATTAATATAGAAATCGGCGGTAAGCCTAGGATGGCTTGTTAAATCTGATAACCTTATGTTTAGACCTTTGGGCACGATCTATTTTTAGCGGTTTGCAAATGAACTTCTTTCCGTAGTGATAAGCCCAGTGTAGCGGGCGCTACATACACAAAAATAGAGATAAACAAATCTACCTACTTACTTTTACTGTTTCCAACTGAAGATTAGTAGGCCTCCCACACCGTCCCAGCGTGCTGTTATACTTACACACGAAGATAAACTCACGCCTTTTTCCCGTGGGGGTAGGCAGAAACTACAGAACGCCACCTGCTACGATCCTTACATACTTCTTTTGCTTCACTGACGTTCATACATCAGTCAGACACACGCGCCGGTTAGCACTGAGCACACCTGGCCTTTCTGAAGAACTTCACCAATAAGGGCATATCATGCTTGCATTACGTGATGCCATGACGAAGATGGACTAATTGGCGACCGTATTTTGTTTTCAGGAGGTTATGGCTAAGTTCCAACAAGTCGATCTTCAGGGTTAAGCATCATTTGCCGAGGTCAATCCGTGGATAAGTGACCATCCAGGCACGACCTACACACCGAGACTAATCCGTGCCTCTGAAAGAACCCTTAGTCCACCGTTGGTCTTGGCCACAGATATAAACCTAAGTAGATGACCCGATTGTATGTACCTCGCGTGTCAAAAAACTGGCCAAGTAAGAGTCGGACTCGCGCATGAAGGGTTCCAGACAGACAGACAGACGGATCGTGGAGTCTTAGTAATAGGGTCCCGTTTTTACTCTTTGGGTACGGAACCCTAAAAACGGAGTAAAATTACGATCAATGATCGTACTTTGTGATTTTCATTTAGCATTATCGGCACCGGAAATCCACCGAAATCTAGAAAAATTCAGGCTATCTCTCTCCATTCTGGGTTGCCTGGAAGAGATCGCAGAACGCGATAAGGCCGCCTGTTGTATGTTTGTTGTTATTTTAAGGTTTCCGTGTGTAATGTTTTTATCTTGGTGTTCAATAAAGTATATAATAAATAAATAATTATGCCATATTGAGCCGTAAAACTGTAGAGAAAAATTGGCCGAGCATTGGAAATGTTTTCTTTCATTGGTAAGTAAATTTGTTTAAAATTGTGTGTGAAAAAGTGGCACGCTTGGTTTTCATACAGATGGAGGGACTTGCGATATCTAGTTAGATTTATGTCGGTGGTCCTGGCTATCTTTTGAAGATCTTTGACACACCGTTACGGTAGTCAGAAGCCATTAAATCTGACAACAGTCTTGCCAAGTCTTGTCTTCAGTGTTGCCCAGTTACTGGGTTGTGGAGGTCAGATAGGCAGTCGCTCCATGTAAAATACTCGTATTCAGCAAAATTTGGTTAGACTAGAAGCCAACCCAGACATATTATTTAGAAAAAGGCTAAGCAGATTGGATATTGTTTTCTAAGGCCCAGTTTTTGATCCATAGTTAACTCAAATAATGTTTAAATATGCCTTATAATACTGTAGTGTTAGCATATTCACAGATATATATTATCTGTGAATTTGCTAATCAATGGTTTCAAATTTCGGTTAAACGCGCTATGAACCATTGGTGGTCTAAAAAATGGTCAAATTATTAACTCACCATCTTAAATGACCATTTGTGAGGCTAACAATTGATGACAAAGACATATTTATTGAAATTTGACGGTTCACTGGGTCGTACGAGGTCAAACTTCAGTAAACAAAATACGACCGGCAGTTCGGTGCGGTGGAAATGAGAACTCTTTTCTGCATGAAACACAGATGTAGAGCGATCGCCAATCTGTCTGTGAGCATTGCCAAGCGTGGTGATTTAGTTGTAGGTAATTCCCGCTGAACGTTTTTGCGGCCATTAGCTGTTAAGTAGTAGATTAGAACTGACGATATAATGATAGCTACTTATCTTTCCGCTCGTTTTTCTTCTCGAGGTAAAGAATGCTTTCCAAAAACGATGAGCGAGGTAGCAAGCATACTTCGCAAACAAATCTCAAATGCTTAAGGTACTGCTATAGCTCCGTCCTCGCATACACCATGTCTCATTTGGCAGGGCTACAAACGATATTCTGTATTTAATGTGTAATCGTAATAGTATGCGTAATTAATTTGATAAATTTATTATTTTTGGTGTATTTTAATAAATTTTTATTTTTAGTATTTTAATGGATTATTATTTTTGGTATTTTAATGTTTTTTTTTTGTATTTTATTGGATTAATTAATTAATTTTTGGTATTTTAATGAATTATAAATTTTGGTATTTTATTGGATAAGTATTTATGTTTGGTATTCTAATATATTTATTATTTAAGAACTAATAGTTGTTGTTTATTTATAATTGTGGGTTTGTATAATTTAGTATTTAGGGTAGTTAAGGGTATTTATTAAGGGTGTTTTTGTTTCAACAAAGCCTATCGCTCTTCGCCATGCGTGACATAAACTAAAGACTAAAGGTCACAATTGTGACCTATTCGAGTCTTCACAATGCGCGCGCTCATAACATATCTGTTTATTTGAATATCATTGGTCTCAATCATATTTTTCAGTGCATCTTTGGTGGAAGAGCACCGTACTAAAAAGCACTTGAGTACTAGGTACGTTGGCACCGGTTAAAATCTCGTGCAACAGTTACTTGTTGGTTCTCCACGTTTTTCGCGTTCCATCGTTTATAAATAATGATTAATGTTAGCTTGTTCTGTTGGTAAAGTACAGCAATTTGTTTAGGCATTTACTGTCACGGCAAATCACGGTTACTTTTCTTAGCGGCATTAGGTGAAGCCTCTAACAGCTACCTGTTATTTCACTGACCTCTATTATACAAGTACGCTGAACTAAATATACTATATGAAATGACAGTTGATTTTTGTGCTGATTCAAAGCGCCCCGCTCGAGCGTCTCAGGAACTAAAATTGACACATTTAGAGATAGGTTAATAAAGATATTTCTCAAGATTACGTAATACTAATATATTCGCCTGGAAATATTATAATATTGCTCAGTTGTAACTAATATATCAATATTAGTGATATTTTTAAATTACACTAATATCAAAATAGTGGACTTCGCAAGGCTTCGTATCACTCATCTACTGTATTGAATTCTCGTAGTATATTGCAACTAAATATCTCATATTGGTATTGGTGAATGTGATGAATGTTATATGAATGCTAAATTCTAAAGTAAGCCAAGTAATACTAAATTCTGGAATATCATCATGATCATCCACAGCCCGACTTCGCCTACTGCTGATCACAGGCCTCTCTCTTCTTGTACCAATCACCACGTTCCTGTGCCTGGAGTTAATTCTGGAATAATATTATAATTTTATTAACAAATGTTTTGAAGTCAGTCCCATCTCTAATATTAGTTCCATGGACGCTCACGTTAAGTCACGTTGCTATCAGCGCCAAAATGGCGAAAATCAAATGTCTTCATTTTGTCATCGATAGTATGAAGTCCAGCGTACTTGTATGTTAGAGGTCAGTGTGTTATTTAGATAGGTACCTACATACAACTGGATATATTAGACTTAAATTGAATATATTAAATACGTCGCGTCGGTAACCGATATTTCTTTTATCTACTAAAGTTGAATCAAATATTAAACAACAATTGTAGGTATCATTACTAATCACAAAAGGCCCGCAGCAACAGTAGTGATGAAAAAAAACTAAAATATTGATAACCTTTTTATCTATGTTTTAGATAAATGCTGGGTTATTAAAATATGAGGTTTATGAGAAAAAATAAAATGGCATTTTTTTTTCCTAGATTTCGATATACAGGTGTAAATAAAAAAAATAAAAACACCAGACTGCTTAATAAGCGAACTAATAAGAAGTAAACAAGATGAAAATCATGCTGTGCAGTCGGAGGATACATATTCGCGAGCTGGCTGACCTAAACCAGATGTATCCTCTGACTGTACAGCATGATTTTCTTCTTGTTTACGTCTTTTTAGTTCGCTTCTTAAGCAGTCTGGTTTTTTGTTTTTTTTTTATTTATATTTTTTTAGTTAGCATTTATTTTTCGATAAATGCCAACTATGAGGAGCTCGTGGCTAAATAATAAAAGCCGCAAGGGTCGGTCTTTAAGGTGGATGGGTGACCATTTCAACATACCGAGTTTCCCCCGTGCCTCGGATAGCACATTAAGCCGTTGGTCCCGGCTGTCATTTGAAGATCTTTGACAGTCGTTACGAGAAGTCCGAAGCTTGAGATCTGACACCAGTCTAGCCAAGGGGTACCGTGTTACCCAGTTACTGGGTTGTGGAGGTCAGATAGGTAGTCGCTCCATGTAAAACACTGGTACTCAGCTGAATCCGGTTAGACTGGAAGCCGACCCCAACATAGTTGGGAAAAGGCTAGGCAGATTAATTGATTTATTTTTCGAATTAGGTACATTTAAACGTTATATGTTTAAATGTCAAAAGAGAGCAAACCCATGATAAATAAAAATAAAAAAATACTTATTCGAAAAAAAAATTTGTGTATTTTTGAAATCTCCTCTTAAAACCCCTTTTTGATACCCCACACGATGGGTTTGGAAGAGAAATATTGGATTGTGGAATATGGCGCCCAAAAGCCACGACTTTTCTATTTTCCAATTTTAATGTAGCCAGTGACACTCACTAAATTAAGACGAATCGATTGACGTAAGAATCATCAAAATCGGTCACCGCGTTTAGTCTCTAGAACGCCATATAGGCACAAACATACATAAAAGAAAGAAAATACATTTTTTTAGCATAGACTAAAAGACACACATTACCATCCTTCGGCAGTCGGGCAAAAAGACCAATCACTTAAGTCCACACAATTTTTGCCGCCTAAACTACTTCATACAATTTGTAGTCATATCGTTTTTCAGTGATATTTCCTTGACATTTGATATCCAACATCAGGTTAAGAAGGCAAGGTTTCCATCAACAAAATCAGTGATTTGCCAGTTCATCAATGCCAGGTCTAAAGTCCCTAGTGTGTAAGGAACTTAAGCGAATGTGTAGCCTCGTTTGACCGCTTCATGTATAGCACGGAGGAACCGTGCTGCTATAAAATATAAACACTTGATAAATTGCGCCAGTGGCGGATTCAGCTTGCACAGTGACGTGAATTCTATATTCAAATGCAGGAATGATTGGAATCACATTTTCTTAAAACAATTAACGATATTGTGCTTGAATTCAATCGTAAAACAATAATAGAAGCAAGTTTCAGTTCTACGGTCTATGTACTTTTATAGGAAGATCTAAAAGAGAGGGAGCCTTTAGTATTGTTATTTAATGATGTCGTGAAATCCGGCGCTGGGCGGTATTAGATAATGAATGAGTGTTACAATATCGCGGCGGCGCGGGCGCGTGCTCGGCGCTGATAGCGCGGGTCACAGGTTACTCTTATAAGTGAGGGCTGAATCTCTGCCGGAACAGTCAGTACGTTGGGCTATGCGGCGACGCAGCTTCCTACATTCTCTCAAAATTAAGTGATTTAATCGTTTATTGGCTTGAACCAGAATGCCGTGGGCAAGCATCAACAGGTAATTAAAATTAACTTTGTGGCGACAAGTTACTTAATGTGTCATTTGTGTGTACGTGCTCGTAAATAACTCCATCAATTTGTTTGTTAACAATAAATCAACACAGAACCGTTATCTAGTTCTCAATCCCAAAATAGACTGTCGTGATTAATTAATTAATGTTTAATTAAAACATGTTTTCAGAATTTACGCGAAACCCTCAAACACGAGTTCGATGGAGTCTCCAGCTACCAACAGCTTCAACGCTGGTCCAGCTTTGACAGCCTCTGCAGACTCCGGTGGCCGCTTTGAACTGAGTGACCACGGATACGGAAAAAGCGCTGTCAAGCTACTCCATGTTCAACGTGACGCAGATTTCCACTCCATCCGAGAGTTCGAAGTGTTCACGGAATTAAAATTGCACTCTGAAAGCGCCTACGTGATCGGAGACAATAAAGACGTGGTGGCGACGGACTCTCAGAAGAACACTGTGTACCTGCTAGCGAAGAAGCATGGAGTGAAGACTCCGGAAGAGTTCGGAGCAGTAGTTGTGGGCCACTTCTTGTACATGTACAAGCAAGTAATAGAGGCCAAATGTAGAGTAGTGGAGTACCCGTGGGAGCGACTCCAGGCGGGCGCGCCTCATAATCACGCTTTCGTATTCTCGCCAACTGCGACCAGATGGTGCCAAGTGAGCCAAGCTAGACACGGTTAGTTGTGCTTACAAGTTCATTAGTTTTGTGATTGTTTTAGCAATACTTTCAGCCATTTCATTAAAGTTTTTTTCCCTTTGTTTAACAGAGGCAGTGACTGTGAAATCCGGTTTAAGTGGTCTTCGTGTACTTAAAACGACACAGTCGGCATTCGTTGATTTCGTACAAGATGAATACACTACGCTGTCGGATGCTGCCGAAAGAATATTCAGGTATTTATACTTTTCATTAAATTGATGCAGGCTTGCTATCTCGTTCTTGGTCAGAGGTCTTATTTGTCCTGTTGAAATCATTGTATTACTTTGTGAATAAAATATTTACATTGATGACTGCTCTAAAAACGGTGAAGAAAAACATCGTGAGAAAACCGGCAAGACTTAGTACCAAAAATTCGAAGTTATGTGACATCCACCAACTCGCACTGGGCCCGCGTGGTGTCCCAGCAGTGGGAACATCAAAAGCCTGAAGATGATGATTGATGACTGGTATATATTGAAATTCTTTCTTTCATCAACAGTACTGTGGTGGAAGCAGAATGGATATACGACAACATGCGGACAGCAGACTTCGATAACGCCTGGCTGACTGTCAAGGACGCAATATTGGACAAATTCGCCGGTCCTGCAGATATTGGCGTATACTCACCATCAGTTCAGCACACCTTGTATCAAGCACAGAAGACTGTGCTGGAAAAAGTTCCAGAGGTAAGATTATAATTTTCTTTTTCTTTCATTTCTGCTCATTGTCATACCTCGTGTAGGCTGTTCTAAAGCTCTTCTCGATCGAGATGTAGATTTACATTATCAGCTTCCCGAAATTCGCGGTGTAAGTTCACTTTACGCATCAAACCCATGTGCAAATTCTGATTTAATACTGCTTAATATTTGCACACGCACTCTGTAAACTAAAACTGTAGGTATACGCTAATTATTGTTATCATCCATGATAACTTTTGCCATTTAGGTAGCTTCTGTGTTTATCTATGCTGTTGATAGCGAAACTTACGCTACTGTGAAATTCGTATTAATACACTCTATTTTAATTAGACTAGTAATGTTTGTACCAGTATCGTGTCACGATAAAATCCTTTTAAAACTTCTAATGTCTACAATTAGCTTAATAACTACGAGTATGTTTACTAGTAATTTCATGTTGATTAATGTTGTCTATTTGCAATCTGAGTAATGTTTTATGTAATTAGTTGCAATCCGTATCAAAACGTCCTATTCTCACAATGGCCTAACTAAGCTTAACGTCCTATAAATAAAAATGGGAATGGTATAGTGATACCATACATAAAAAGAGATTTTTAAAGGAATCATTTTATTCAACATTTTCTTGAAAATATGAACTTTAAATTAAAAATATAATTAAAAGTAAAGTCCAAATGATAAAATATGTAGTTTTTTTGCATTCGAGTTCAGTGATTCAGTGATCTTGTAGAAATTCTTACGAAAGTTCTGCGCAATCTCCGCCTTGGGGCGGGCGGAGGGTTCTTTCTGACTCTTAATGAATAAAACCAAACGGTAATATGCATCTTTGACTGGGACGCTGGAGTGCTTGCGCAGTTCATCACACTTCCCCGGCCAGGTATTGGCCCCCATGACCTAATGCGGACTCTGTCACTCTCTGTAGCCGTAAATGGTGGCAGTTACCTTTGGAGAGTAATCGTGGAACACGGCGCGATCAGTTGAAGCGACAAACTCCTCAAGTTTGTCACCCGTGGGCCACACCTTGTGCGGCCAGCCATCATTTCGCAGATTGTCAGTGCCCGGTGTGTCTGTTACGGATAGGGAGGGAGATTTTATAACTGTATTTTGATAGTAGGACGTTCTGTTACTAGGTAATTTTTTGAAAAGGACGTTCTGTTCATATGTTGTTTTGCGAATAGGACGATTTGATACGGAGTGCAGTGCATAGTTGCGTGTAATGGTCACTTACGTAGGAAGTTATTTTTGGTTGCTTTTTTAACATTAGCGGTGACCCCTGTGATTACTTATCAAAACTGTTTTTGGTCTAATTAACTTAACAACGACCAAATTCCGGGCAATATTATCTTTCTTTGTGTCGTTGTAAAACATTTTCAGTTTTAAAGAATCCTCTTTTCTGTCTTTGTAACGGTTCACACGTGAAATGTCTTTTGAAGTAGTACCGAAATAAATATTGCAAGTTTCTATGTTTAGCTTCCGCCGCGCCGGTCAATAGCCCGCAGTGTTGCCGCATTGATGAATTTCTCTTAGGAACCTTTTCTCAGGATAATATGAAGTAGCAGTAGCTTATTAATATTGCGAATTTTAATATAATCTCGGGAGATCTGACCATACATTATTTATCTGGGGTGTGACCATAAGCAGTGGTATCTCATCCCATACAAAGAAACTGTTCCAACGCACTGTACTGATTATACTGATTATTTAATTTATCTATCGATATCGATTGATTATTAGATGGTGATCTATCTATCGCCGTGGAACGGAACCGAACGCGATTGATTTACAAAAAATAATAGGTATAATCAGATGGAAAGCGCTAGTTACGTCGGCACGGTTTCTTTGTATGGGATGAGGCATCTGTATGCTAGTATTTATATTATCTGTGCCATAAGTAAGGTAATTTGAGTGTGCGTAAAGACAAAGACAATGACGATGTATATAAGTCATATACATCTATCCCTTACACACACTCAAAATAACGTTATTCTAAGAGCTTAAGGTCACCCCACTGAACTTACCAAAACTCAAGACTATTTGCAACTTTCGACATAGAACCTTGAAATCTTTCGGAATCCTGTGCAAATAAAAACACCGTTGCTCGAAAGAAGTTATCCAAGTTGATACTTAAAAAATCGAAGACATCTATTTATTCGAATTTTTGTCTAGTTTACTCGTATCAAGTGTTAAAGTACCTATAACAGTTACAGACCAAGATTAGTTTATTTACATAATTTTGAAATAGTATTTACTGTCTTAGTGTGAAACCGGTATGAGTACAAATTATTTTATGGCTCGTGCTAAGATAATTATTATTTATATTCAATACTTATCGAAGTAGTCACATGACCACTATATTATAAGTTCAATAACGTTTTATATCTCTACCCTAGTTTAAGGCCCTCGTTCCGATTGGACAAACTTTAAAACAGTTCCCATGCGGAAGCGGGTCTTCTTTATTGTCATATTCTGGTAGCAATACGATATGAAGCATATCGGTGATGACGTCACATTGGAACTGGACTTGTTTTCGAGCAGTAGTCACGTGAGGCAAAGGTCACCGTTATCGAGATCAATTAAAATCTAAATGGGGGCCTGTTTGATTTATTTTATAAATAATGTGTCATTATAGTCTTTCAATACATTTTTTTGTTTTAAATATCGCGATTTTTTTTTTGCTTTTATGTAAAACAAAACGTTTCAATTTGGCACAATTTAAGCAATCCTAAAAAAAAGTATATGATACTTCGAAATAATAATTAATTGTTACCAATATTAAAACGTCACGATAATTATGCCAGGATTTTATTGGATGAATAAAAGGCGACTAACAATAGTACATTGTGTATTAAGGGCGGTAAGTAAGGAATTACGATCGAGGCTCTAGTAGAAACCCGAAGTCGAAGACAGAGGACTTTCTGAATCGAGGTTCGTAATTCCCGCACCGCCCGTGAAACATACAATGTTTTTCATCACATTCGCGAGTAATAATTACGAATTATAGCTCAGCACAGCTATTATTACGAAATACGTGAACTTTTTTTTAAGCGGATTGCGATTTTTTGCCCACACCATAGATTATACAAATGTTTCGTTCAGAAACGTTAAGGGCAAATACTTACGTAGGTATTCAGCCATGACGGAGAGTAAAAAAAAAATTGTCTTTTTGATACAAATAACTATTAATATCGATTATTAAGAACATTAGTTGAATATTTAAGTAACATGTAGCGAGATTGCAAAGAGATTCCTGTTTAGATAACATTTTAAGACAATTTTTCAATTCCTTGCTTGAACTTGCATGACCTGTGTGCTGTGCTATAAATTAAAAAAAATATTACTTACCGCCCTTGGGTTTCATGACAAACAAAAAAGCTCGAGGGTTTTATATGGGGCATTACGGCCAAGTTAACCTGTATGTTTTGATACTGTTTACGTGCAAGTGTGATGAAAAAAGTATTTACAAGGCAGACGTGAATGGAAATGGCGGGAGGGGACGCCCTAGAAAGACATACATAGACCTTATTGGTGATGTTCTTCAGAAAGGCCATGTGCGCACTCCGCAACCCTCTCTGTGCAACGCCTTTTAGTGCAAATTCCTGTGTAGGCTGAAAGAATCGCCTCCCCTGAGCCACGCTGTGCACGACAGCAGAAGGTGCTCTACCTATTCCAATCCCTACTCATAAGAGAATAACTGCTAGAAATCGCTTTTATTAACCAATGAAAAATGGAGGTTTTCATAAGTGGCGTTATCAAGCAACAGTAGGAAACAAGAATTGTTGCAATAATAGTTTCTGATAAAACAATAATGTCAGCTACAAATATCGACCCACACGACACATTGTGCATTAATTATTTATTTCTCAGCATTATACGTTGCTATTCAATTAGTAATATCGATTTTATCAAGTACTAGTCGCATGTCATATGTCTGATAAATATAATATGGTTAACAATAACAAAACTGTGATCTCATACGAAATAGTAATAACAAAATCTACGAGTTCCACGTATTATTATAAAATCATGTGATGTATCCGGCCGGATTTGATCTCGCGACATTGTGACGTCGACAACAAGATACGGTTTCAGTATACAACTTTTTGCTACTTATCTTTCTAGATAATTGCAACAAACGTATTGAATGTGTCTGCAGCGCCCTCCCTTTCTTCTCCATTCCGAACGGTTTTGGGCAAGTGTTAACCAGTCCTGTATGTAGGTCAACAACTGCCGGTCTATTCTGTAAGAGCGAGGCCAAACGAGCGTTATTTTGAGAGACGTAAGTCGCGTATTTTGAGTACCGCAATTTACGTTCAACTGTAATCCGGTTAGGCTGC
Organism: Orthosia cruda; assembly: GCA_964057195.1. NCBI lineage: Eukaryota > Metazoa > Arthropoda > Insecta > Lepidoptera > Noctuidae > Orthosia > Orthosia cruda. The sequence continues at coordinate 6,963,956 of OZ059849.1, forward strand.
CAGACGGCCGGACGTAACTTCAGTTGCTATCCAACGTTTGTACGGGACGTTGCCTCGCTCCCCTCCCTCAAGGCCTACATTGATCGGTTCCGTGCGTCTCGTATCCAGCGGATCCCCGCAACCTTCACCAGGTCATCGGTCCACCTAGTGGGAGGCCTTCCAACGCAACGTCTTCCGATTCGCGGTCGTCACTCCAGAACCTTTTTGCCCCATTGGCCATCCGTTCTGCGAGCAATGTGTCCTGCCCACTGGCACTTAAGTTTGGCAATTCTTCGCGCTATGTCGGTAGCCCTGGTTCTCTTGTGGATATCTACGTTTCTGATTCGATCACGCAAGGAAACACCGAGCATAGCCCTCTCCAGTGCCCTTTGGATGACTGTAAGCTTTCTGATGAGGCCCATTTGGTAATCGACCACGTCTCAGAGCCATATGTGATCACGCAATTCGGTTGAAATAATGCGCGTGAGTCTGCAGACAACTCATTTTGCGACGCAGTGTGGTACAAACAGGACTTTAGTATAAAGCCGAGTACAGCGAAAATTCCGCGACTCATATTACGCAACTCAAAGCTCACCCTAAACATTTCGCCATGAAAACTTAGATGGAATGAGCTTGAAATGAGCTGTTATTCCACCTTGATCGGATGGGTTGACACCTCACTTACATTTTCACAGTGAGACGTTTACAGAATCGCACTACTGTTGGCGACAAGTTCGTCTCGCCAAATATTTCGTTTATTTTTATTGAGATATTTAATAAGAGTTTTTCTTTGTCCACAGGTCAATTGGATCAAAATGACGATGCCGAACAAGCACTACCTCAACATCGACATGTCTAAATTCCCCGCGAACGTGACGAAAGGGGACCCCCGGCACGTCATCTACCAACCCATCGACAAGCCGGCCGGGCTCATATTCGCGCAGCTACGCCGTAGACCCAAAAGCCATTTGTGACAGCGTGCCGCTACGCCGTAGCGCTACGATTTTTAGTTTTATATTAATCGTTCCACCATTATCATTATCGTTCCACCATTATCGTTATCGTTCCACCATTATCGTTATCGTTCCACCATTATCTTAGTTCTAAAGGGGATGTTACTGTTAATCACCCCTAACTCATCTTTATAACTCGCTCAGAATTATAGACAAATATCGCCATTGTAAGTTCACTATTTTATAAAAAAGCCACGTTAATTAATTGTATCTAAATTTAAAGTAGGTACTCGTAATGTAATCTAGTCAAGTTCTTACTATAATAATTTGAATAACTGTACAAAATGTATGTTGGTTACAGTTTCAATGCGGTTTCTAACCATATACGATTGTTACAAATAATCTAATAAGTATGACTATGTTAATAAACATTCAAAGTATTAAAATTGTGTTTGATTTTATTGGGTTTGAGAGTGACTAAAAGAAAAAAAAAGTATTAATGGGCATTTATTTAAATATAAAATACACGTTGCTTACTTTCACTACGTTGAAGTTTACAATGTTTTTTTCATTCTCGTATAGAGATATTAACGGTTTGTTAATATTATGACCAACGACATATAATTACGTATATATTGATTTCAGGTACATCACGCTATAGATAAATTACTCTTAAAAATTAAAAAAAGCACCTTTTACAAACGTTTGTTTCCGATGATCTTGTCTGCTAAAGCATATAGTTCCTCGACCGTCTGAAAAGAAAATGGAAAAGTTGTTCAGTAAGGAATTCTTAGTAAAACAAAGATTTGTTAAGCTAATAAAACAAATGAGACGCAATTTTTCAGATGTCATCTAAATCTCGAGTTCAGGAGTTAACTGAGTGTATTATCAAGTTTAGTAGTTAGTTTTGTAAACACAAAACTGCTAGATAGTTCCTAGTATTGGATAGATTACGAGAACATGACTGATATTGAGAATGAGCGTAGACAGTGCGTGTTAAGATGGAATCTTCGTCCTTCACCATTATATATCCAATCGACTGATATGTACGTATGTGTACAACTTGATATGGCTCTCCATAGACAAATATTAAGTAATCTATAGCCGACAGAAAGCAAACTATTTTTAAATTGGCGTTTGAGCCACGTCACGTTGAGCAGGGAATGTACCTACCCAAAAACTACGTCATATCCTGTTAGAGTATCACGCAATATGATGTGTAGCAGAAGGTCTGAAAACGTAAACAATATATTTTCTGAATATTATCGCCAAAAGTTTTCTACATTGTTCTTATAAAACAGTACGCGAGTATTTTCCGAATAGTTAAGCAGAGATTCACCTGTAGAACGCCCTCATGTTTTTAGTGTATTTTTAACCGACTTCTTCAAAAAGGAGGTGGTTCTCAATTTAACTGTATTTTTTTTTTGTGTGTGTCACTTCAGAACTTTTTACTAGGTGAACCGATTTTGATACTTTTTTATTTGAAAGTTGGTGCTTCTCATGTGGTCCCATTTAAATTTGTTGAAGATATGATGAAGAATTTCGGAGATATGCAAAAGAACTCTTCAATAAACATCGGCAAATCTCTCGGGATTGCTGCAATGACATGTATGTTTATTGTTTATGCTATTTCATAATATACCATCACGCCAGTACGCTCTAAATGGATACGCAGATGTATATAGTTCACCCTGGTAATCTCTCCACCGGTTATGTTTAATTTACCTGTTAGCGGATAGTCTATCCTGGCATCACTGTGGGCATTATAGGTACCTTACTATAGAACTTGTACATTATGTACCACTAAAATGTACCTGTAATTTTTGTGTACTTATGTAACTACACAAAAAAAATGCAACCGACTTCCCAATAAAAACACTACAAAGTGAAAAGTAACTTCAATTTCGGGAAGTCGCTGGCATAAAACCAAGGCAACGAAAATAGGAACACCGACTTCCAGTTTTTTTTTATTATTGGTGGCTCGCGTTTGCGTATCTCACCTGATGGTAAGCGATAATGTGGTCGACGAATTTTTTTTTTTTACATTGAAGTTATTTTTCACTTTGTCGTGTTTTCACCGAATATGTTCACGTTTCATGATATTCGGGTAATCTATTCTGGCGTTATATGTACCTTACTAAACAACTTGCCTATTAGGTACAACTACAAAGTGAAAAATAAAATACATGTATGGCAAAACACTATAAAAAAGCATCATAAAACACTTTCCACCTCTTTCTCTTTTATTTGTCACAAAAAATGCCATTGATCTTCTTCTCGCACCAATATTTTTTGATGACACCGCACAAAACAACTCATTTGTTTATGTCTAGACAAAGGGGGCCGAAATGCTCTGATTTAGTATCATTTGAGTGGGTAAACAAAACACTGTCACAGTGTTGGAACAGACTCAATTGTTATGTAAATATAATGTCCTGAGTGTATATAAATACTGTACATAAAGACCAACAAAGCGGTTTGTTTCAAAATTACGTAACAGATAAATAAAATTAATTAATAAGTTAATGTTTCCAATCATTAACTAATCGTGTTACTGGTTCAGAATTAAAACTCTAGACCGACCTCTGCTCGGGTGAAAATACGTTAGATCGATTTTTCGCCTCCGAAAACCCCTATATCGCAAATTTTATCAAAATTGTAGAGCCGTTTTCGAGTATGTGATCTATACGTTGTAAGGGGTAATCTCTGGATCTACTGGACCGATATTGAAAATTCTTTCACCAGTAGAAAGCTACATTATTCCTGAGTGTCATAGGCTATAAGATATTTTCAAAAATTTGAGAGATGCTTATGCAAATTGCAATAATGTAACCCAAGGTAGCAAAATGTTGCCTATAGAATTCATTATTTGGCGTGCGTTGAAAAAACTATTGATGATAGATAAAAATTAGTAGGTAGGTTAAGGTAGGTAGGGTAGGCAGGGTAGGCAGGGTAGGCAGGGAAGGTAGGTAGGGTAGGTAGGTAGGTAGCCAGTTGACGGGAGTGAAGCCCCGGGGGTCAGCTAGTTACAAATAGACACGGTGGCACTTTAGTCGTGTTAAAAAAGCAACCCACTTTTTCTGCCCATATATATGAACAACTTTCTCCATGGTAGTCATAGGCAATTACCAACATTTGTTTTGGATTTTCCATACAAGTTGTCGACAGCTAATCAAAATGTATGCGAGATGTTTTTTTTTTGAGGGCTGACACCATGGACATTCCATGGAGAAAGTTGTTCATATACATGGGCAGAAGTGGGCTGCTTTTGTAAGACGACTAAAATAGCACGGTGTACTCGTATATGTATATATATATATATACATATACGAGTACACCGTGCAATATAGTGTACAATAGATGATAAATAATATAACTTACTTATACATAATAACAAAAAATACATACATACTATACTACATATCTAATATACTAATAAATATTCAATATATGACAGAGAAAGGAAAAGACTAAACATTATAGTGAAAGGTAATGCTCCTTTACCATTTTCTTAAACGCTGGCAGTGTTTGAGCGCTTCTTATTTCTATAGGTGATACATTCCACAATCGAACTGCTTGAATCGTAAAAGATTTGTCAAAGAACGAAGTGGAATGCATACGAACACTCAATTTTAAATTCTCCGATGATTTCAAGGACTTAGAATGGGTGTCACAGAGGAACTGAAAACGTTCTTTAAGATAAAAAGGACTAGAAGGATTAAAGAGCACATTATATAGCAAAGAGAGTATGTGGGCATTCCGGCGAAGGCGAATAGGAAGCCATTTGAGCTTAGTACGAAATTCAGAAACGTGATCATATTTGCGCAAGCCAAATATAAATCTAATACAGAGATATTAAAGTCGCTCAAGCTTATCCAATTGGTCTTGGGTGATATCAAGATAGCTGGCATCAGCATAATCCAGGATAGGGAGAAGAAGAGATTGTGCTATCGCAATTTTAGTGGCGATGGGAAGTAAATTACGAAGACGTCTCAGGGAGCCCGCTGAAGCAAACAGTTTACGACTGACTTCCTGCAGTTGTTTGGTCCAGGCAAGAGTTCTGTCGATATAAATCCCCAAGTGAACCACTTGGTCCACAAGTGATCAATCAGGGCACTATGTATAATGCCCGCATTTGCCCGGGCATTGTGAAGCTAGTCAAGTCAAATCGGGCAATGTAATGAATACTGATTTAAACTTCTGTATTTATCAAATTGTCTGGTTATTATGAATATTGCTACGTAACGGTTGGGCAATTCGTTAATTATGGTCAATTAATTAGTCCAAGAGCGAGCGGAGCGAGCTCGGGTGCTTAGGAAAGAACGTGTTGACCTAGTTAATAAATTAAATAATTACCAAATTAAATTAGAAGACAGCAAGAACATTTATGAGATTGACACTCACCGCTTGCAGTTAGAATTGCAGGTACTTGAGAACAGACTTAGTTCTCTTTACAATAAATATACAAATTCAAAATTACAAATTAAAGAACACATTTTGGCCGCAAATGAGTTAGTGAGGTGTCAATGTAATTGCCAGACAGTCTCAAATCTAATTGCAGTCCATCCTGAAGCTACAGAGGACCCGGTCCAAGCTGAGAGGGTGTCTCAAAACAGTGTCTTCGTACAAGACATATCAAATGTAGCACAGGATTTGCCTCAAGTAGATCGGCCTGAGAGTGCTGGCTTTTCATCAAGTCAAAGTAAAGAAGGTTTTCATTCAGTTATATTTTCAGACGGTATTGGAAAAGGTTTCGGTAAATTACTAAATGGCAATCAGAGTCATTCCACTTTTAATTATTGCAAGCCCGGGTCATCTTACAAGCAAATAATGGAATCTGTGACAAAGAATATTTATAAACCAGATACCAATTTAACTGTATTTGTAGGTAATAGTAAAAAAGTAAACAAAGATGACATCACTGAGTGTGTAAAAGAGATGTTAAAGTTAAATTGCAGTAAAATTATTTTGTGTGCCTTCCCTTACTTGGATAAATTGTCAAATAGACAAAATAATCACATTCACATGCTTAATAAGCATCTGCACTTTCTTGTGAGTCACTATAGTGACAAACTTGTTTTTTTTGACATCAACATTTTTGTTGATAAATTAAAGTCGACAGGCGATACTTTGTATCTGCCTCTTAGGGTAAGACATCAAATAGCTCGGCTATTATCTTATACAATAAACTCAGACATAAGTAGTATGTCGAAGTATACAGTTATTATTGATATTAGTAATAGTACTAATTTAAAGGTGGTCAATACCTTGAATAACGTTAGCAAAAATGCTATTAATATTTATTCTTTAAACTAGTTGATAGGACAAGGGAGGGTATCAATAACGGAATAGTTGCGAGTATGTCCACCATTAAAAAGGTACCTTCTTGCTCGCAAAAAAATAATTTAAGAAAAGGGTCTGAGCAGAATTCTCTGAAATTATTTCACCAAAATATTCAGGGTTTTTCTTCAAAGGAATTAGAAATCGAACTGTTTTTAGAAAAAACAATGTTTGACATTGTTTGTTTCACTGAGCATTGGCTGAAAGATTATGCAATGCTAATCAATTATGAAAATTATACTGTGGGCAGTTGTTTTAACAGAAATATTATGTTGCGTGGGGGTTCACTTATATTAATTAAAAATGGTATTAAATCAAAACCTCGTAAAGATATAGTAGACCTCTCAGTTGAACATAGTGTTGAACTGTCCTGTGTTGAGCTGGATAAGCATGTCATAGTGTGCGTCTACAGACCCCCTAATTATAAGAACTACTCTATATTCGAGTCAGTGATGGAAGATGTTTTGGCAAAACTCGCAATGGGTAATAAACTAGTAATTGTCTGTGGTGACTTTAATATTAATATTCTAGAAGATAATTCAGATAGAAGTAGTAGGTTATTAAATCTCTTTAAATCATTTAATTTGTCACATGTGTTTACGGAACCAACCCGAACTACGCTGACTTCTGCTACATGTATTGATAATGTTTTTTGTTGCTGCAACTACTTGGACAATGCCATTATAAATTATCTGCCTTCGGATCATAGTGGGCTACTTGTGACATTTGAGTCCAATATGCTAATTAAACAAGTGCAGATTCAATCCAGACCAATAACAACCGGTAAATTAAATAAATTTAACAGCACTTTAATCGCTAAGTTAAGCGATCAGGACCTCACAGTGAATGACGGTAATATTTTGTATGATGAAGTTTTTTCAGTGGTTCAAAAAGAGTTTAATAACACTTTTAAGAAGATAACTAAAACTGTATGCCCTAAGTTTTTATTCAGTGACTGGGCGACTACAGGACTTAGAAAAAGTAGGGAAAGACTTTACGAGCTATATGGCCTTAAGCCTTGTATGAACACTGAAACGTTTAATAAGTATGTTGCTACTTACTCGAGAATTTTTAAAAATACATGTAAGGCAGCTAAGGCCTTGTATATTAGAAATAAGGTTAAATTAGCAGAAAATAAAATCAAGACAGTTTGGAAAATTATAAATAATGAAACGAACAGGAATAAAAGAAATAATCCTGATTACACGCTTGAGACCACACACGGACTTATTAGAGATAACAAAAAAGTTGCGCAAGAATTTGTAAATTTCTTTACCAACATCCCAATTAAAACTACTGAAACCTTAAATTCTTCGCCCGCGCTTGCTTTTGGATTATTAAACGCGAACGTTTCAGCCTGCCCGAATGTATTTAACTTTTCACATATAAACCCCATAACAGTAATAAAAGCTTTTAAGCAAATCAAGATCAAACCGACTGAAGATCTGTGGGGAATGTCCATCAAAGCTTGTACCTCCATTGTTCAGACTATAGCGCCGTACTTAGCTGTAATTTTTAATTTGTGTGTGGATCAAGGAGTCTTTCCGGATCTAATGAAATATAGTAAGGTTATACCACTTTTTAAATCCGGGGACAGTAAAGACACAAATAATTATAGACCAGTATCCGTGTTGCCGGTTTTCAGCAAGGTATTTGAGAAGATAATGCTTAATCAAATGCTCATTCATTTTAATACGAATAAAATCTTGCATGATAAACAGTATGGTTTCACCAAAGGACGTTGTACAACTGACGCTGGTGTCACCCTATTAAAACACATCTTTAATGCGTGGGAAGAGTCGCAGGATGCCATAGGTATCTTCTGCGACCTGTCGAAGGCGTTTGATTGCGTTAATCATGAAACATTACTTCTGAAACTTGAGCATTACGGGCTAGGTCAATCAGCGTTAAGTTTGGTTGAATCTTATTTAAGTGATAGACAGCAATTAGTTCAGATAAACGGTGTGAATTCGTCGGGGTTAAACGTGAAAATGGGGGTACCCCAGGGCTCAATATTAGGTCCTTTCTTATTTTTAATATACATAAACGATTTACCCCGTTTATTGGAAAACAAACTAAACATGGTGTTATTTGCTGATGACACATCTTTAATTTTTAAAATAAATAGACGTACTTATCAGGTTGACGACGTAAATAACGCGCTACGGCAGGTTCAGGATTGGTTCACTGCAAATAATTTAGTTTTAAATGGTAAAAAAACCAAGTGCGTAAAATTTTCCTTGACGAATGTAAAAAGTACTGATTGTGACATTATCTTAAACAAGGAGAAGCTAGAATTCGTCGATAAAACGGTTTTCCTGGGGATCACGCTAGACTCAACGTTACAATGGGGTCCTCATTTAATATCACTTGCAGGGCGGCTAAGTTCGGCAGCTTATGCTGTTAGAAAGATTCGTCAATTTAGTGATGTAGATACCGCGAGGCTGGTCTATTTTAGTTACTTTCATAGTATAATGTCTTACGGTATTTTACTATGGGGAAGGGCTGCAGACATTGAGTCAATTTTTATTCTGCAAAAACGAGCCATCAGAGCGATATACAATCTTCGCCGGCGCGATTCTCTAAGGGAACTGTTTAAGGGCATTAACATCATGACGGTTCCTTGTCAATATATTTATGAAAATATCATGTACGTGAGAAAAAATTTACATCTTTTTAGTAAAAACGGAGATAGACATAATTACATTACTAGAAATAGGGACCAATTAGTTCAACCAGGTTTCAGACTGGCTAAAGTAGCCTCTTCTTTCATGGGGTACTGTACAAAATGTTACAATAAAATTCCTCCCCACATTCTAGAACTGAATGAGACGAAATTTAAAACTTGTATAAAACGCACACTATGCAGGCAGGCATATTATAAGTTGGGGGATTACATCACTGATAAAAATGCTTGGCTCAATGCTACTCTTGCTCCACAACCACTAGGGCGCAAAAACAAGTGATATGCAGAACATTATTGTTTTGTAGAATTGTTGGACCTGCTGAAGACTGTATGAATATATTTGTATTATATAGACTCAATTTCTTTTAGTATAGTATAACTGCGCAGCACGTGTGTGAGTACTATGTACCCAACTGTAAATCTACCATTTGCTGTACCTCGGTGTCGTTCGTTGACTTGTGTTTGCCCTGGCAGTTGAGTGTGTCATGCTCTCTCAAATGTCTCTCTGATGGTGGCGTGTGTGTTGGATCATTCGGTTCCCTTCATGATGGTTGAGCTGGGTGGTGCCGATTCATGCGTCATGTTCGTGAACGGGCGCCGTCAGTTGGGATTGGTCTTAACTTAACTGCTTCGGATGCTAATGTTTTTCTAGCGCTTATTATGTAACTGCACAGTACATGTGTGAGTACTTTTAATACTTTGTACCTGTACGTAGTATAGTATGTAGTGATTCTGGGTGCATTGTCCTCACACATATAAATTTATTAATGTATGTACTTATGTACCTAAATATTGTAAAAACAACATATTTTTTTTTTAAAAGAGTAAGTATGGAGTTTCTTGTGCGTTCTTCTCCATAACAAGCTACTTTCCGAATGCACGGTAGAATCAATTTTTATTCCTTGTAAATTTTAATGTAACTAACGTTCAAAAGTGCCGCTTTGTGGCCTAGTTGAAATAAAATATCTTTGTCTTTGTCTTTAGGGCACCCCGACACGGATAGGCAGGTACGAAGGAGATGAAGGGAGTTGAAGTGAGCGAGCAAAGCAAGCGAACGCCACTCTCGTCATCTCCTTATTGTTAGACTACTTTTGACCCTGCTGACAGAAATAGGAAAGCCCCGCTTAGCAGGTCTCCGTCGACTTTGTTGCTTAAGAGGGTTCTTTTAATAATTCCCATCACTTATTGGGCGGGGTGGTCAATTTAAATATTTTAATAGTTTTTATCATATTGCCTACTCATACCGGGCTGCAAACAAACACACACACACAAATTGCCCGGGCGATTAGAAGAATATATTTGAGTTATGTGCATTTTTGCCTACAGCCTACCTAAAGGATTTGCCCGCAGTTAGCTTTTTGGCTAGAAATAATTTTTGATATCGGATCTTCTTCTTCCAGTGATAACTCCTCCTCCAGCTTCTTTATAGTATGAGTAATTGAGATACTTATAATTATACCAAGAAATATATTTCATTGGACATTTAAAATTAAAATTTCAAGAAGAAACCGACATTTTCATTGAAAACCCACCGTGTTTCAGTTTCGTATCAACTCGGTAAATTTCAGAATGCGAAAACATCTTTATATGCTATGAAATTACCAAGTATTTCAACATGTTCACGACTTTGCCCTCAATTTATCCAATTATACACTGAAACAAAAAAGCTTGAAGAACAGTTTTATTCATGTTCTTATTGTAGAGATATTACGGCTATTGCTTTGGAAACATTTTACTGTACGGTAAGTTAACCTATTATTGCGAAGTTTAGCGAACTCTTTGCATAGACATTTTATTGCCATGTTTAGAATTAACTTTACTAAGTATAGAAAAAGTTCTAGCTTATAACCTGTGGCGTCGTAGTCAAGAGAGATTACTTTTTGGCAATCGCGCTTTAAGTGCTCTTACGGTGATAACTTAATCGCTTACCATCAGTTGAGAGAGTGGTCAAACGCGTGCTCAATAGTAAAAAACTGAAATATAAACAAGTACAGTACAACTAGTTTCTTAATGGCCCTCGGCAAACTTCGTGTTTACAACTATTTACTTAATGTCCCTCGGCAAACTTCGTGTTTACAACTGTTTGCTTAATGTCCCTCGACAAACTTCGTGATTACAACTGTTTGCTTAAAGACCCTCAGCAAACTTCGTGTTTACAACTGTTTGCTTAATGTCCCTCGACAAACTTCGTGTTTACAACTATTTACTTAATGTCCCTCGGCAAACTTCGTGTTTACAACTGTTTGCTTAATGTCCCTCGACAAACTTCGTGTTTACAACTGTTTGCTTAATGTCCCTCGACAAACTTCGTGATTACAACTGTTTGCTTAAAGTCCCTCAGCAAACTTCGTGTTTACAACTGTTTGCTTAATGTCCCTCGGCAAACTTCGTGTTTACAACTATTTACTTAATGTCCCTCGGCAAACTTCGTGTTTACAACTGTTTGCTTAATGTCCCTCGACAAACTTCGTGTTTACAACTGTTTGCTTAATGTCCCTCGACAAACTTCATGTTTACAACTGTTTGCTTAATGTCACTCGGCAAACTTCGTGTTTCGTCATTCGTCGGATTTCTATCAGACTTCCAAGTTGATTGAGAGCTCTGCACGAAGTGCAAAGGTGCAAAGGGCAACTTATAGAAATCCGACGACTGACGAAACACGAAGTTTGCCGAGGGATATTAAGAAAATTGATGTACTGTACATACTTAGACGAACACTCTAATGGTTCTTCTAAAGTTTGTATTGTACGGCTTCACTTTCTGAATAATCTAGAAACTAAATAAAATATTGAAAAGCCCGCAAAATCCAACCCACCATTAAGTCAAAATCAGCTGGAAAAACTTCAAAGCGAAGATACACAATACGCATTGAAATTAAATCATGGTAAGTCTGTAAAGCCTAATTGTAAATTAATGGATTGGATTCATTATGATTCTATTTAAATGTAGATAATATACTATGAGTACTACAGGCGTTTTGTAGCACGAGTGAGCGGCGAGGTTAGGTCATTACTTATCAATCGTGTTCTATCGTGATTCATTTCCAGTTTCTAACTGGTTTTAGCCGAATTTGTTAAACGCCCAGACGGACAGCTAGTTAAACGCGTGTGTATTTGTAGGCAGTTAGTGGTGAAGACGTGTTGCGGTCTGGACATTTTTAAAGATAAGAAATATAGGCTATACAATGGGACGTGAAGTAATAAAACTTTAAGGCAGTAATAAAATACACTTAATTTTATCGATAAAACACATATACGGGGTTCAGACCCCACAATTTTTATTGCATTTTCTAAAATTCTGCAGAAATTATAAGGCAAAAATGTGAACGGGTTCTAGTAAAGATCACCAATAAGAATGCCATTGTAAAATAAGTTTCCTTTCTTGCATACTATCCATAGAATTATTATTTTTTAGGGTTCCGTACCCAAAGGGTAAAAAAGAAACCCTATTACTAAGAATCCGCGGTCCGTCTGTCACCAGGCTGTATCTCATGTACCGAGATAGCTAGACAATTGAAATTTTCACAGATGATGTATTTCAGTTGCCGCTATAGCAACAAATACTAAAAACAGAATAAAATAAATATTTAAGTGGGGCTCCCATACAACAAACGTGTTTTTTTTTGCCGTTTTTTGCGATAGTGGTACGGAACCCTTCGTGCGCGAGTCTGACTCGCACTTGGCCGGTTTTTTGTAAATTAATATGTTTGGTGTAAAAATAGTATAGTCTATTCTATACTATTCTAGTGAAAGAATTTTCATAATAAGGTCAGTGCTTTCTTAAATATGTACTTAAATTGTTTTACCTTTTACAAACAAACAATTTTATATAGTAATTTCTTGAACGTTAAAATACAGTGTTGTGCATTAGCATTAAAAGCTTTCTATAAATCACGTAGGCGTATTTACAGTAACTCCGGAAAATATAATGGGGAAAGTTTGAAGTTCAATGCACCAGAATCACGCGATTTTGTATTAAAAAGTTTACTGAATATTTCAAGAAATCATTTAAACTCCCGAAATTAAAGTGGAAAGTGGACAATTTCAGAAAGTTTTTACCACCTTTTTTATGGTTTGGAAAATTTGCGATTTTTAGGGTTCCGTACCTCGAAAGGAAAAACGGCTCTCTCTCCTATAGGATCACTTTGTTGTCCGTCCGTCTGTCTGTCAAGACCCTTTTCCTCAGAAACGCGTGGAGGTATTAATCTGAAGTTTATATCAAATACTCAAGTATACTGTCCCTTAAAGCTGTGAAAAAAATCAAACCTCTAAGCCACCGCAATCAAAAGATACAGCCGTTTATGCCGCAAATTTTCGACACTCGCAAGGGATTCAAAACCTAAAGGGTTTACTTCCAGTCGACCTAGAATCTTGAAATTTGGCATGAAGCAATGTTTTATAGCACATATACAATAAAAAATTCCGAAACCCTTAAATTTTTAGTTACAAATGTTTGGCAAAAAAAAAACAATGACAATGACTCGATTGTCGTGATGGGTGAACTTTTACTTATATACCTACAGTTTTGTACGGAACCCTCGGTGCGCGAGTCCGACTCGCACTTGGCCGGTATTTTTATTGTAGAAAACATTTCAAGTTCAACGTAAATTTAAGTAAGTTATATATTCAACCACATGCCTCTCAAATCTCAAGTGTATTTGCAGTAACTGCTCAAAATTCATGGATTGAAGAAATTCTAGTTGACGGTGTAGCATGGATCTTTGAAATAGAATCATTTGAAGTTTTAACTTCAATTATTTTTAAAGTATGGTTTATTGTTTAGGTTTGATAATATAAAGATAAATTACGAGGCTTACATAACTGACGGATATTTATTTATTTTATTTAAAACTTCATGCAACAAGTATTATTTCAAAATTTAAGAAACCCCCGACTCATTTATCTTGCGGAAACATCCCGATTAAAACAGTAAAACGCCCATAACTTTTGAACGGCTGTACCGATTTTATTGAAACAGCTAATAACACTCTCGACACAATCATCTTCAATCATCCCACCAAACAAAAAAAACTAAATCAGAATCGGTTCATCCGTTGAGGCGCTATGATGCCACAGACAGACACACAGATACACAGATTCACAGCAACACACGTCAAACTTATAACACCCCTCTTTTTTCGTCGGGGAATAAAAAAGACGTGTGACACTCGGGGACTGCCGCGGTAAAGCTATTGCATAGCATTTTGTATCAACTTATGCAATTATAATTATTTATTTATTTTATTTATGCAGTATTTCTTTTTCTTTGATATTAATTCAAGTTACACTTTAGAATAACTTTAGAAAACCTTAACAAACTAACTGTCAAACGCCTGACCAGAGGGAATCTAGTGACTGACAGTCAAAATGGCGGTCGATGTAATCCGTCTATTTGTTGAAGAGTCAAGGCCTATATATTCCCAGAGCTCTCATTGTTCTTCGTAATTATATCGGATTATAGCCGCCATTAAAAAGGACGTCCGTTTCATACATCGTTATTTTGTATAGGAGTTTCGCCAGACTGCCGAACTGAATCGACGTTAGACGATGCACGGCCTTCAAGCCACACCTCCGTGCCCGTCGGAGTGGGGAGCGTGACCCTTATTCACATTGAAATAAGGTCGCTTTTCTTTGACAAGCAAAAGTGACCCTTATTCTCATTAGCATAAAGTCCACATTGATGGACAGTGGGGAGCGTGAGGTTTTTTCGTTACGGAATTTCTGGATTCGGTCCCCGCGCTCAAGGCCCGCGATAGAAGCTATGCAATAGCTTAAAAGGTACAATGGCGGTCTTAACGCCTTAGGCATTCTCTACCAGTCAACCAAGGGTGGTGAAGAGATAGCATGGCAGGTCCATTATTTAAATTGTGTCGAGCAAAAAAGTAAAACAATTAAATATTAATAAAAAGTTGCTTAAAATACACATTACACATTTTATATAATACATACCTGAATTAATATTTTACTACTACCTCACTTTAACGTCGAAACGTTCAAAGTTTTGGTCATTTTCTAATATTACCTAGACTAAAATGATACATAAAAACAACTTTATGTGTATAACATTAAATATTGCCACCAAATTCAATAAATAGGACTTTGTCCTACTTTGAGGTTATTGTATAAGAAGACGCCATTGGAACAAAATATTAGGCCACAAGACTCTCTATAGCCTAGCAACGAATCTGATAAGAAATAACGCGAATCCCTACAATAATGTGTGCTCAACACGCATTTACCAAAATATAAACTATTAGCGGACGCCTCGCTGTTTCACCCGCTTAGATCCGGTTCCCGTGGGAATGCATGGATAAAAAGTAGCCTATGTCACCCGCGGATAGTGTAGCTTCCCAACGGTGAAAGAATTTTTGAAACCGGTCTAGTAGTTTTAAAGTTTATTCGTTACATACAAAAGTACAAAAATCTTTCCTCTTTATAATATTATAGTATAGATGAGACCGCAGCCTTAGTTTTGTGAGTTTACGTACTATAATAGTATTTCGACCACTTTACAATGCTTGTATGATAAGAAAAGTCGGCAAGTCTACGTCTAATTTAAAGCAATAAGGCCCATATTCGAAGTCAGTTTGAAGCATCTCCACTCGACCCTCGCTATGACAACGAAGTATAAGACTCCCTTAATGGTAATAAATAACCAGCTGTAAGGTAACTGTCAGTGGAGTCAAGTTGGAGGACATGACTTGAAATATATGGGTAAAACTCGCATCACCAATGAGCTGTGTGCTTATACCGAGTTTTTTAACGTACCTACTCACTCATGATAACGTAAACGATCTCTTATGTTAAAATGTATATAAAAAACAAAGGTTTCTCCTTACCGTCCGTCACCAGACGATGCTTGCTTCAAGTTTTAATACATATTGACGTTTACGTTAACATTCCAGCGTGAGATAAAACTCGTACTAGGGCCGGGTTTCTCAGCGCTAAATTATCACAGAAATAATGTGACAAATTGTCAAGCACGCGTGATTGGCACCTGTTGTGCCAATCACAGCAGACAACCGGCGGTTCCGCTTAGCCTTTTCCCAACTATATTTGGGTAGGCTTCCACAGTCAAACCGGATTTAGCTGAGTACTAGTGTTTTACATGGAGCGACTGCCTATCTGACCTCCACAACCCAGTAACTGGGTAACACGGTACCCATTGGCAAGACTGGTGTCAGATCTCAAGCTTCTGACTACTCGTAACGACTGTCAAAGATCTTCAAATGACAGCCGGGACCAACGGCATAACGTGTTTTCCGAGGCACGGAGACAACTCGGTATGTTGAAATGGTCACCCATCCACGAACCGACCTCGTCAAGCATTGCTTAACTTTGATGATCGACCAGTGCGGCTGTTATTAATTAGCCACGAGCTCCTCAGCAGACGATTAGCCCGATATTTGAGTGTTGAGAAACCGGGGGTAAGCCGATTGAGTTATGTCTACAAGTGTGTCTGTGTGCTGATACACCGGCTGCACCGGCTAATGTCTTTTACACGCACGCCAGATGAGTCCATAGGTCGAATATATCAGAGGGTCAAGCTAAGCTGGAGTCAATCCGCTTTGAACCGGTTTTGCCACGAGCTACAACTATCAATGCTGCACTAGACTTTATAAACAATTGAATGATGTTAATATTGGAGTTATCAACCGTGACGTGACACAGTGATATCCACGCATCCAGACGATTCTACTTGCCTACTACTTAAGGTTATACTAGTCGAAAATTCATCCATGCAAACGTAGTCTAGCGATTACTCCACTGTTTGACGATGTACGCTCAAAATATAAAATCAATTTTCTCATCATTATCTAGCCCTGTATGGAAATTAACACAAAAAAAAAATATATGTTTGAAAGTTATGAGCGTCGAAAGTTCCATATTTCAACACTAATTTTAACGCATCTTTGGGTGGAAATAAATACCATAAGACGGCCTCCATACAGGGATAGATTAGTAATTCAACAATACAAATAATTTAATTTTGAAAATATACATTTGGTCGTTTTTTCATGATATCTATACTCCTACAGGTCTGTTTATAAAATTACGCGCGCTCGTTTTCGTCCTAAATCATCATCCATTTCGAAACAAATTTATTAAAGTGCTAATTCGTACGAAAACTAGCTTCTTACTGCTCATCACTGCATCAATTTCTTTCGCATGTGTTATCGGATGAGATATCATACATTTTAACCTCGCGCACAAAATAGTTCGTGCCGTTGACTAGGGGAACCTTAAGATAGCAATCTATCAATAATAATGACCGACGATCGATCGAGTTCGGCGTATGCTTTTGCTGAAGATAGATATCCTAATCATACGCACTAAACCGTTTTGAGAGTACTTTCGTTGTGTGTACAGCTAAGGAGTGGAATCCCCTGACGGAGTCTGTGTTTACTGATACCTACAATCTGGGGGATCCGTGAATAGTTTACTTCTAGGCAAGCGTGCTTCACCGTTCCCCAAACATCGCTTACCATCAGGTGCGACAGTAGTCAAACATGAGACTATCATTAAACAAGAAAAATTTCAAACTTTAAGAAACCCCCGTCTCATTTTTATTTCATGCTTCATAATGTATCTAGTACATAGTAGATACGCTTCGATCGGCAATCTATTGAACACGTAATTATGACACGATATCTTGCGAAAACACCCCGATTCAAACATTAAAACGTCCATAACTTTTGAACGTCTGAGCCGATTTTATTCAATCATAGCTAAGAACACTCTCGAAAAAATCACATTTCAAACAAAAAAAACTAAATCAATATCGGTTCATCCGTTTAGGCGCTATGGTGCTACAGACAGACACACAGATACACAGCAACAAACGTCAAACTTATAACACCCCTCTTTTTCCGTCGGGGGTTAAAAATAGGAACCAGTCGACGTCGACAGGTCCATTGTATCATCTATCAATCTATTAGTGTGTTAACACTCCAAATCAGACGGTTCCTGTGAGTTAGCTGTGCTGTATTGGAGAGTATGGTGACGTCATACGAGAGCTCAGTCATTACCACCCCACATTAAACAGATCCTGCAACAATGCATCAGTGGTTCCTTACCGTAAGGTTCTTCAGTTGTTTGATCTCGTTGGTCTCGTATTTCAGTTGCGCAAACTGCTCATTGGTGAAGCGGACTCCCTTCTCCAGGTCCAATTGCCTCTGTTCTTCCAAATCTGCGCGACATTTCGCCAGCAGCTGTTCGGGCGTTAGCTGTTCGCCGTCGTCCTTAACGTCTTCTTCAGGCATTTGTTCTTCGGCCATGGACTATAAAGAGAAAGTAATACTGTAAGAAAACTGAAGGTCTGGTAACTGAAACGGACTTTTATTGAGGTAAAAAAAAACTGTAGTTACCAGGTCCGTCTTCTGTGAAGCTTTCAATTTCCTAAAATAGGCTTCGGCGCGTTTTTTGGACGCTCGGTTAACTTCACGGTTGACCATCCGCCAAAAGACGAAAACTGGGTGATGGAATAGTTCAGGTGGGCACTCCTTCAGCGGCGTCTTCCCGACTAGGATTAGTCGTTTGAGCCTTTCCATCTCATCCATCTGTCAATGCAACATGACTTACTGTTTATGAAACTATAAAAAGGCTTTTTACAAAAAATACAACCGACTTCCAAATAAAAAAACAAAAATAACTTCAATTTCGGAAGTCCGGTGTTCTTGTTTTATTTTCTTCGTGTTTTTGA
This sequence comes from Orthosia cruda, assembly GCA_964057195.1. NCBI lineage: Eukaryota > Metazoa > Arthropoda > Insecta > Lepidoptera > Noctuidae > Orthosia > Orthosia cruda. The sequence continues at coordinate 6,982,616 of OZ059849.1, forward strand.
CACCGACTTCCGAAATTGAAGTTATTTTTGTTTTTTTATTTGGAAGTCGGTTGTATTTTTTGTAAAAAGCCTTTTTATTTTTCACTTTTTAGTTGTGCTACACAATTTATATAGGCTAGGTACCAATAATGCCCATAGTGAAACCAGAATAGATTTACCCAATAACATGAAACTTAAACAAATTCGGTCGAATAAGGGTATACCAAGGTGAACTGTTTACACCTGCGTACCCCTTTAGAGCGTACTAGTGTGATGTTATGTTATGAAATGGTGTAAACAATAAATATAAATGCGATTGCAGCTATCCCGAGTGATTTGCCGTCATTTATTGAAGAGTTCTGATGTGTATCCCCGAAGTTCATTATCAGATCTTGATGAAAATTAAATGGGACCACATGACAAACACCAGCTTTCAAATAAAAAAAGAATTATCAAAATCGGTTCACCCAGTAACAAGTTCTGAGGTAACACAAATAAATAAAAAAATAAAAAATACAGTCGAATTGAGAACCTCCTCCTTTTTTTGAAGTCGGTTAAAAATGCACACGTTCAAAAACATTACGTAAGTAGGACGGTAATAAAAGCTTTATTGATTGGGAAAGTAAGTACATTAGGGGAAATTCTTGCTCGTCGCAGGTACTACATGAAATCGTAAAGTTCATAAAGCAATCTTTGACTGATGGATAGGTAATTAGTTCCACGTTGACTGGCGTTTAATATGGAAAGCACACGAAAGGCAGGCAAACTGTCTGTGGTATGATTGATTGACAGTAATTACTTTTCTACCTGAAAGGTGTAGTTTAGAAACTAGATTAACTTTTGTGGTTACTTATTCATGTCTGTGATACATTAATCTACTGATGTTTTTTTGCATCAACTACCAATATTAACTTTTTTACCGACTTCTCAAAAAGGAGAAGGTTATCAATATGCCTGTTTCTTTTTAAATTTGTTTTTTTTCGAACTTTTTACAAGGTGAACCGATTTTTATGATTCTTTTTTATTTGAAAGCTGGTGCTTGTCATGTGGTCCCATTTAAATTACATCAAGGTCTGATGAAGAACTTTGGAGATATACATCAGAACTCTTCAATCAATGACGGAAAATCACTCGGGATAGCTGCAATCGATTGTCTGTTTATTGTTTAGACCATTTTATAAAATAACATCACACTAGCACGCTATAAAGGGGTACGCAGGTGTGTACAGTTAACACTAGTATACTCTCTTCCACCGTTTTTGTTTAAGTTTCATGTTACTGGTTTAATCCAGCCTATAGAATTGATCCATTATGTACCAAAACCAAAAAGTAAAAAACTTTTTTACAAAAAATACAACTGGCTCCCAAATAAATAACTTCAATTTCGGAAGTCGGTGTCAATAAACGATCACCAACAGGAACACCGACTTCCGAAATTGAAGTTATTTTTCACTTTGTAGTGTTTTTATTTGGAAGTCGGATGTATTTTTTGTAAAAATGTTTTTTATAGAAATATAATATTCTTTATGACTGTTGATGAAATCAAACTCTTTATACTAATCGATTCCTACTTATTCTCAATTCATCAGTAGCATTCAGACAGTATCGTTCTAGATTATCTACTGGTACAAATATGCATGGTGGTCGTCTGGTACTCACAACACGCGAGGTGATCCTCCTGTTGAGGGTCTCCTCGTTGACAGCGCGTATCCGCTCCTCCAGTTCCGTCATGAAAGTCTTGTCCGTGAGCCGCACCAGGTTGGAGCCCATGTGCTTCTCCAGCCGGGCACGGACATGCGGGTGCGAGAAGCTGGACATGAAAAAAGAATGTGATCAGGATTTTTATGTCAACTTTCGAAGGATAATTAATTATAAGGTACTAATTAACAGCGCACTGTGCCCGCGTGGTGGACCTGTGTTCCAGCAGTGGGAACGTTAAAAGATAGCAATTTTCGACAAGAATAACCTTTTTAGTCGTCGTAATCAATATCAGCAAATAGGTATAGCTTTAAGAAACCACTACCTAAATATTATTTGAACTCTGAACGAAAGGTTTCAAAATTGAGACCAAAAACATTTTACACAGAAAATTCCAAAATCATTAAGTCACCAAAACAGCTTTATTTGCTTGTTAGCAAATCCAAATCTTTATAAAAAATTCTAATAAACCAATAAACGTAAACAACACTTAGTAAGCAATTTTGGCGCCAATTCACCGCAAATAACCTCACTTTCACAAATTACTTAACACATAAAATAAAACGAAATATCAATAAAACAAGGTGCCATCCATATGGAAATGTGTGAATACAATAAAAAAAAACGGAGCACTTGACATAAACAAATGTACGTGGGCATAAACAATTAAGTATTTTTTTATGGGCCAAAGTACAAGTTCTTAGTATTTACGTACCAGAGCCGCGAGGATTCCGTGGAGCCTCTTTCAGCACTCGTTTTGGCGACGGCTCAGGCAGAATGGGTGTGCTCAACGGAGGCGGGCAGACGTCTCGACGTTGCCGTAAACTTTTAGTAGTTTTGACGCTACATGCTCAGTGTCATAGTTGAGACCTTTATCGTGGTGTACGATGGGCCTGGCACGGTATGGCACGACCCCCACCGACACCACATGTAGGTACAAATTTCGTGTAAAGAAGTATTCACACCTTTCTTAGGCGGTGAGAAAATTATAGAATTTTATTATTTTGGTTGAGGGAAACAAAGGTTGTTAACTATTTGCCTATGCTTGGGACTGATTAAGACAATTTAAGGACACGTAGGAATCGTAATACCGTAATTTTAAATTTTGTCGAATTATTTTTGAAATAGCAATTCTCACTGGTTTTCAAGTAAAGATTAGTCATTGATATTTAGGTAAACTCCAGTTTAAACCAATAGGGGCCAGGGATGGCATACTGGTTAATTTTTTTTTTTGCTTTAACTGCTTCTAAAGATTATTGTGTTTTCCCTTCAAGTTGCCGTCAATGGAACGGATGAAGTAAAGTTCAACGGTGCAAGGTTACCGATTGTTATATACCTACTCGTATGAGGAGACATAATATGATATTATTGAATACATAAACATTTGAGATAAGATAAAATACCACACACCACAATTTGAAAGAAAAAAATCCTGCCAAGTGCGAGTCGGACTCGCGCACGAAGGGTTCCTTACCATGATCGCAAAAAAATCACGTTTGTTGTTTGGGCCCAACTTAAATATTTATTGTATTCTGTTTTTAGTATTTGTTGTTATAGCAGTAACAGATTTCTGTTCAACAAACAAATCAATTTCAACTGCTTAGCTAGCACAGTTCATGATACACAGCCTGGTGACAGACAGACAGACAGACGGACCGCAGAGTTTTAGTAATAGTGTCCCGTTTTTACCCTTTGGGTACGGAATGAGAAACACAATAAAATACTTGTATTCATGTTTTTTTTTTACAATATGTAAAACCGTTTTTAAATTGGCTACAAAAAAAAAATCATTCTAAAAGGTTCTTAAGCTCACGTGACTATGGAAAGTTAAGTTCAACGCCATACATGGCACCGGCATAGCAATTTTAACTTACCGTTCATCGTATGCATAAAGTTGCATAAATATTTACGTCAATCTGTAGCCAAATCGTAATAATCTACAAGATATATGATGTTAGCACGTTTCGCTACGAAAGCTATCTAATAAATCACTTTATTTTGCAACCTTATACTAGGGAGGGTGCGATGCGAAACACATAAAAGCGACATTAGGTAGGTAGTATAGCAAATAATTGCTTGTAGACTTGGAAAAGTTTAGACGGGCCAATTAGTGTAGAATACTAAGCTTTATATTAATATACTAGCTTCCACCAGCGGCATCGCCCGCGTGAATGTCGAAAATTATTTCGAGGGTACATATTATTTATTTATTTATATATACTTTATTGTACACCAAGATAAAACAATACAAAAATTAAAACAAACATACAACAGGCGGCTTTGTCGCGTTCTGCGATTCCCGGGATAAGAAGTATCCTTTGTGCTATTCTAGACCTATCTCTGTGCCAAATTCCGTCCAGCCGTTTGAGCGTTAAGAAGTAACTAACAAACATACAAACACACACCTTACGCCTTTATAATATTAATGTGATAATCTGATGTGTGTGTATATGTGTGTTGTTTTAGTCCATAGGTATACATGTAACACTCATAAAACATTAAAGTAAAACAGATAAATCCCAAAAAATTACATTAAAATTGTCATCAGTTCTTGAAATTAATTTGTCAACAATTAAAAAATGTAAAAAAATATATAACAAGTAACAAACCCCCGACACATTTATCTTGCGAAAACATCCCGATTCAAACAGTAAAACGCCCATAACTTTTGAACGGCTCAACCGATTTTATTTAAACATAGCTAAGAACACTCTCGACACAATCACCTTTCAAACAAAAAAAAACTAAATCAAAATCGGTTCATCTGTTGAGGCGCTATGATGGTACAGACAGACACACAGATACACAGATACAAAGACACACAGATACACAGCAACACACGTCAAACTTATAACACCCCTCTTTTTCCGTCGGGGATTAAAAATAATAGACAAAAAGGTTCCTATAAAAAAGTCAAAACGGTATAAAAAAATGCAAAACAGTGTAAAAATTGTTAAAAAGTAATAAAATAATTTCCCTGTGCGATAAGACCGCCCATTGTACACTTATCTTTATAAATGTTTTGTTCTGTAATTATTTAAGTGGTGTACAATAAAGCATATAATAAATAAATAAATAAAAAACGTTATTTTAACAGAACCTGTCTCCAGACGTACTATTTTGAAATAGTATACACTGCCCCATTCCTTACCCGGACAACGAAACATATTAATAACCGTAGAAATATTTAAAATCAGCAGATATGTCTTGCAAATTCTGTAGGTACCTATTCTGAAAACTGCTTATCACCTTATGATAGCGAAGCGACTTAGAAGGAAATAATATTTTGCTGCAAGGGCAAATAACCCGGATTAGAAAACATATTATTTATTATGTTAAGTGCTGGCCTGGGTTTATACATTATGCTGATAGAAGATCATGTGATTCGATTGTTTACGCTTACTTTAGAGAAAACAAAAGTAAAGCTTTATCCGCAATTCCAGATCAGGACTTTCCGGGATCAAAGTCGACTAGAGTCAATGGGAATAAAAAGTAACTTAAATTTCGGAATTCGGTGTTCTTGTTTTTGTTTCTTCGTTATTTTAGACCGACTTCCGAAATTGAAGTTATTTCGGATGTCGGTGAAAAACGTATTTATTTTTCACTTTTTGGTTGAGGTACATATCTACCTATTGAAGAATACTGTTGTATATCGCCGAAGATCTTCATTACATCTTAAATAAAATAAAAAAATCATCAAAATCTGTTCATCTAGTAAAAAATTGTCAAATTGAGAAACTCCTCCTTTTTGAGATCGGTTAAAAATACATGTTGGAACTTAGCCATATTATTTCATATTATAAAAGCGAAAGTAACTCTTTTTTACAAGCTTTTATTTAACTTGCAATGTATGTATGTAAGTGTGTTCGGGTCAAATCTTGCAACTGAATTTTAAAGCAGTTATCCTCTACCGATTAAGATGAAATTTTGCATACACGTTTAGTTTAGATGACAATGCATGGTTAGCTAAGTGACGTCATTCTAAGTCCAAAATCCTATCCAGTGGAGGGCCTAAGATGGCGGACTAGTTATTTTTATGCACTGCCAGGATACCGGTATCAAATGAAAGGGTTTGCTGAGAGGAATATGAAAAAAGCTTGTTTTTTTTTAATATTTTTTTTATATGTTATCTTTCCACGCTTTGACGGTTTTGGATGTTTGGGACACGAAAAGACCATGAGACCTACACTAGACCATAGAATACTTTTATGCCGGTGGTAGGTAAATTCCCGTGGGTTAAATGCCGATTTCCACTCGGCCAAAACCGTGACTGTCGTGACGTTTTCTAGACAAGTGTGTTTCGACGTCAGCGGTGGTGATGGTTAAAATGTAAGGGATTGATCACGTGATTTTTAGATATCGCTTGTCGCTTTAAGTGGTGTACAAGTGTAATGTTTTCTTCATCTATACTTTCTGTAACTTATATGGTGTACATAATAAAGAGGATTATATTTTATTCTATTCTACAATTCTGCCTTTTTGACAATTTCTATCGCCACGCCTTCGATGATGCAATTAAACGAAAAGCCTCATGCCTATTTTTTATCCAAATAAATATCTGGTCAGGAAAACCTTGAGGTACCAACAAGGGAATATATTTTTCAATCTATTTATGTTAGAGATATACTAAAACAATTAAATTAATGTAATGAGTATATTTTCTATGTTTGCAATATTTGTAAGTATGTGAGAACCATGTTCCTAATTAATATAAAACGAGCCGTCCATAAGTTTTCTATGTTCTATGGTATACGACACACTATGGTGTTGCTAGGCTACAGTCCACCCTGTTGCCGAGGGTTTCCGGCGAGTCGGTGCATGGTGACACGTCGACACGGCTTTGAGCCAGACATGGTAAACATGTGGTTTTTTTATTATATATGAGGGGTGTGTCCTAGTGGATACTAAAAATATCGTTTATGATAGTAATAAAAATAATGCTAATTTATTTTTATAAATAGCTCAGGTAAATCTAAGCTTTGGGAAACTTGAAAACTTTTAGATTTTTAGCAAGTAGGAACTTCGGGTACGCCTGTAAAAATATGTTAGTAGAGTCAGCCAATTTATTAAAGGTTCCATCCGATCCACATAAGCTCACCGATTTCTGTATCTGCTCACTAATTACAAAAATCTTCAAATAATATGGTCCAATTTTATAGACTGTCGTTGGGCTTGTGATTGCAAGCGCTAATCCTGAGTATAAGGTCCTTTTTTTTGTGATTTGATATCATCCAATGACTTCTCCCGCTCTGGATGAAGCGTGTCAAGACTTTTACTAACTAAAACCCACCCGTGTTCCTTCAGTTGCTTGTGTCAGGGCCGCGGTAACTCTTTCAAATTTATCCGCGACCCAGACAGGCATCGGCCCTAGGGGACCCCTTCAGTTTTTGCTGACATCTGTTTGAGCCGCGCGAGGAACACTATGCGCCATCGACTCGGGCCTGGTCCTATTCGGACGGCGAGCTACCCATTACTCGCCGTCCGCAAGCGCGCGCCTGCGGTGGCCGGGAATCGGCTTGCGAGTCCCGACGGCCAGGGCGTCTCCTGCGCCACCGCAGGAGACGTAAGGGAAGCATAAGGTCCTGGGTTCGATTTCCCAGCTGGCTTTCTTCTGTTGGCTGCTGTTATAGGGTTTTTCCGGGTTTTTCCATCAAAAAAATCTCAGTATCAGCCCATTGGATTCGAGTCCGGTTGATGGCAATAGGTTCGCCGCCTATAACATGAGACTTTAACATAACTGGCAAAAAAAACAGCTCTGCCTTACCCTTTGGGAATACAGTCGTGATGATGTGATAATTTTATAGTCGGACGCATTTATTTCATTTTACAAGACATGCAATGGAACGTTTTTATCAAAACAAGCAAAAAACACAAGGTACCAAACCAAAGAGCTTAGTAGGCGTTTCGGCCGTTGAGTTTCGTCCAATCCGATCGAAACAGGAATTTCATTATCTATATCTATACTAATATTATAAAGAGGAAAGATTTGTATTTTTGTATGTAACGAATAAACTTAAAAACTACTGGACCGATTTCAAAAATTCATTCACCGTTGGGAAGCTACACTGTCCCCGGGTGACGTAGGCTATTTTTTACCCCGCATTCCCACGGGAACGGGAACTGCGCGGGTGAAACCGCGAGGTGTCTGCTAGTTATTAATATTTTTGAGTGGTGTTTCGGACGAATCCTTTTTTAGAGGCAAAGTCATGTCAGAGACATAAAATCAGTAGATAAAACTATAACTTCCTCTTTGCTTCGCTTTTTTATTGATAAACTTATTATTATGATTTATCATGTTTACTGTTGATTGTTGTAATGGTATATTAAGCTTTATCTTTTTCCAAAAATTTATTGACTTTTACTTAAATAATATAACCTACCTAAGGTTTTTCATTCTGACTGTACACAATTTGCTTAAAAAAAAGTATAGTCCGAAACACCACTCAAAAATATTAATAATAATGAAATTCCTGTTTCGACCGGATTGGACGAAACTCATCGGCCGAAACGCCTACTAAGCCAACCAAAGGTTCACAAATTACATATCTTTGAACACAAATTACCATAAGTTATCGCCGTATATCTGGCATCTATGACTTTCAGGGCTCATTTGAATTCATATCGACGTTGATATCGAAAGCTTGGGTTCAATAATAATAAGTAAGTAGCATTGTAATTTCATGAGAGTATTACCTACTAAACTAGTATTTAATAATAAAACAGTGTTAGTGTGTCTTTATGTTATTGTACTTAGTTTGATTTAATAACTTCCTGGAGGATTTCTGATTTATTTAAAAGTATTCCTTAGCAGATCGCGTCACGGTGATTCGGAAAAGTCGGACTCGGAAAGCAAGCTAAGCCGTTAAATCCCGGTTGTCATTAATAGATCTGTGCCGTTTTTACGGGTTGTGAGAAGCCAGAAAACTTGATACCATTTCGCTAAGGGGTATCCTGTTTCCCAACTTTACTGGGTTGTGGTTTGGCTCTATGTAAAATACTGGAATTCAACTGCATCCGGTTAGAATGGAAGCCGACTCTAACATAGTTGGAAATGGCCGTCATTTTTCTGTACTGAGGAACTCGTGGCTAAATAATAACAGCCGCACTGGTTGATCATCAAGGTTAAGCAACGCTTAACGAGGTCGATCCGTGGATGGGTGACCATTTCAACATACCGAGTTTCCTCCGTCACTCAGAAAGCAAGTTAAGCCGTTGGTCACGGCTGTCATTTGATAATCTTTGACTGTAGTTACGGGTAGTCAGAAGCTTGAGATCTGATACCAGTCTTGCCAAGAGGTAACATGTTACCCAATTACTGGGTTGTGGAGCTCAGATAGGTAGTCGCTCCATGTAAAAGACTGGTACCCAGCTGAATCCGGTAAGACTGGAAGCTAACCCCGAAATAGTTGGGAAAAGGATCGGCTAGGCAAGCAGGCAGGCACCTCTTTTATTCGTTTCCACAGTACATAATACACAAAAATTGGAACGATACAGAGTTTAATAAGGTCCGTGCGCAAGGATGACACGCAAAATCGTGAAGAGTTCTACATATTTCTTGCTTCTCTACATCGCTGGCGGAAAGTGGAAATAGCGCGCGAGTAGTAGTAGTTTCCGCATGAAATAGAGGCACAAAGAACAGAGTTCCTAGTGGTTGAATGGAGGTAGTGACTTGCGCAACCCAGTGGGGCACGCCACAATAATGGTGGTTAAGCCTATCCTGAAAGAGTGGCTGGAGAGGCGGCATGGTCCCCTTAGTTTCTGGCTGACGTAGGTACTTACTGGACACGGTTGCTTCGGGAAGTTCCTGCGCCGCATAGGGCAGGAGCGAACGCCCGTTTGTCATCACTACAAGGAATGCTCCGAGGACAAAGCGCATCATACGCTGGAGGAGTGCTCAGCTTGGGCGCAGCAGAACTGTGGCCTAGTCGAGGCGCTTAGCGTGGGTGATCTCTCGCTTCCGGCCCTAGTTCCTTGCATGATGGAAAGCGAGAACACGCGGGAGGCCGTCACCTCTTTTTGCGAGGAGGTGACGCACACAAAAGAGGCGGTGAAACAGGGAGAGTGAGCGTATCTCCCACTCCACCCGAATAGCAGCCGGGTGTCGAAGGGCACTTTAGGATCACTGGCCACTAAAAAGAAAGGCGACGAACTTGGAGCTCAGTTGTCGTCTGACCAGTTAGGTCTAAAGAGGCGGAGTGCAGTTGTTCCATGCGCGCCGTTAAGGGAGGATGTGCTATCCACGTATGGGTTGGGCCCAGGCTAGCAATAGCAGGCCGATTATACCAGTCGGGAGTACGCGTGAATTTAAATTGAATTTCTGACGCTTGACTAATAGTAGCGATAGTCGTTTGGAGTCCGATATAATCCTCCGTTTCCCCAGACGTTGGGTATCACTGAAGCTATCCCCACAGTAAAAGAAATGGAAAAAGAAGTGCAATGCACGGAATGCACCTCAAGTGGAGTTGGCAGTACTTCGTGGCGGCTGGAGAAAAGCTTTGACCGAATTACCAAGGTTGAATCAAAGAGTCCAGTGCTGTCCAATAACGTTTGATTGACAATATCCTCAATATCGCGGTTAACACATGGGAAAAGGACGCACGGAAATGGGAAGTATGGCAGAACAAAAGGGCCTATATCTAGCAGTGAGTGATTTTGTCCTGGGATTATGATGATCAAGATTTTCATCTTCTCAAATCTTAGGTATAACTACTTGCACGCATTTCTACTGACTATTCCTCTACGGTTATATTTTAGTATAGATTTTAGGTAGATATAGGTAAATTTATGGCTGGATGTAAGCTCATGAATAATAAAATCTAGGTTTCGTGACTTAGTTCTACTAGGACTGACTTGGAAATTAGTTTATTAGGTTCATATTTAGGTATTTCCATCGCTAGGATATATTATTAAGGTTTCAGGCGACGCATTCTGGCAGCTTAATTATACCTATCTACCTCTGTATTGAAAAACATTGTTGCTAAAATATGATCAGTAGGTAACTTAACATTTACATTTTCAAACGTTGAACAATTTATTCGTGATTTTGATAGTTTTTTTGTGAAAGTTCACAAAAAATGTCGCAAGGAAATTCGTAGCACGCTCGTAGACTACTACGAAAAAGCCTACGATTTATTTTAGTAGAGGAGACGTGGAAGATTGACCTTCACCCATCAGATAACTGGATGAGACATATTTTTTATCAAATTTAATTTATTAACAAATACAGGTAGGCATGTTTGTTAATATATGAATGAATTTAACCCGGGAATATGTTCCATTGGGATAATTTACGACATTCACGCGGGCGAAGCCCCTGACAGAAGCTAGTTTTTAACAGACTTTCAAAAAAGGAGGAGGTTCTATGTTCGACTTCTCGTATGTTTTTTTTTTTTTTTGTATTTGTTCACCGATATCTCCGTCAATTGTGGACCGATTTTGAAAATTTTTTTGGTTGATAGAGTATGTTCCGAAATTGGTCCCATTTTAATTTGGTGAAGATCTGATGAAGAACTTCGGAGATATACAACATAACTCTTCGATAAATAACGGCAAATCTCTCGGGATTGCTGCAATCGCATGTCTGTTTATTGTTTACACCATTTCATAACATAACATCACGGCAGTACACTATAAGAGGTACGCAGATGTGTACAGTTCACCTTGGTACACTCTCATTTCGCCGGCTATGTTCATGGTATTCGGGTAATCTATTCTGGCATTATAAGTACCTACCTTACTAAAGGCAAGTTGCTTAATAGGTACAACTAAAAAGTGTAAAATAAAAAAACTTTTTTACAAAAAAAATCTACCGACCTCCAACTAAAAACACTACAAAGTGAAAAATAACTTTCTTTTCGGAAGTCGGTGTCTTAGGTACCTCCTGTTTTTGTGTAAAAGTTTTTATTTCAAGTAGCTCTTGCCAATCTTCAACTGCATGAAAATCGAAAATCATCCCTAGCCCATAAAGAAAAAATTGGTACCTACCAAAGACACCGACTTCGAAAAAGAAAGTTATTTTTCAGTTTGTAGTGTTTTTAGTTGGAAGTCGGTAGATTTTTTTTGTAAAAAAGTTTTTTTTAATATAAAAACATGTTTCAAAAAAACATATAGGTAATGCTTGTTTTTTGTCTCCATTATACTACGGTAGACGTATAATGGAGGAAAAGCAAACGAATTAAGAGCTTAAAAACATTCAGGTTGGGTGGCAATTGTTTGTAAACTTTGCTTTTTTAATGGATATTAGTGTTTCGTCCTGCTTCTTATCTACTAATTAATTTCATTTCCAAATCCTACTAATATTATAAATGTGAATGTTTGGATGTTTGACTGCTTGTATGTTTGGGTGTTAATCAAGACCACGGCCCGAAATAAGTCAGGCTACTTTTTAAACCTGGTAATACAGGCCCTTGGGATGATCTTCGATATTCATGCAGTTGAAGATTCTGGCAAGAGCTACTTGAAATAAAAACTTTTACACAAAAACAGGAGGTAGGTACCAAAGACACCGACTTCCGAAACGAAAATTATTTTGCACTTTTGAAGTCGGTTTTTATTTTGATTTTATCTCTCTTAGTTTTAGTACACCATCACTTAAAATGAACAAGTTCTATAGGTTCTAAAGGATTGACAAATATACCCATAATAACTCAATTTACACATTCGTGCCGTTTCTCGCTAAGGAGTATGGTCCACATCTTGAAAACTGCTGGACCGATTTTAATGAAACTTGCACTATTACCTAAGTTGAGAGATACTCAATTCAACACAAAAATAATGTTTACGGTCCGATAAGTACTTTCGTAGAAATGCACGGAAAAACATACAAACATACTGTATGTAACAAACAAACATACTTACACTTATGAAATTTGGCACATGCATTTAGAAGCAAATAGAGTAACATGTGAATATTGTGCAGTCCCAACAATATTACATACATATGTATCGAATTGATTACCTCCTTTTTTTTTAGAATCGGTAAAAATACCGGGTTTTTTTGAATATTAACCTTGGTAAAATTGTCGTAGCGGACATAGTAATGTATTTTAGTTTAGGCATTGTATTATATACTTTGACAAGTTTTAGAGCTATCCAGACCCATAAAATAAATGGTAGACCATAAATACAAGTATTGTGTAATGTCTAACAGACGATATAACTTTTAGTTTCTGTGTCACCTTCAGTTGTGTAACAAAGATTTGTAGATGAACTCTCAAGATTGAGTTATTGTTTGGTCTATATGAAATTTAAATTTAAAAAATAAATACATACATAAACTCACGCCTTTTGCCCATATGGGTGTAGGCAGAAACTACAGAATGCCACCTGCTACGATCCTTACATACTTCTCTTGCTTCACTCACATTCATACATCTAGTCATACACACACGCCGGTTATGAGTACTGCACACCTGGCCTTTCTGAAGAACATCACCTATAAGGTCTATGTATGTCTTTCTAGGGCGTCCCCTCCCAGCGTAATTAATTAAATTTAAAAAATACCTTTTTAAAACAAGCTTTTTATGCCTCTCAGCAAAACTTTTCATTTGACACTCATACCTAGGCAACCCGTATAAAAAAAATGGTCCGCAATCTTTGAGAGTCCACAATATATACGTTACGGATTTACAAGTAAAATTTAATAAACCACCGGACAAATTTTTACACGATAACTTGCGTAAAACGCCCATAACTTTTGAACGGCTGAATGGATTTTATTCAAACACAGCTAATAACACTCTCGACAAAATCACCTTTCAAACAAAAAAACTTAATCAAAATCGGTTCATCCATTTATGAGCTATGATGCCACAGACAGAAACACAGCAACACACGTCAAACTTATAACACCCCTCTTTTTCCGTCGGGGGTTAAAAATAATGTCACGCAAACGTGCATTCCAAATGTTTGCTCAATCGTTTGGGGATAACTATTTTAAAATTCAGTTGTGGTATTTGACCCATATACATACATAACAAGGCTTTTTAAATAAAAGCTTGGAAAAAGAGACTGTATCTAATAATGCTATTGCATCTTTAAGGTTGCACTATTCGATCATTCTTCCATACAAACGTAGTATGGCGATTAATCCACTGTTTGACGATGTCCGTACAAAAAAAAAAAAAAAAAACAATTTGTCTCATTACTAACTATCTAGCCCTGTATGAAAACAAAAAAGTTAAAAAAATGTTATGAGCGTCGAAAGTTCCATATTTCAACACTAATTTTAACGCATCTTTGAGCGGAATTAAATACCATAAGAAGAAGGCAAAACAGCTTATATACAGGGATAGATTAGTAGTTCAACAATGCAAATAATTTTATTTTGAAAATATACATTTAGTCGTTTTTCATGATATCCATACTCCCAAAGGTCTGTTTGTAAAATTTCGCGCGCTCGTTTTCGTCCTAAATTATCATCCATTTCGCTAAAAATTTGCAAAAGTGCTAATTCGTACGCGAACTAGCTTCTTACTGCTCATCACAGCATCTATCTCTTTCGCACGTGTTGTCGGATGAGATAGCATGCATTTTATCCACGCGCACAAAATATTTCGTGCCGCCGACTGGGGCAACCAGTAAGTGTCTATTTCTAAACGGGGTAGGTACTGTTCTGTGTAATCTGTAATTCATCAATTCCAACCTTCATTTGCCATGTTTAAAATATGAGCCATGCTGTCTGTCTATTAATAATATCGGTGACGTACCTATTCTATCTACGAGCATATACATCTAACACCCAGTCACACGCTGTCTGAATTTCAGCACGTTTAAGTAAACACATTGCATCTCCGTAATATTATTACCAGAGACATAGATAACTGGACAGAGCATTACCGTCACAAAATTGAACATCCTGAAGAAAGAGACAAGGCGACTGCGGCCAATACCTGTTTTTACAAGCTTATTTTGTTTCACCTGTCCCGGGGTCTGTAACCAATTCCGTCCGTTTGAGCTGAAAATTTGCACACGCGTTTTTTTTTCTTTATAAGTTAGATTTAAAAAAAAATACTGTATGTAATCCATAGTGACCATTCTACTCTGTAAGCTTGTGATGTGGTTCAAACCGAATGTTAGTAAAATTGTTGTAATCCATCATCCATCATCCAACCATTGGAATGCTTTATCAGAGCGGTTACGCACTGCTGCCGATCCGAAGCCGAGAAATTTCGGTCAGAAGTAGCCGTAGTACTTCTTGTAGAGGTTAGCACTGTATCCGAACTCCGTCCGTCTGAAATCAGTACATTTCGAATTCGGATGGAACTCGGATCTCGGGTTAAGATCGGATGCAGTGCGTGAACCCTTACTCTCACTCTTTTCTACCTCTATACACTTCTTATACGTAGGAAAAGCTCACTCCATTCTCTATGTTTAAAAACATAACCAACCAAACCATAACAGAAAATCGTTCTTAGTTATCTGTGCCATAACGTAATACAGTCACGTCAATGTTTACGGAGCCCAAATTACGCGTGACGATACATTTACTCGTCACTTCGGTTTTCAGTTTCAGTGTAAACGCCAAAAATTCCCACCAGAGTATATGTATGTTGTGGGAATGGACGTTTTAAATGTATGTGATTAATGCAGGACCGTGAGTCACGCATGTGACTCAGAGCTTCAAAAAGAAATTCCCCAAATTCTGTTCGTTTTAAAATATAAGCGTATTTTAGAAGCTTTTTATTAACTTGCAATGTATGTATGTATGGAAGTGTGTTCGGGTAAAATATTGCAACTGGATTTTAAAGCAGTTATCCATCACCGATTAAGATGAAATTTTGCATACACGTTTAGTTTGAATGACAATGCATGGGTAGCTAAATGACGTCTTTCTAAATCCAATATGGCGGACGGCCCAAGATGGCGGACTAGTTATTTTGTATGCACCGCCATGATATGGGTATCAAATGAAAAGGTTTGCTGAGAAGATACGATAAAAGATTGTTTTAAAGAAGATTTTTTAATAAATAATATTATTTTACGATTAAAGGTCTATCCACACATATCACGGCCATGCCCGGGACGTGACAGGGCCGGGCCCAATCATTAAAGTTTCGTCACTGGGCCGTGCACGGACGTGTTCATATAAAATGTACACAACGATTTTTTTTGAGCGCCCGACGGGGCACGGCCCTGATACGTGTGGATAGACTTTAAGTTTCTTAGTAGTGTGTTTATGTCTGCTTTTGCCTAGATCTGATAAGTTATAGATATTTGAAGTGTAGCTACGTTTATTACCTATATAAAATTCGTACTTTCGACCGAAGAACCATTTCATTTTTATCTTTATTCGAAGTTTAGCCTCATTTTACGTTTTTAGACAGAAAGTTTGTCGCCAACCTACAGTAGTAACAGTGCCTAAAGTTCAGCTTTTGTGGTTTGGTATACTAACAAATAAACACTAAAACAGCATGATTATGAACCATGGTAGTGCTTACAATAAAAGTTTATTCGCCCTCTTTATTGTAGCTACCCTCGAAATGTTGGGGAGTGATACGATGCTAGTCAGATATGGCGTAAAAGCTTTATATATTAACTGCTCAATTGTTACTTTGGAAATCAATATACTGACTCACATAGACTGTCGATTGCAAATTCAATTGTTCTTCATTCAATGGGATAATATTCTTCATAGTGTGAAAAGTAAGTCTTTGCACACTCGTAACTCGAAGGAGCGTCCTCACTGGGCGCATTCTTTCGTGAACATTTGTTAACAAGCAATCGTAGGCGAGCATCAAATGCTTCCCAGCGAGCTCAGCATTCACTTTCAAGCAAAACTATGAACGTTCGAGTCGAACATTCCCTTGCGAGCTTGGAGCATTCGAATACGATCTCGTTAAATGTCATTCATTCGATAATACGATTGACCAAGAAGGTCACAAACGCTTAAAATCAAGGTACTGTTCCTTGCTTTATAAGTGTCCAGTAATATTCCTATATACATACTCATTGTTTTCATTATCTGAGTACCTACTCGCTTTCGAGCGTTTTATTTGCGTGAACATTCGAATTCGAGCCGTTTCCACGAAAATCGTTGCATTGTCCACACCGGCCGAAGCTCGCGCTTGCGTGTAAGCTTTGTAACGCTCGGCTCAACGTCCACACCACTCGAATATTCGACGACGAATGCTCATTACAAGTGAATGCTCTCAGTGAGGACGCTCCTTAAAGAAACGAGAAAGAAATGAATGAGTATGTTATGTATGTTGGAATATTACTGGCCACTTGTAAAGCAAGGAACAGTTCTAGATCTTGAGTGTTTGTGAAGTTCGTGTGAAAAAAAAGCTGAAGCCAACGACCGCTCTATCCGACATTTTGAAATGAATGACATTTAACGAGATCGTATTCGAATGCTCAAGCTCGCAAGGGAATGTTCGACTCGAACGTTCATAGTTTTGCTCGAAAGTGAATGCTGGGCTCGCTGGGAAGCATTTGTTGCTCGCCTACGATTGCTTGTTTAAAAATGCTCACGAAAGAATGTTCCCAGTGAGGACGATCCTTTAGTCAAATTTACTTTCAAACCATTTGTGAAAAGCAAAAGCTTTTGTTTCTATGATTTAAAAACTGCTATAATCTAGTGTAAAAACAGTTTAAAAGATAATGATTAAACACACAAATGACGTTTTTAATTGCATCAACTGAAAGGCGAGAATTTACCAGCAATCGAATGAATTGTTTGAAGCAAGCTGTACACGAACCTCGGCACTAAAGCCGTAAGCGTGATATTTTTAAAGCTACTAAACGTCACGGACACTGAACCATTTTAGAATTTATATACTTCACGGTTCTCTTCGTGAGGATTAGATTTTATGTTTTATGCATAAAAAATGAATGATGTTATTCCAAGTGTGAATGGGCGAGATTCCAAGGTGACGGCATACGTTGTTCTGAACGGTAGTTTTTAGTTTGATTGGGATGTACTGTCTGCAGATGTAAATAGTATGAACATACATACATACATAAACTCGGCGTGAGTTTATGTATGTATGTATGTTCATATTCCATTTTCCCATGGGGGTAGGCAGAAACTACAGAACGCCACCTGCTACTATCTTTACATACCTACTTCTCTTGCTTCACTCACGTTCATACATCTAGTCATACACACACGCCGGATATGAGTACTGCGCACCGGGCCTTTCTGAAGAACATCACCAATAAGGTCTTCCCTCCTCTACCTCTTTCTAGGGCGTCCCCTCCCGGCGTTTCCATTCACGTCTGCCTTGCCTTGCGATTAATGAAAGGCGACTAACAAAAGGTATTTGATAGTCGCCTTTCATTCATCCTCTCAACATCGCCAAACCATCAACCATCACCATAGTATGGGACATGTAACTGGAAATTGGGCACTGCGGACGTTCCCGTGTATTGTTTATCCGTAGCGCTGAATATTATTAAGTCTGAGTGTCTATTGGAGTGCTGACCCACTGTCTACCTTTTCATGTAGGTATTAGCTTTTCTCTATGCAATGAAAATATCGAGACCAATTCACTATTCACGTATTTAAAATTAAAGAAAAAAAAAACGAAAAAAAAAAAATATATATGTTTATTAATAATTTATAAATTGTGAAAATATAGCAGTAAATAAGGCAACTAGCTAACATTTATTTTAATAGCCACGACGGCATTACACGAAGGTGTCGCCAAAATCGTGAAATCTATACTAATATTATAAAGAGGAAGGATTTGTATTTTTGTATGTTTTTGTAATCTTTATATATAAAAAAAATCGGGTCCAGCTGTTCTCGAGTTAAACATTTATAGCTCGAGAACGGCTGGACCGATTTAAATAATTTTCTTTGGTTCGATATGTCTCCATCCCAAATTACTATTAAAACGGAAGATAAAAGTTACCTATATATATTTTCAATTAATTATCCCATACGTTTTGCGAACACAGCGCCATCTTTGATACAAAACAGAATACAGGGAAGGTTTGAAATCTAAATAAATTGTAGTTCCAAAAAAAAAAAGTTAATTAAAAAAATCAAAAAACCCGACTGCTTAAAAAGCGAACTAAAAAGACGTA
Organism: Orthosia cruda; assembly: GCA_964057195.1. NCBI lineage: Eukaryota > Metazoa > Arthropoda > Insecta > Lepidoptera > Noctuidae > Orthosia > Orthosia cruda. Next base: position 7,001,324 of record OZ059849.1, read on the forward strand.
AACAAGAAGAAATTCATGCTGTGCATTCGAAGGATACATGTTCGCGAGCTGGCTGACCAAAACCAGATGTATCGCTTTTTAAGCAGTCCAGGTTTTTTGAATTTTGAATTTTAGTACATTGTGATACACGGGTGTGTATCACACCCTTGTATCACAATGTACTACGTTTTTCAATACAGTTGTGGGAAATAGTAAAAACAAATCAAAGAATTAGATTTGTTTAAACACAAAAAAAAAAAACAGGAAATGGCGCTTTTTGCAACTGGGCATTTTTTTTATACAACGAAAACAGCCTATACAGCCTATTCGATTTTTGACAAATGTTGATGTGAAAATAATTAAATTAAAACTGGTAATTAAATATATTAAACAACCATTTATAAGACTTTTGAGAATTCTATGCTAAAACGTACGGAATCATTCATTTTTCCTCGTATAAAATCTATCCTATTTTATTCTATGTATGAAAACTCCTTGCTACTAAACTTTTTTAAATTGACTTATAAATTTAAAACTAAACTGCAAAACTAATGATCTAGCTCGTAAACAAAAGTCACGACAGCGTAATAGAAAGAAGCCTAAGATGCAAAAGATTTAACTTTCGAATCATAATTATAGCCTCTGAAAGTACGCCATGTTTAACAACTGTATTGAAAACTTTTTTTATTTACTACTCTTTAGTATTTTTTTTTAATATTTACATTTAAACATATAAGTGTTATATATTTTTGAAATCACCTCTTAAAACCCTTTATTGATACCCCACACGATGGGTTTGGAAGGGAAAAAAAATTCCCCCCAAAATGGCGCCCAAAATCCGCCATTTCTCTATTCCAATTTTAATGTAGCCAGTGAAACTCGCAGTGTTAAGACGAATCGATTGACGTAAGAATTGTCAAAATCAGCCAACGCGTTTGGTCTCAAGAACGCCACATAGGAACAAACATACATACATAAACTGATAAACACATTACCCTCCTTCGGCAGTCGGGTTAAAACACGCTTTAAGGTCTATCCACACATATCAGGGCCTTGCCCGGGACTTGGTCGGACCGTGCCCTGTCAGGGGCTCAAAAAATATCGTTGTGTACATTTTATATGAACTCGTCCACACACGTCCGTGCACGAGCCTTGCACGGGCTAGTGACAATGCTGCTATGATTGGGCCCGGCCCTGTCACGTCCCGGGCACGTCCCTGATATGTGTGGATAGACCTTTAATGGTAAATTGAACTAAAAAGTCGCTAACCCTGAAGATCCTGGTAACTAAGGATAAAGAGACAAACAATTTAAATTATTGCATTGTCATCGGTCCATGATAAGTGTTCAAAGTTTCAAATCAATCCGACCTTTTGAAGGGGGTGAAAATCACATTTAAAGATTCCTTTACATTGATACATAGATACATACCTACATAGCAAGATAATAAAAGTATGTTAAAAAAAGGTAGGTAGGTAGAAAAGTTGACGGGAGCGAAGCTGCAGGCAACAAATCCTTTGAGCCAATAATTTTAATTCTCCACTCGCAGAAAACACGGATTTAGGCAGTAGTTCACTGACTGACGAAGCCAGATGTTAGTCTGAAAATTAATGACATGAAATTAATACTACCCAGGTGAATGTATTCCGGATCACTCACCTAGGCGTGATGTATAACTTCGGAGAATCATCTGTTACGTTTTCTGTGAACCATTCATCAATAGAGACTATAAATTAACTGTGAGTCATCAGACCGAATCTTGGCTCGTGATACATTCATTCTTCAAGTGTTCGTGGCGCTATATACTTCGTTTTGTCATTTTTAGCGTTTTCTTGTAATCTACACTAATATTATAACGAGGAAAAATTTTATTGTTTGTATTTTGTATTGGATAAACTCAAGAACATCTTGACCGATTTTAAAAATTCTTGCACAAATGTAAAACTACATTATTTATTCCTGAATGACATAGGCTACTTTTTGACCCGGAAAAATCAGCCGGTACTGAGGGGTGGACCCCGGGAGCTGAGCCGCGGGTAGAGAGTTAGTAGATAATATTATCCTGATTTTTTCCGGTGTTAAAATTTTCGCATGCGCCTTAGGACCAGTGATGAAAATATTTGAAACCAAAAAAAAAAAATGTAGTTTGAAACCCATTGGAAAAGGCAGAGAATGTAACAAAAATGAAAGGAAAATAATTTACCGGCGATCTGAGGTCGGCAAATGGAAGGGGGTGAGTTTTGAAGGGAAAAAACGGTTTATCTCGATTTTCCGCAAAACTACAAGTACTATGGAAAAAAGTTAAATGGCAAAGTTGTAGGTAATAAAAAGATCTACAACTTTTGTATTTACACTTTTTCACATAACGGAGTTATTAGTTAGTATGCGTAAGTTTATGCTCCATTGGTGTAATTGCTGCAAGGCGTTCCAGTGCGAGGGTAAACAAAAAAAAAAGTTAATTTAAAAATCAAAAACCCGACTGCGAACTAAAAAGATGTAAACAAGTAGAAAATCATGCTGTGCAGTCGGAGGATCAGGTGGTCAGCCAGCTCGCGAATATATATCCTCCGACTGCACAGCATGATTTTCTACTTGTTTACATCTTTTTAGTTCGCAGTCGGGTTTTTGATTTTTAAATTAACTTTTTTTATTTACTACTTTTTAGTTACCTATTTTTTTTTCGAATCGCATTTAAACATATAAGTGCTATATATTTTTGTAATCACCTTTAAAAATACTTCATTTTGATACCCCACTCGATGGGTTTCGAAGAAAAAAAATATTGAGTCGCCCCCAATATGGCGCACAAAAGCCGCCATTTTTGTTAATTTTAAGGTCACTTATCTAAGAACACTTGGGCGGCCAAGCCCTATCTAACGATGTATTAATTATAAAAATCCATCTAGCGGTTTGCAAGATATGAGGTAATAAAGAATATTACATACATACAAACATACAAGATATGCGCGAAAAACATAACCCTTTCCTTGCAGCCGGGTAATAAATATAATAACCTCAATTTTTTTGTGAAAAATTCAATTAGCCTAGTTTTTTGGTTATCAATGTAACATGGTATCTTACGTTTTTCGAGTAATTAAAGTGTAAATGTAAATAAATAGCTCACAATAGTTAGTGTATTTTCAGCCCTGGTCTAATTAGAAAATCAGACAGTTGCGATTCGACAAAGCGACAACGATGTTTTCGAAAAGATTATTCTAAAATTGTTGTAAGGACAAGTACTTAGAAAAGCTCCCGTCTGCCTGGGAACCTTAATGAAGCTTTCAGCACTTACTCTATAATTGAAATTATCAGACTATTCAGGTTTTAAACGCGCCTACGTGCGTAACCTCCAAATAAATATGTATATCATACCAAAATAATATTACGCATCATGAGTTGATAATTATATTATTATTTTCAACACGGTTTTTTTCTTAATCTCCTGGTTATATATAAGAACTAACTGTGTGAAGTGAACTCCGATTAAATTACTATTATTATGATTAAAGTTTTTGAATTAATTGCTCACGGGTTGGAGACCGCTATATTGAGATCCGTAGGGCTATCATGGTTATCTGGAGATATATAAATGCCTAGTTTGATAACAGCCATTCAGAAATTAAACCTCATTAGCAATGAAAAGGCCGAAGACCTGAGATTAGGTATCATAATTAGCACATTTTTATGAACATGTGTCAATGACACGTATTTTTTTAAAAAACAACTTCAAGTCTCTCTTAATTTACCTACCGTCTTATCTTTTGGTTGACCTATGTGCAGTTAAATTCAAAATTGTTTCAATAAATGTGTCATTAGCAGATTGGTATCTGCACTAAGAGTAATATAAATTTAATGTTATTTGGGAATATGTCCAGCAGCCGAATTACGTAAGTGAATTCGGGAAAGGAAACAGTTTGGAACCTTCAAAGAGTTAGAATCATTTCTTTAAACTTTTTCGGTATTGCGAAAATAATTTGGAAAGAGTAAGATCATCCTCCTGATGATTTATTTCCAAATAATTAGGACATAATTTAATCTTGTTTTACTTAAAACTAATGGTCTCCTAATGCATTAAATTAAAAAAGGAATAATGGTTCCTTAAAACGGATAGAACAACTATTCTTTACAATCAATTCTACGTATAAATATTGGTCATGGAAAGATTCATCTCCTTTCCTTTTCAGAGTGTAATATGCAATACGTAAAGTCGTTTTTGTGAAGGTTCCAAACTGTTTCCTTTGCTGAATTCACTAACGCAATTCGGCTGCTGGTTTATTATGTTCTCTTAGTCACTGTAAATTCAGGCTTCTGGTTTTATCTACAGCGAAATTACAAAGGTCGAAAACTTCCTGAGTTACTTCGAGAAAAGGATGGTACGGCTGTGCCTTTGTATGCTCTAAATTAATATTAACAAAACCGGTCAAGTGCGGGTCGAACTCGTGCGCGGAGGATTCCTTACTACCCATCTTACCGCCACTATAAAATTGGTATAATTTTTATTGGTGGCTTAGTTTTAAAGATATGGGCAAATTTTGATTTTTGCGAAAACTTGTAGGTACCAAAATTTACTTTAATTTCAACTTTTTTTATTTTTTGGAACTTTGTGCTTTTTGCCAAATTTCGTGTTTCTAGGTCAACGTGAAAAGGGTACTTCCGGTTGAAAGCAAGGTCTTACAGTACAAGTAAAGGGAACATTCCGAAATATTAAAAAGTAGAAAATAAGGTAAATTTTGGTACTTTCAAGTTTTCGCGAAAATCTAATTTTGACTCAGTACCTTGATAGTTATACACCTAATAGGGACTATAGACCTCAGTATCTGGTATAAATTTCAACTTGCTAGGTCCACCCGTTCCTGAGAAAAACGGTGGTGACACACGGACAGACGGATAGACGGACAGAGGACAGACGGACAAGAAAGTGGACTTATAATCCTTTTTTACCTTTTGAGGTACGGAACCCATAAAATATAATGATATAATCTCTGGACGTAATGTACCGTTTTCGAAAATGTATTCCTTTTTATTCCAAATAAAACGCACGTTTCCTGTGAGACATGGAACAGGAACCGTAGCATAAAGCAATGGTTTTATTTTTCGTTGTGCGTTCGGGTTTATCCAATATTGAGAGATTTATCTGTATTTTTGTAGGCATGAATAACATTGACCTAATCGCTCGAGCACTTCTCATGAAAAACACAGACCGGATTTGTCATGATCTGTAAATTGTAAACAAGGAAAACAAAGATTTGTATGTATATTTTTGATAAGCTATCAAGTAATGCGAACAGTTAATTTTATATGGATTTTGATGACGATTTGACGCCAATTATTATTGTTGTCGCTGTTATTTTAATGCTGACAGATGACCCCCCCGACAGTGACGGTTTTATCGACATAAACATCATTATTCTCAATGACATTCGAGACACGAAAATCTAGATATCTCTAAGCTTTATAAATAATGAAACAGGAAGCATAACATCTGTAATTCCGCATCTTCGGAATCATAACAAATAAATGGAAAATGAATCAAGGACGCTGGTACTAAGCATTTAACTAATTCAATTCGTTAAAGTTAATATTTCAGCAGTGGCGTAGCAAGGCAAAAACGGGACCACATTTCAAAATTTCTTGGGGACTCTTTTTGCTCGACTGCAGCAAAGATCAAAAGAAAGATAAAGTTTGTTACAAAATTAATAAAATAAGAGCCTGGTTTCATGATTTGGATAACTTAACCTCTCAGAACCGGCAATTTGCAATTTGTGCCAATAAATTGTACCAATCGGAACCAGCCGGGCCTAAGTGGTTAAACAATCCTGAGGAACGAGGACAAAGAACGAGCAATACGAACACACAAATGCAAGAATCTGTGGATAGGTTAAGTTTTCATTGTGAGATAATGTTAGAGTGGCCGTGGTAGTTAGAACAATTTAGAAAATTTAAGCATCCTTAATCTAATAGGTTAAACTGTCATCTTTAGGGCTTTATTAAATAAAAAGACTTCGCAATTGTGGATAACATTTTACGAACTTGTGTTTCCACACGTCGGGGCCCATGCAGTTCGGGGGCCCTATATTATTGATACGGCTGATACTGCGGTAGCTACGCCCCTGGATTTCAGGATGAACAGTTAGATCCCTGCCTTTCAAAACTCCAACTTCATAAGTTGAGGTGTCCCAACATTCGTATCTTTGTAATTACCTAATCTGTTCACTCGATGACATACTATTCGTTCGGCAGTTTTCCCAGCGATTCGGAAGAATATTTTTAGACCTTAGAGGTCTGCTCTTCTGTTTTTACTGTTGTACATTATTATTAGTACCTGGCGACCGAGCTCTGCTCGGGTGAAAATAGATAAAACGACGTTTTCTAAAAATGAAACCTAGCTAGATCGATTTATCGCCTCCGAAACCCCCTGCATAATAAATTCCATGAAAATCGTTGGAGCCGTTCCCGAGATTCAGATTACATATATACAAGAATTGCTCGTTTAAAGGTATTAGATAAAGTTGTATACAACTGTCATAAAACTAGTGATCCAAGCACAAAACTAATTAAATATCATTAGAAGCAAGTGATAAGAAAAAGTTTGCTAATTATAAAAAAAAACTATGTGACCTTATCTACAAATTAGTACGCAACAAAAGTTCATAGCTGTTAAAATGATAAAATCTAATAATCAGCTTTAATCATAACATAATGTTTTATTACTTCCAAAAATTCTAATCTAATACAAAAAAATGCCAATAACACCAGGAATCCAATAAAATGTTACGAGGGTGCGAATGACGCAAAATACTTGGCGATACGCGTTTATTATCGAGAGAGTACTTTGAACCATAACAATAGCGTGTCTCGCCGCCCCATCCTGTCAGATAACACGCTAAAACTTGCTACAATTTGATTTATTACCCTTTTTTAAAATTGTTACCGGTTATGCCAAAATATACCAACCCACTTCTATCGAAAATTCAGCTAATTACTACAAAATAATCCTATGAACCACATATGGTACAAAAGTGGGCAAGTACAGAATAAAATACATCCCAAATTCAGCTAATTAAGACAAAGCAATCCGATAAACCAAATGTGGCACAAAAGTAGGAAAGAATAGAATGAAATACGTCTGTAATTTCATAGATTTTAATTAAATCTCCTAAATCATTGCTACAATGATTTGTTCATTCTAAAATTAATCAAGGTGATGCCAAAAAAAACTAACCCAAATCACGAGGAAATACAGTTCTTAATATGTCAAACTAATCCAATACTTCAACCATAAAAGTGGGAAAAGTTGCACAAAATATATTCAAACCTTGATAGATTTTACATTTATTAACTTTAACTGTAGAAATCTATCCATCTACAACGATTTATTATCCTTCTGTAAATGTAATCTTGATAAAATGCCGATAATTAGGTCAAACTTATCCAATATTCCAAATGTGGTATAAATGTGAACTAAAACAGAGCAAAAAAATACTACATTCAAAACTTCGTAATTTACTATGCAAAAACTTGAAAATTGCTTCGGAAAATGAAAGAAAATTGGATGCTGGGCTGGTGTTCATAACAGGTTCCAATTACCGGATATAAACCAACTTGAAATTCATCTCTTGTTTTGATTAGCTGTGAGAAGAGCAAATTTTACGAACGTAATTTATTCATATCGTCGCTTCATGGCGCCCTAAGTGAAACAACGAAAATAGCACCGAATACTCATTGATATAAAATTATACGATTATAAGCAGATTGTGCTTCATCTTCAAAGGGTGTGAGCGTAATTTGATTTATTCCACATGCGATGTTTGTATCCGGTGCGGTGATAATTACAATATTGTTGACATCCTTAACAGCTGATACTTATCAATGATGCCTACTTTTGCAGTGCAAATAAGAAATTAAACAACTTTTTTTTTGATAAATATTGTGCTGGTGTTAAAGTGGTAACAGCGAAGATCTAAACCTGAGCGTGGATGTTCTTCTCGACGGGACATCGAGCAAGGTATAGTCTTCAGCTTCTGCAGCAGATCGTCTCCGGCCCCGGCCAGCCAGCAGTTCTATGGTCGTCCAGAACGAGCCTTCGGAGGTACTCGACGGTGTTCGTTGCATCTTGTAGTGGTAATGATCACAGTTGCATGTTGCCCGAGCCGCGGCTTAAGGTGCAATGACTGCCGCCGCCATCATAGTTTTCCGAGCACCCCTTCCCCCATAGATACGACACCCGACGTGTTCCACACGCGAACATTAATCTCTTGCCTCGACACCTTTCATGGCTAATGCCCCACAATCCCCACGTATTCACTGATGTCTATAGGCACTTACAAGACTTTTTAATAGTTCTTTTCAAAGTTTAATTGTTCATTTGCCAGTCAATGCAAAGTTGTGAATTTGTTTTACACTTTCTTGTAGAGCTCAATAAGAAGCGAGTTTTACAAGGTTTCTTTGCGATGTATCAAAATATTAATAGGATATTTAGTTATTGTCTATTATAATAGTTCATTGCCCGTCAAAATTCGTGTTTATCTAGTGGACACTAGGCTTAACTGCGGCATAGTTGTAGAGTCGGTTCATCCGGAGGTGACCCGGATAGCTCCAACGTCGCCGGTCGCGACCGGGTCAGCGGATGCCTCCGCCGCGGCCTTCGCAGACTCACGACAATAATGGCATTTTTAGGTTAACATACAATTTTCTAATAGGTACCTACAAATGGAATATTTAAATAAAAATGTAAAATGCATAAATACAGAGTCATTAATGACTAACCACTACGATGACTGAAGCTTTTAATAAAAACCTTTTTACAAAAAATCTTTTGAAAAGTGTTTTATTTTCCTCTTTTTAGGAGTTCCAGGGGCCTATGTGGTCTTCTTTCTTCACCAAATGATATTTTCTGAGTGCAAATGATTGCATTCTTGATGCAAATTCCAAAATCGCTATATGTATGCCTATAATATTTGAGGAGTTCCCTCGATTTCTCTAGGATCCCATCATCAGATCCTGGTTTCCTTATCATGGTACCACCCTTGGGACATCTTGTTTTAAAAAAAAAAAGAATCATCAAAATCGGTTCGTAAACGACGAAGTTATCCGCGAACACACAAAAATATATATATACACGGTTGAATTGAGAAACCTTCTCTTTTTAACCCCCGACACAAAAAGACGGGTGTTATAAGTTTGACGTGTGTTGCTGTGTATCTGTGTGTCTGTGTATCTGTGTGTCTATCTGTGGCATCATAGCGTCCAAACGGGCGATTTTTGTTTAAAAGGTGACTTAATCGGGAGTGTTCTTAGCTATGTTTGAATAAAATCGGTTCAGACGTTCAAAAGTTATGGACATTTTACTGTTTGAATCGGGGTGTTTTCGCAAAATAAATGTGTCGGGGGTTTTAAAATTTTGAAATTTTACTTGTTTGAAAAGTCGGTTAAAAAGTACTTACTCACAGACAGACACACAAACCGTAGTATAGAGTCATGTGAGATTCTTATATGTCGTATATTTCAACACTAAAGTTAAAGCTACAGTTGATTTATGAAAGCAATCGTCATGTGATAGGTGGCAGGTAATGTCGCTTTGCCGGTTGTTGTGACACATTTGAAATAAAGTTGTTACGATACTGTAACTGTAGGAGGTCACGTGAACTCTTGGCACGTGCTTTATATCTTCATGTTTACACTACAGTTGTAAAAACACATGATTAGGTAATTGACGTCAAGCAATGTGGAGCTCTAATGAACTATTTGAATTATTGATAAAAGACATGTCATGTCTTAAAAAAGCTTTTATGATTCTAGTTCGTGATTGCTTATCTGTTGCTAGGAGTGATAGCAATAAATATGGCATGTTAGGTGAGTAGAATAAGAACCATATATTCATGTTTAAATGGCTGAGTGAGCTATGAAATTGAACGGCCATTGATACCTTAATTTTCAGAGGCGCCAAAATCAGGCGAACCTAAATTGATTTTATCGAAACGTCAGATTCTAATCTTCAACAAAGCAATTAACATAATCTCATTCACCGCATTGTTAGTAGGTGATATCTTCACTAATTATGTAATATTTAGTGAAGCATTTAGAAACGATTTAGTTTTCATTAGGTAACACATAAAAAAATAGGTTAAGTGAGCAGAGAGGTCGCGTTCGATGGACGTCAAATGAAAAGAAAACCAGATCACTGGTAATGAAATAAATAAAACTAAATAAATTGGTTCCTTCACTCTTCACCTACGGAAAAGCTTTTCGACATTGATAGATGTAACTTACGAGTAGGAATAGTATATATAAATCAGGGTCTACTCACGCATATTGAATGATAACAGCTTGCCACCATCTCGGTAGATTTGGCAGTTGGAATCTTTGCATTTGTTTTCGACCCATTTCTCCTTCGCAGACTTCATCTTCTCCTTCAACCTAGAATATTATTAAATAATTGATATGTATACACCTAGCTACTATATTTATAAGATTAGCTGTGGCCGCGACTACGCTCCCGTCAACTGCCTACCAATTCTTTTTCTAGTGTAATTCTTCCGCGGCGAATCTTAACACCTTCACATTCAGAAAATGACGTCAAATGCATAACGCCATCTTTCGATTAAGGAGTTCAACTGTTTGAGTATCAGAATGTTGTTGGCGTGTGTTGTGATATTTTACTTCTTGAACACTTTACATTCATAATGTATATCTTTTGATAGGGTAAACCGAGTAATACTTCAAGATACGCACAATTTTTGCTAAAAAAAAATATCTTCATTAGTTTCGTATTCGTGATACGTACACAACTAAACAGACAAAAATACCAAAAATTCTGGAAATGGGTTCTGTTGGTTATCCTTTAACATCCTGGCAATATTTTTTGGAAATATTTCGATTTACAAAGACTTTTCTACAGATTTATTATATGTACTGATTGATGGATTGTCAGGTTATTTGGAAATATTAAAGCCACCATTTATAACCGTGATCGTTCTCGTCAGTTTAGTCGAAAGACATCCACTGCTGAACATAGGCCTCCCCAAATATTGCTATACCAACCGGTCCTGTGCGTCTCTCATCCAGCGGATTCCCGCAGGCGGTCATCGGTCACCTAGTAGCAGGCCTTTCAAAGCTATGTTTTCCTGTAAGACGTCGCCACTCCAGCACATTTCTGCCACTAAGTTTGGCAATTTTTCGGCTATGTCGGTATCATTGGTTACCTTCATTTCTGATTTGATCACGCAATTAAATCCGAGGATAGCTCTCTCCATTGGCCCTTTGGAAGATTTTAGGTCTTCTGATAAGATATTGTGACCGAACACGTTTCAATCATCACCCTGATGCAGAAAAGAGATAGTGCTATCCATCAGGTATTTACTTCATCTCTATTAGTTTGAGACCATGATGTCTGATATTATTTAGAATAGAATAAGTATATCCTAACTATACAGCTGGCTGACCAGGATACAGATACAGGGCCAAATTGGAATTAACTGGTGAAAGTTCACAGACGGGATCTGAAAACTTTGTGGGTAGGTATTATCCATCACGTTTGAGAAGTCTCACTTTATTTTGGCCTTGATGGGGTTTCATCATGTAGTGGTAAAATCGAAGGTGAGATAGCAGCTTCGAAAATCTGGTCACTGTTGACAATACTAAAGGAAATTTAATGGAGGCAGATTGTCCGCATCTAGAAGGAGCTTGGTCACTGATCACGATCCGCGGTATTAAGGGACAGGTTGAAGAAGACGTGGCAAAATTAAGGAACAAGTTCGGAAAGGAAATCTGCTTGCTATTTAATAGATTAAATAGTGAACATATCGTAGGAAACACTTGGATGAGAGATGCATTACATTAAGGCAAGTAAGTAGCTCTAGCACACAGGAAAGTAGTCCTATACCCAGCAGTGAGTCATTCCTGGTTGATAATTTAATCATAATCATCCTTTTAATGTTCCCACTGCTAGAACACAGGCTTCCTCTCTGTGAGAGAGAGAATGGGCATTAATCCAACACGCAGGCCCAGGCAGTGTTGGTGGAATTTTTGGTTCTAAGACATGTCTTTTTCGTCGATGTTTTCCTTCGCCGTTTTTAGAGCAGTGGTGTTGAAATAATTGACACAAAGTAAAGCGCCTGTCTGAGTTCGAATCCACGACCTATGGCACATAAGTCAGGGCTGTTACCACTAGGCCACCATTGCTAAATACCATTGATAAATGTTGAAAGTCAGAAGTACTTACATTAATTTTGACTCTCTTGTCTTTTTCATCGTCTTCATTGTTGTCTGTAGCGTTAGCCGCTGGAGTAGCGACTGGGTCAGTCATTTTTAAATTTTGGTATAATTCACTTTGAAAAACAACCACTTACGAATTTATAAAGTTGATTATAAAAAATCACGTAATAATTTTAAGTAGTTACCAACATGTTCTTGTTGCTAAAATAATTTTGCTAAAAAAACCATTGGACTCGCAATTTGGGTAGGCCACGACTAGAATGACAGTAATAAAAGTACTCTGTGATGACAGTTTTACGTCATCTGCTGCATATCTCCTGTTATTGTTTCAATTATTTCAATTCAATCTTTCTTTTATGCCAAGTAGCATGGCCTTTTGGTCATTTTAACAGGTTTTTACCGAATTGTTATTTTTTTCATTGGTATTTATTTATTTATATTTATTTATATATGCTTTATTGTATGTACACCAAGTTAAATCATAGAAAAGGAAACTTAAAAATAAAATACAAACAAAGGGCGGCCTTATCGCTTACCGCGATCTCTTCCAGGCAACCTGGAATGGACAGTGATAGCCTGCACAAGAAATGGGGTTGACATGGTATGTGTTAGGTCAAGCTCCGTGCTATCAACCTCCTAACACGACCACCATATGCACAGCCACAGATAATCTTTGTGATACGTAGTTATAAAGACACTTCTGGTCGCGTGCTCACCCAATTGATAGCCTAACGGGTTAACAAAAAGGCATCCTATGTCCAAATCCAGGTCTCCCTATGTCAAATTCCATCTAAAGCCGTTATGCAATTTAGGCGTGATCAAAAACAAGCATCCAAATGCCCAAATTTGCAAAAATATAAACATTCCCATTTATAATATTAACAGGATAGTGCCTCGTTGGTCGCGTAGCCGCTGAGCAGCAGTGTTTTTCAGTCTGGTATTTCTCACCAGCACTCCCGACTCCATTGGTGTCCGGCAATAGGCTCGCTCCCCTCCCATTGCAATTTTAATATATGGAACTTAAATGTGTTAACTGGTAAAATATGCGTGTATTTGGCCACCCTCCAAGGAATACAGGTTTTTTTTATTACTTCTCCCACTCTGGGTGAATAGAGAGGGCGTGTCAGACTTTTACTGTGCCTGGCCGCGGTAAGTCTCTATCAAATTTATCTGCGACCCAGAAGGGCATCGGCCCTAGCGGATCCCGTCAGTTCCTGCTGACATCTCTTTGAGGCGCGCGTGGCGCAATACGCGCCGTCGACTCGGGCCTGGTCCTTATCGGACAGCGAGCTACCCATTACTCGCCGTTCGCAAGCCCGCGCCTTTGTAGAAGAAAATAGGACTGGGGCCTTACTCTGACGTGTCAAACCTATCATGGCTCCATGGTGAGCGAGGAATGGAGTTATACAAGATGAAGAGCACTATCAATTATTAACAGCGGAATCATGATGGCGTTGACACTTTATAGTGCGGCCTCTGATGTTATCATGGAGTAGGATAGTTTTCCAATTAAAACAAAACACAGTTGTTTAGTTAATATTACATATTTTATTGAATGTTATGATATATCAAGATTGTTTAGTTTGAAGTCTTTATGCTTTTGTTTGTTGATTGCAGCTTTCCAAAGGTGACGCATTTCGGGATCTGCAGGACCCCAGTCATTGCTGGGACGGCAGTTGTCACGAATCCGCTGTAAATGAATTCAGGTATATTTAAATGTAACTTACAAGTATGGGCGTACCTATGGTGGGGCAGATGGAGCAGCCTGTCCCACCCTTCACTGTGACTCGTCGTAACTAGTTCACTGTTCAAGAGAATAATCTACAAGATGGATACAGAAATTTTCGATCACGCGAGCGAATCGCCGTTTCATTTGACATTTTTGATGTTCTGCGTACTGGCAGGGTTATTACGTATCTTGCAAGAGCAAAACGAAATTGATTTTTGCGCAATAATTGCTCAATTCAATACATAAGTTCTAGAGTTTTCGGAGGTTTTTTTTTGAAAGAAGTGCATTTGACAATCAGCGAGCGATTAGGAAACGATTGTGTAGGACCCACCATACCTACACTGTAGGTAGGTAATGCCGACTTTTATGACATAAAGCGTTTGATTGCGTGATGATTGCTGATTGCTGTTTCTTACGTAATAAGCCTGCGGTTAATGTTTGCCACCCTGGGTCCCGACAGACTTGATCCGCCTCTGAACTTTCTACTATTTTTCGAGCTTCCTTACTTTTGCCCCACCCCTAAGCAAATGCTGGATACGCCCATGCTTACAGGCCATTTTAAAATGAAAGAAAAGTTTTGAGATTAATATTTGTAGAACTAAAGGCTACATACGGCGAAGTACTAACCGTGAAATTTGAAAAATATCTGCCTAAAAAAAGCCGCTGCTGTTTTGGTAGAGTGTGACTGCATATATGACCCTAAATTGTACCTTGTTCATAACCTGCTATCTATCTTTGGTATTATTAGTATCTATTGTCATTTTAATAAAGGAAAGTTGTATATAAAAAAAAACGCAAAAAAATACAACCGACTTCCAAATAAAAACAATACAAAGTGAAAAACCGGCCAAGTGCGAGTCGGACTCGCGCACGTAGGGTTCCGTACCATTATTGCACAAAAATCACGATTGTTGTATGGGTTTGTTGTATCTTTCTAGCACTTTATACACTTGAATTTTTTACACAATTCTATAGTCCCAGAAGTAGAAAATAAGTTGATGAAAGTCATTTATTCCTACATTGCTAGCAGGTCCTGGGAGTTTATACGAAGTGAAACATTAGCAGTGACAACTATTGCCTAAAAGTAAATACGAAATATATGGGATTCGCTTGCTCTATCGAAATGTCCCTTGTTGGTCACGTCACAAACATTTTGGCATTTCGACAATCGACACCGCTGATAGAATGACACTAATCTAGCGTATGGTACTTTTCGTAGAAATTTAAATTTTCATTTAACAACCTCTCATCTCTTACTAGCGGACGCCTCGCGGTTTCAACCGCGTAGTTCCCGTTCACGTGAAAACAAGTAACCTATGTCACCCGGGGACAGTGTAGACACCCCAATAAACAATAAGACAATCAGCTGACAAAAGAATACATGGATACACAAGTATGCTGTATGTTTTACAAAGAAGACGTGAAGGAGTACAATAATATTCCAAGCTGATACTTACAAAGGCATAAAATATCCCACATTTTCAGTTCAGAATGAATTTGCCTTTCGGTGAGGATTAGGTTCCATATCATATATCTTGTGAATATTTCAACTAGTATTAGAAGGCAGAATTGTTGTACTGAAAATAATATTATAAAAGATAGGTACCTTATACTCATTTTACCTTAGGAGCCTAATCTAGCAATCACGATGAGTACTAATAACGCTGGGTTTAATAAAGTGATAATAATTCCGTACCTATGAAGGAATTCATTTATTTTACGTTTCATATACTTAAATATTAATTTTATTCTGTTTTTAGTATTTGTTGTTATAGCGGCAACATAAATACATCATCTGTGAAAATTTCAAATGTCTATCTATCACGGTTCATGAGATACAGCCTGGTGACAGACAGACAGACAGACAGACGGACCGCGGAGTCTCAGTAATAGGGTCCCGTTTTTACCCTTTGGGTACGGAACCCTAAAATAACTTAAATTTCGGTGTTCTGGCTTTATCTCTTACATTTTGACTTTATTAGTGTAAATGCTCAGTGAATCTTTATGTAGCTTTCCATCATAATAAAAGGTACAGCATTAATAGCGTCGATCAATGCTGATGCTGATATTCATACTGTTATTGAAGATGGTGCTGATGCTCAGCATCCGCGGATGTTCGCAACAACCCTGATATAGCCCTCGCCAAACTTAATGGCCGCCCTGAAGTTGGTTTACCGGATGCGCGAGGCACGAAACGGTGCTATTTTTGTATGAGATTTCCTACTGCGCAGCCATTGTAGCCAAGTTCAGGGCAGCCAATAAGTTTGGCGAGAACTATACCTACTATACGTAGAAAGGTACACTTTTGTGTAACTCTTCGGGGAATGTGAGTCGAGCTGAGTACAGTCAAACGGAGTGAATAGGAACGCAGGGGTGAATAGAAACAAAACTTCGGAGGGAATTTTCACGTTATTTAAAAATTGTTTGTAGCGTTTTAGTAGGTACCTACACCAATACATAAAATAATTATATAAAAAAACTGGCCAATTGAGGGTCGGACTCGCGCACGATGGGTTCCGTACCATTATCGCAAAAAACGGCATAAAATTACGTTAGTTGTATGGGAGCCCCACTTAAATATTTATTTTATTCTGTTTTTAGTATTTTTTGTTATAGCTACATAAATACATCATCTTTGAAAATTTCAACTGTCTAACTATCACGGTTCAAGATATACAGGCTGGTTACAGACAGACAGACAGTAGAGTCTTAGTAATACGTTTTTAGGATACCCTTAGGGTATAAAAACGGGACCCTTTTTACCCTACGGAACCCTAAAAACGATGCTTTGTTTGAAACCAATAAAGTGGTATCACAGTTAAAATTCCCTTCAATGTTTTGTTTCTATTCACCCCTGCGTACCTATTCACCCCGTTTGACTGTACATGCGCATTTTATGAGATTTACACGTTCCATTATTAAAAATATGACTTCAGCGCAAAAATCACATGTGAGATTGTGACTCACATGAATAATCGAATAACTGGAAATACCTGCTACTAATATTGATTATTTCAAGTAAATATTTGGCACCTGCTTATTCAAGGTTCCGATTTTAGCGTAACATAGTTTTTATTTTGTGTAGGTTTATTTTCTCGACTAAGTTTATTAGCGGCATGTTTGGACAGATAATAAAATTTGAACTAAGGAACAGCTTACACAGAGACGAGAAGCAACGCTATGAAGCTGCGAGCACTCTTGAAGCTTCATGGGCTGCGATTCGATACTTTGACGAGAATGATTGAAAATTACATTTCAAGTATGTACCACGTAGGCACATGCCATTGCCTAATGGCAACAGAGATAAGAAAGATATAATTATTTTCAACACACTTGCTCATAAAGTGACTCTAATTTCACCGCAAACAGGCACATAATGACACCTGTAATCAAATTGTGACTTTTTCACAAGTGAGTTATGGAGTATTTTTTAAATTTTTTGTTCTTAAAAAAGTTCCGATACAAAAAAGATCGTGCTCAATAGTACAAATAAATTAATGTACGTACCTATTGCTTGCTCATTTCATGCAACTTCGTATTTAAATAGATAATTTCGAACTTGTACGTGTTTAATATATAAAACTTTCTCTCAAATATAACTTTTGTTTTTCTCTGTAATAAAGAAAACTAGAAATTCTCCATTTTGTACATGGCTAAAACGCTATCCGCGAAAATCCAAAAAAAAAAAGAAACCTCATTATTTTAGTCTTTGGCCGATCGCCATTGTTAGATGCGCGAGTTAAGGAACCCCAATCCCCCAATATTAGCTTCATCAGCCAATAATTATATTATATTAGAATAACAGCTATATGTCAGCATATAATATCTAGGACATGCGTCATTAGCAGAGATGATTGGTTAGCAATAAGATTAGTATATAAGATCAACATTTTGTAGAATTAAGGAATGACTGTCTTGCTGTAACTGGGATCAAATAAAGTTTATTTTTAAACTCTTCCGTTGTCGCTTACTTAATTGGCGCAGCCGGTAGGATCTCTGTAGTCAGTCTGTCACGTATCCACATCTACGGGAAGCAGCCGACGTCCGTTTCAACGGTTCAGCGGAGATCACCGAACAAACAAATACATTAAGAAGCCACATCAAGCCAGGAGAGGACCAGGAGCCAAGCAGTAATTCAGGGATCATGAAGATAGCTGCGGAATTGTGAGTAAATCTTTTCACCTTCCTCTCAGCTCTTCCATTTGCATCCCAACCTTGTATTAATCTATGTTGTGTGTATTATTAGGGATTGGACAACGCCGTAATAATATTTTATAGATTGTTAGTTGTAGTAAATAGTTAGGGATAATTTATTAACTTTTGTGCTTACTTTTTGTGAAGCTTCGTTATTTCACTTCGTAATGGAAGGTATAAACCGTGTTCCGCAAGAGATGGTAAACATAATTCCAGTATTTAATGGCGATGTTAGAGCGTTACCCTTATTTATTAAAAAATGTGAATACATTTTAACAACATTCCAAGGGAGCGTTGTACAAAACAATTATTTATTTCATGTAGTAACAAGTAGATTAACAGGCGAAGCAGCTAGTTTGGTAGGCGAAAGGAACTCTATAAATACGTGGGATGAGCTAAAAATGCTGTTAAATCAACACTTTGGCGACCCACGTACTGAAGATTGTCTAGCAATGGAGTTAGAATCCTGTAAAATTAACAAAGGTGAAAGTTACTTAGATTTGTGTCATAGGATACAGCATATGAGAAGCATTTTATTTTCCAAAATATCAGAGACTATTGCTGATGACTCTTTACGGAAGGCTAAGCAGATAATCTACAGTAATAGGGCGATGAATGTTTTTCTATTCAATTTACCGCCATTCCTAGTTAGGTTAGTTCGTTTACGCGACGTTTCGACATTGGAAGACGCGTTGAAAATTGTTTTAGAAGAACAGAACTTTCAATCAGTCTATAATTCTAAAACAAACGATCACCGCAATCATAATAGATCTAATAAAAATATTTTTTCCGATTTCAATAGTGCGAAGTATAATTCGCAGAGCCTATCCAGTGCAGTTGCACCGAATAACGCCACGAGTAGTTCAATTACGATGAACAATTCGCAGCAGTTTAGGAATTATAGGCAACATTATAATCAAAATAATTTCAATCGGACAAATAATAATGATCATAACAATAGGACAAGTAGGTCACAGTTTCCGATGGCGCAACAAAGCCAACAGTCCACGGCATATGCACCGCGAACGTCACCTTTTGCAGCGCAAGCATCTCCGCCGGGTTCAAAGTCGAACACTGACGTTACTATGCGCACTGCAAGTTCACGCCGTGTTAATTACACTAATAATCATAGCTATAACGAACCAAGTTTTGACAACTCAAATAATGAGTTCCAGGAAATTCCTGAAGATCCCAGACAGGGAAATTTTTGTATAACCGCCTCTACCCTAGAGAGCGAATAAAAATTAATTGCAATAAACGTCTTAACTTACCACACATAGTTGTACCAGAATTAAATGCAGTGTTTATGATAGATACAGGCAGTGTTAGGTCTTTCATAAGCCCACACATTGCAAACAAGTACTTTAGGGATCGGTTGCAATATGAACCCTTCGAAGTTGTTAGTACTCACGCATCGAGTGTTCATAGCGAAACGGCATTTATTCCCTTACCAGCTACGTTTTGCAGTAAGGAATTTCATAAATTTTATGTTTACAGTGTTGATGATAGGTATGATGGGTTAATAGGTAGTAACCTACTTAAACAGTTACAGGCAAAAATAAACATTGAAAGTCAAGTTTTGCATTTAAAAAATGCGAATATTCCAATAATATACGCACCACCTATGAGAGAGGTATATCAATTGCCATCTCGTAGTGAATTAAGAGTTAGATTGCCAGTCAACTTACTAGACGGGGAAGCTATACTACAATTTAAACAATTTTCGGAAGGGATTCGAATGCCCACCGCATTAGTTAAGTGTATTAAAGGTTACGCATCAACCGTTATTCAGAATTATACGGATGAAACCAGAACCTTAGTGGTAACAGGACCTTTTACGGTCGAACCTTACAGGCAGAACCCATCTGTTCACATTAATTTTACAGAAAATAACATAGAAATAGATAGGATGCTAACAGATAATTTAAAAAAATTACAGTTAGACCACATGAATTCTGAGGAACGTAAAACCATCGAAGGGCTATGTAATGAGTATAAGGACATATTTTATTGTGAGAATATTCCATTAACGTTTACAAATCAAGTAAAACATAGAATTAGAACAAGGAATGAAGATCCTATAAATATTAAAGCACATAGGTTACCTCCCATTCAATCGAAAGAAATTAGGAATCAGGTAGATAAAATGTTAAGGGACAATATCATCCAGGAATCACACTCCCCCTGGAGTGCTCCCGTACATTTAGTGCCAAAAAAATTAGATTCATCAGGACAGCAAAAATGGAGGATGGTAGTTGATTATAGACGTCTCAATGAAATTACTACCGATGACAAATACCCTTTGCCCAACATAAATGATTTATTTGATATGCTAGGCAATAGTACCTATTTTACTACCTTAGATTTAGCTAGTGGATACCATCAAATCGAGGTCCAGAAAGAAGATAGGGCGAAAACAGCTTTCAGTACACCTTCAGGACATTATGAATTTAACAGGATGCCGTTTGGGTTAAAAACAGCACCTGCAACATTTCAGAGGGCTATGGATAACGTTCTAAGAGGTCTCCAGGGCTTACATTGCCTGGTATACCTTGATGACGTCATAATTTTTTCTAAATCGCTGACTCAGCATGTAGAAAAACTTAGAGCAGTTTTTGATCGTTTTCGGGCGACAAATTTAAAAATACAACTCGACAAATCACATTTTCTTAGAAAGGAAGTTCTTTACTTAGGGCACACTATTACAAGTGAAGGATTGAAGCCAAATAATGATAAAATTGATGCAATCTTAAGATATCCTATTCCAGAAACAGTTACACAAATAAAAAGCTTTTTAGGACTCATTGGTTATTATAGGAAATTCATCAAAGATTTTGCAAAAATAACTAGACCTTTAACAGCTTGTTTAAAGAAAGGTCGTAAAATAATTATTAATGATGAGTATAGGGAATGTTTTGAAACATGTAAAAAACTTTTAACAAACGCACCTTTATTACAGTATCCCGATTTTAGTAAAAGTTTTATTTTAACTACCGACGCATCGAATTTTGCAATTGGGGCTGTATTGTCACAAGGATCAATAGGCTCAGACAAGCCAGTAGCATATGCTAGCAGGACTCTGAGTGACACAGAAGTAAAATACAGTACTATTGAGAAGGAGCTTTTAGCCATAATATGGGCAGTTAAGCATTTTAGGCCTTATCTATATGGCAATAAATTTATTATCTTTACAGACCATAGACCATTAGCATGGCTGTATTCATTAAAAGAACCCAACAGTAAGCTCACGCGTTGGCGTTTACGCTTAGAGGAATATGACTACGAGGTTAAGTACAAGAAAGGGCCTCAAAATACAAATGCAGATGCCTTATCTAGGATTAAAATTAATGCAATTAACGACGATTTAGATTCGATATTTGTTAACGTAGGTGATAGGAAAGAGCGAATACAAAAAATTATAGATGAAGAGCTGCAATTTGACGAAACACCCATAGAAACGATAGAACTTTCGGATTCTGATGATGGCGTCACAGCTAATTCAGTTTCAAATAGGGAACATGAAGGTATTCCTATTTTAAATGAAGCTGTAGATACTAAAGCTAGACAAATTTTAGTTCACTCATGGTTTAAAGATAAATTGACAGTAAAGGATATTTCTAATAATAAACAGAAAATTTTTGAAGTTCACTTACCAACAAATAATGACAAATTAGTTAAAGACTTTCTAAAAGAATATATAGATCCTAAACATAAATATCATATTTATTTTGAACATCCATCGTTTAGAAAATCTTTTTCAAACATGGTTATTAACGTGTTTAAAAAGGGTTCAGTTAAGTTAACAGAATGTACAGAAAGAGTGATCAATTTGACAGAGTCAGAAGAGGATCAGAAAGAAGTTATTATGAAATACCACGACGGGAAAACCTGTCATAGAGGCATTAGGGAAACTTTAGCTAAACTTAAGAGATATTATTGGTGGCCAAACATGAAAGAAATAGTTACAACAGTTATTAACAGCTGCGAAATGTGTAGAAAAATGAAGTACGATAGAAAGCCCATTAAACCTCAAATTCAGTTAACCCAAACTCAGAATAGTCCATTCCAAGAAGCTTTTATGGATCTATTATACATTGAAGGAAAATATTATTTAACTATTGTAGATGCTTTTAGTAAATTAGCACAGGCAATAGAGGTAC
Organism: Orthosia cruda; assembly: GCA_964057195.1. Classification (NCBI taxonomy): domain Eukaryota; kingdom Metazoa; phylum Arthropoda; class Insecta; order Lepidoptera; family Noctuidae; genus Orthosia; species Orthosia cruda. Next base: position 7,023,598 of record OZ059849.1, read on the forward strand.
CTAATAGGAGTACACCAGAGATAGTTAGAGCATTAATTAAATATTTTAGTATTTATGGATTGCCCAGTAGAATAAGTTGTGATTCAGGGACAGAATTTAATAACATGTTAATTAAGGAAATGTTAAGTCTATACAAAATAGAATTGCACATAGGGACTCCAAACAATCCCAGTTCTATGGCAATAGTCGAGAGATTCCATTCTACTAAAATCGAAATTTACCGATTAGCAAAATATGAAAAAAACGATTTAGATGCAGCTTCCGTTATGACGTATGCTATTATGGCATATAATAACACCATACACTCAGCGACAGATTTTACGCCTTTTGAACTAGTCTTTGGGCATACCGATGCCGGAAATGTATTTAATGTCGATAGGGAGAAAAATTTAACTCAGAAATTATTATTAGATCATAGGAAACGTCTCAAAGTACTATACGAATTTGTAACAGATAAATTAAACACAGATAAACTTAAGGTAAGAGATAGGAAAGGAGGTGAAGAAACACCAGTCCTTAAGACAGGAGATACTATTTACATGAAGAATACTAGGACTAGGAAAGCTAAGGAAAAACCTCGCTATGAAAAAGCCGAAATCACTGGTGAAACCGAACGTAATATAGTGCCTGTAGAATTAAATAAAATACCAACTAGAGTGGCGATAAAAAATGTAAAACGTCCTCCACAGGTCATGCCTAGTACTTCTGGTACTAGTGATGTCAGGATTCACGCTGGAACTCCAGAATTTCACTCGGAATCCGGGGATAGCGTCGTTGAAGATGGGAGTAGCGGTGAAGAAGAATAATTATTGGACTATATTTAAGATTTTAGATTTAGAATCCTTAAGCTTACAAATAGATAATAATATTCGCGATTTTAGCAATATGAAATCGAAAATTATAGAAAGCAAATTAAGTAATGAAACTTTAGGTATAGAAAACCAAATCGAGTATTTAATAAGACTTACTAAAGATAAATTATATCAAATTTTACCCCTTAATCATAGAAACAAACGAGCTTTGTTCAACCCTCTGGGCTCATTTGTAAAAGCTATATCTGGTAATTTAGATGAAGACGATGCAATTAAATATGATAAGGAAATCGTTTTACTCCAGAATAGAGAACATGCAGTCGAACGTAAAGTGTCATCAATGCAAAAAGCTTTCGATAAATTAGTTAATGACTCAGAAATCATAAATTCAAATATTAAAAGATTAGGCTCACACACTAATGGCATAGAAAAACTAGCTGAAAATGAATTCAAATTTAACAAGTTACTACGAATAATAGATACTATGTACCAAATTTTAAGCAACTTTCGAACTTGTTATGAGAACATACAAGAAATAGAGTCCGCAATCGCCTTTAGCAAACTAAATGTTTTGCACCAGTCTATTATAAATAGCACAGAACTGTACAGCAGTTTAGAAACAATTAGTAAACATGCTAGGACAATATATCCAGTTAGTAAAAGTAATTTAATAAAACTAGAACGTAATATCATAGTCAAATCATATTTAAATAACAATAGATTAGTATTTGTGTTAGAAGTCCCTCTAATAGACAACGAAACATATAATTATTATAAGGTTATTCCTATTCCTATTTTCCATTCTCCAGACACTTTTACCATTATTCCCAAATACCCTTACCTAATGGTGAATCGATTGAAATACATGCCCGTGGTAAACTCATGTACTGAAATTGAAAATGACAGATTTCTTTGTGATGAAAGTAATTTAGCTCAGAATCCAGTCGAGACCTGTATAGAACAAATTATGTTGATGAAGAATAACTACAATAGCTGCGTAAAGAATCGTATCAAGATAGAAAAGCCTAAGGTGCAGAAGATAACGGATAGCCAATGGTTGGTCTACACAGAGGACAACCTGATCATTACCGAAAACTGCAATGAGGAAATCCGCAAATACAACATCTTTGGGACCTATATCGTGACACTGAGTCAACAATGCGAGGCGCAAATAGGAGGAGTAATTGTTGGTGCCGCCACAAACACTACAATTTCCAGTTTCAAGCTCCCATTGGTCGAGATGCCAGAGCTTCAACAAGACATACAGACAAGGACGGAGAAGGTCGACCTAAGAAACGTGGACTTTAGTGACGTGAAAGAATTGTTACAAAGTGCCAAATTTAGTGAAAGTGACGATACAACCCAAATAGTGACAATAGAAATTAGCGTATGGACCATTTTAGAGTATATCATTATCATAATAATTATTGTCGTCATCTCATACAAATTAAATGTTTTTCGTTTTTGCCGAAATTCTCCGAAGTCATCTGCGACGCCTTCGGATAATTTCTCTCTTAGGGAGGGAGGAGTTAAGGAACCCCAATCCCCCAATATTAGCTTCATCAGCCAATAATTATATTATATTAGAATAACAGCTATATGTCAGCATATAATATCTAGGACATGCGTCATTAGCAGAGATGATTGGTTAGCAATAAGATTAGTATATAAGATCAACATTTTGTAGAATTAAGGAATGACTGTCTTGCTGTAACTGGGATCAAATAAAGTTTATTTTTAAACTCTTCCGTTGTCGCTTACTTAATTCGCGCGCATAGGAAAACTGATTAATATTGCCCGCATTGCGAAAAAAATTTCACAACTCGTTTTCACTGTTGGAAATGATTTTTTGTATTATTTTCTTCACAAGTGTGTTGAAAAACGTCGTATGATACACGTGTGTATTGATGATTACCGTCCTCGGCTCTCTTAAGACCCTCGCCTAACGGCTCGGGTTTCAATGGCGCCTCAGCGATAACCACCAACATTACACACTTGTACCATAATGTACTATTCCTGCTCTCTCACTTATTTTTTCACTTGAGAGAGAGAGTGGTCATTTCTTTTTTTACTCGACTGCCGAAGGAGGGTAATGTGTTTATCAATATATGTATGTTTGTTCCTATGTGGCGTTCTAGAGAGCAAACGCGTTGGCCGATTTTAATGAGTCTTACGTCAATCAATTCGTCTTAACCTGGGAGTGTCAATGGCTACATTAAAATTCGAAAATAGAAAAATGGCGGATTTTGGACGCCATATTGTGGCCATATTTTTTTTCTTCCAAACCCGTCGTGTGGTGTATCAAAATAAAGGGTTTTAAGACGTGATTTCAAAAATATAGATAACACTTGTACGTTTAAATGTACCTAACTTAAAAAAAACAACTAACAAGTACTATTAAAAAAAGGTAATTATAAAAACTTTTTAACAAAAAATCAAACCGACTTCCAGAACAAAAAACTACAAAGCACAAAATAAATTTCTTTTCCGAAGTCGGTGTCTTTTGTGCCTACCCATTCTTTCCCGTTTTTCGACACCGACTTCGGAAAAGAAATTTCTTTTTTGCTTTGTAGTTTTTTGTTCTGGAAGTCGGTTTGATTTTTTGTTAAAAAGTTTTTATTTTTCTGTTTTTTGTTTTGGTAACCTCCAATTAACATGATTATCATTTATAGCCAAAGTACATCTCATGGCGATTCCAATAAGCCCAAACACGACTAGGATACATTGTTTTATATTAGAGTTCCAGTGCCTACCTTCCGGCTTCATCATCAGATCAGTTCGATGGTGTCATTTTCACCAGTACCATTTATTGATAAGTATTTGCTTCATTATAGTCGGTTAACTATTCGAGATATCTTATGCCCGTGACATATTTAGCATTTAGGAGATTCAATGGCCATCTGTGGTCTTCTTCATCAGTTCCACTTCACCAAATGACACTTTCTGAGTGCAGATGATTGCATTGTTGATGAAAATACCAAAATCACTATATGTTTGCCTATAATATTTGAGGAGTTCCCTCGATTTCTCTAGGATTCCATCATCAGATCCTGACTTGGTGATTATGGGACCAACTAGGAAGTATACCCTTTCAAACAAAAGAAGAATTTTTGAAATCGGTCCAGGCGTCTTTGAGTAATCGGGGAACATAAATAAAAATAAAAAAAAAAAAGATTCCGACGAATTGAGAACCTCCTCCTTTTTTTTGAAGTCGGTTAAAAATCAAAAACCCGACTGCTTAAAAAGCGAACTAAAAAGAAGCAAACAAGAAGAAAATCATGCTGTGCAGTCGGAGGATACATGTTCGCGAGCTGGCTGACTAAAACCAGATTATTCGCTTTTTAAGCAGTCGGGTTTTTGATTTTTTAATTACCTTTTTTTAATAGTACTTTTTATATATAATAATTAACTTTTTTTTTCATGTTTCACTTCTATCATGCATACGGTGCTGCACGCGCAATTTTAATTACCCATAAAATATGGAACTTTATTTGCTACACAAAAAGGACCACTTTTCATTGAGAAAAAAAAACGATAATTGAATTCCAAATTTCTCAATGTATATTCGAATTTTCTTAATGCAATGTATACCTTTTCGTGTAGTAAATAAAGTTCAATGTCGTATTGCTATCTTAAAATAGGTACGCAAAGTCTTGTCTCGATATGAGCTGACCTTAAACATACCTGTATGAAAGTTCCTTTCGAGCTGATGAGCAGTCGAAGAGCGTGTATCGGTATGCAGATGACTGATACGAGAGCGACACACCAGCCAGCTACTCCTGAAGCTTCTCTTAGGCTATACACTGTGATGAGCTGGAAAAGGAAAGAAAAGTTTATATATTCACAGCAGTAAGAGATATGATAGAGATGCGTTTAATAGGCAAGTAAAGGTGATTGCCCTGTTTATCAATGAGCAAGGTATGGTTTTCATTACATCATCATCATATCAGCCGAAAGATGTCCACTGCTGGACATAGGCCTCCCCCAGCGTCGCCACTTTGACCGGTCCCGTGTGTCTTGCAACCAGCGGATCCCTGCAACCTTCACCAGGCTATCGGTCCACCTGGTGGGAGGCCTTCCAACGCAACGTCTTCCGGTTCGCGGTCGCCACTCCAGAACCTTTCTGCTCCATCGGCCACCCGTACTGCGAACAATGTGCCCTGCCCACTGCCACTTAAGTTTTGCAATTCTTCGGGCTATGTCGGTAACCCTGGTTCTCTTGCAGATCTCTGATTCGATCACACAAGAAAACTCCGAGCATATAGCCCTCTCGATTGCCCTTTGTGTGACTATAAGCTTTCTGTTGAGGCCTTTTGTAAGCGACCATGTCTCAGAGCCATATGTCATCACTGGCAACACACACTGGTCATAGACTTTCGTCTTGAGACACTGTGGTGGGGATGGTTTTAAGCTGGCCAGTAAACGGGTTTAAAACCAGGCGATAGCTCAAGCAAAATGATGCCGCGAAGAGTTAGTGGCTTGGTTGTTGTATGTATGGTAGATGACATCATCGGTGATGCTCATGCTACCACGGAGAGATAGCACAGTTATGTGGGACTCCAACCCACCAAAACTGCACGGTGTCCTCCGACACCGGCCATCGCTAAAAACCAGCGCTGTGGCTTTGTCTTGCGCAGAGTCTCAGCATTATGCTGAGCGATGACCGTTTTGCGTGGTTGTGACGCATACTTTGTATTTGTATTTAAGCTTTCCTTTGTTTTTTTTTGTGGTATGCGTCGTGCCTGGCGCAAATAAACGTTTTTTCGTTCTTTATGTGCCGCTTATGGCGGGAACACGGGTACGCGTTAGCAGTCACCGCGAACCCACCGCAGCTGTCCATCACCGGACCCTCCTCTGGGGAGTATCTCCCGACGCACCAGAACACATAGCATGCCGTGACCACCACAGGGACCAAACCAGCACATAGGTGCCAGACGACCCCGTGTATGGCACCCTTGGTCCCCCTGTGACGGGTCGGGTCCCGCTAACTACCATTTTTCAGCCGCAGGGGATAGGGATCTCCCCTGTGGCCCCACCGCGTCCGCCATCAGACGGTGGCGACCCCGTCAAGGCCGCGGAAGGTAGGGAGAGCGGCGCACCGTAATACCGATACGGACCCTGCTCGGGTTGCCTATCGCTTCACCTTGGGTGACTAAGCCACGGCTACTGAGCCCCCCCGCCTCTACAATGCGGGAACCCACCGGGGAGGAGGCGTACGATACCTACACAACATACCTTCGACTAGAAGTAAATTATTTTGGGGTCTATCTTTAAAATACTTCAATCCATTCTACTAGTAGATAAATCATTCATTGACCGATCCCAACGGATCCCTGAGAGCGTGTCCCTGATCGCTCCCCAGAAACAATAAACAGTCGATAAGTAAATTGAACGATAACTAAAACAGAAAATGCCTGCTGCCAAATATTTGAAATTGGAACAAGTGGATCTGTCCATAGACAAGAAACCGTACCTCTGTGCAGAAAATAATAGGGTCATAAATAATCAATGGGCCGCCTCACTTCCAATCGTAATTATTCGTATTCTCGTAGTCCATCAAGTAATATGGAAATACCAGAAACAATAAATGGAGACAGCCTGTGTAATTACTAGAGTGCCATAAACAAGGTTTACTATTCATTTTACTGCTTTATAGACTACCAAACCCCGCGGATCCACCTACGTGCTACGCGACTATTTTATGTATCTCAACTTCTGGAAAATGTCTCAAGGTTTTTTTCTATTGTCAGAAATAAACATAGAACTTTATGCGTCGTCTACCTTGTCAAAAAGTTTGATGGGTACAATAATATAAAATGTTTAAGTATTTAAGATTGTTTTCAGCTTCATATGGTAATATATTGCCGTCACAAGGATTTGATTTCCTCTGCGGATGGACACGCTATTGAGCTCAGACATAGATGAGTAAGGAACTGGTGATGGCTGCGGGAATCCGTTGGATGCGAGACGCCCAGGACCGATCAGTGTGGTTAAACTTGGGAGAGGCCTATGTCCAGCAGTGGACGTCTTTTGGCTGAAATGATGATGATGATAGTAGACTAGCGGACGCCTCCTTTTTATAATATTATTGTTATTATAAGTATAGATGAATATTATCCTGTTTACTAAATTATTTATAAGTGTTATTGACTTCTCAACTCATTTCCTGTTATGACCAATTGGGCCTATTAGACCCTACCATGCCATCAAAATAAAGCTCTTCTTAGAGACTAACGTCTGTCAAGACATAAGGCCAATATTCCTAATATTTAAAGAACCATCCAAAAATGAACCTTTATGACTTTCAAATTTAATTCTTACCACTAGTATAACAGGAACGATGTATCTCCACAAGATCAGCCAGATGTTTTCCAAAGGCTTTCCGGTCATGAACAGGATATCGGCTGACAGTTTCTTTGGTCCGTAAGTGTAGACTGCGGCTATGATCTCCAGGAAGCACACGAGCGGAATACAGGCTATGGCCACGTGAGCGTCGAGTAGACCAATCACGTGGAGTCCTCCCTGGAAATGAAAATTGATGAAAAACTGGGACAGAGGGTTGCACGTTGCAAGGAACGTGAGGAGGTCATAGAGCTGCTTAAAGAAAGGATAAAATAAGCTGTTAGTTAGAAGGCTTACAACAGTGTTGAATATCAACAAAAAATATATTTGTGGTTCAACTTTAAAAGAAGAGAATTTCATATAGGTAACTGATTCAGATTGTCCAACAGTTACTTCGGCTTCCAGTCTAACCGGATTCAGCTGAGTAGGTACCAGTGTGTAACATGGAGCGACTGCCTATCTGACCTCCACAACCCAGTAACTGGGTAACACGGTACCTCTTGGCCAGACAGGTGTTAGATCTCAGGCTTTTGACTACCCGTAACGACTGTCAAAGATCTTCAAATGACAGCCGGGACCAACGGCTTAACGTGCTTTCCGAGGCACGGAGGTAACTCGGTATGTTGAAATGTTCACCCATCCACGGACCGACCTCGTCAAGCGTTGCTTAACCTTGCTGTTCGACCAGTGCGGCAGTTATTATTAAGCCACGAGCTCCTCAACTGTGACTAATCAAGAAAAATCTTGCAGTTTCGCCTCAAAACTGAAAATCAAAGCCCGATAACGCCATTCATTCGCAACCTTGTAGGATAATTAAAACCCACATATCGTGAAACCTAATCGTAAAACACTACTCCAATTAATTAAACCATATTACTAACAATCCGTTGTTATCATAGGTACCTACTTAACGAGTTCGCAGTCATGCATGTGAAAGTTTGAAGCGCCGGAGTCACGCGAACCCGTCATTCAATTGCAAGAACTTGTGAAATGTACTGTACTGCAAACTATTTGCTGGATAACAATTTGTATATACTGTGTGATATGAAGACATTTTGATACAAACCTCTGTATTGCAGATGATTGAAACGGCGAAAAGCGCCAGACATGTGAGGAACGTGATGAGCCTTTTTCGTGCACGGAACCCCGGGAACTCGTCAACTAGACCTGCTATTATTGCTTCTATGGTGACAAACTGCAAACAGTAAAAACACAAATACATTTGGAAAGTAATTTTAGTCTTTGAAAACTTTCAATCTACACAATCTATACAATTCAATCAGAAAGATTTCATCATAGACATTTCGGAGATAGCGATTTGATTTCAGTTCATTTCAGCAAAACGCCTAATCAAATTAAGTTCCTCTTATTTCATGGTGAAAGCATCAAAGAGTAGAAAAATGTTAAGAAGAGTTTTGTAGATACCATTGAATCAATTCCCAGGAAAAACAACATGACAAAGAAAATGACTGCCCAAAAATTCGGTGAAGGCATCATGGACACTGCTGCAGGATAGGTCACGAAGGCCAGTCCAGGCCCTGCAGTGGCCACTTCACCCACAGGCACCCCTGATCGCTCCGCTGCAAAACCCAGCACGGAGAACACAACGAAACCGGCCCAAATACTAGTTCCACTGTTTACTAGAGGGATAATTACTGAAGACCTGGAACAAAATAATCATTTAACAGATTTTTGTCTTTCCATGTAATCTGAGAGAAAGTAGAAATCAAACCTTAGATTCCTGAAGTGGAATTTATTGAAACTAGCCATACTGATCAAACCACCCCATCCAGGACCCAACGAGAAAAATATCTGCGTAGCCGCGTCTGCCCATACCTGTGAAGAGGCATTTATTTATAAAAATAAAGCACTGAGAATAAATCACTAAAGTAATGTAGGTGAGAGATGTATGAACTTGGCCTCATTTCTACTTATAGACAATTACTTTCGGCTTCTTCAACTGCCCCCAATCCGGTAGGATATAGAATAGTATGCCCTTCCAAGCGCCAGGCAACGTGACTCCGCGAATAAATAATACGCAGAGAACCACGTAAGGAAACATGACTGTGAAGTACACGATCTGAAAGACAGAAAAATAATTGCACCAGGCATTTATGACGCATACCATAAAAAAATTAAAAATCTAAAATAAATATAGAAAAATATGCGTCACATCCGCGTAAAATGGCCATCGTTCAGCATAAAGCTGGGACTCATGTGACAAAGCCACAGCGTTAGTTTTCAGCAAACAGATATACACAACAATTCAAAGATTTGAAGGTTTGAGGAAAAAGTATTATATTTTATTTTGTGATTGACAAAAAGGCAGCGTGCCAAGAAACATCAATCAGAATTTATTGGAAAGCTTACTCACCTTTCCAACGCTCTTGACACCGTTACAGATGCAAAGGTAGACGAGGATCCAACAGATGACATTACACCAGAACACTGGCCACACAATCCCGCCAATTTGACTGATACTGGGGGACATTCGTAACAGACGAATGCTGAAAACATGAAAGACAATGATTATGCAAACATTCATCAAGTATTGAATAGACTTCATGATTCATAGAATACACTCACTGAAAAAACTCATCTTCAGGTGTAGTGATAGATCCATTTGAGTTAAAGAAACTAGAGTTACCGCTTATCTGGAAATAAATGCTCCATACGTAAGATACGGTCACATATACAAATATTTCAACTCATAAACCTAAAATTACCCAACCTCGGTGCACTTGTCCGTATTCCACGAATTGCCACAATTTTGCCAAGGCAGGGGTGAGCTCATTGAGTGATAGATGTACAGCACTGGGTACGACATGATGGCCGAAAAGTACGTTACACCTATTACGTTGGCTATAATTGCCGCATAGCCCGCTCCTGTTGACGAAGAACTAAACATAGATATTGGAATCATAATCAAAATCAATGCCATGGCAAATGTTACCTTTAAATAATGGGTTAATGTTGAAAACTGAAATGCATCCGGCGCTAGCGAACTGTCCTAATGTGGTCTCTAAATAAACTAGTGGGATGCCGCATATTACTAAAGTGAGGAAGTACGGGATGAGGAACGCTCCTGAAACAAAACCAAATATGTTTTAGACAAGTAAACTTTCGAAATTTAAAAAACCCCCGATACATTTTTATATCATGCTACATAATGTATCTAGTACATAATAGATACGCTTCGATCGGCAATCTATTGAACACATAATTATGATACACAAATGTTTTCTTGCGAAAACACCAACATTCAAACAGTAAAACACCCATAACTTTTGAACGTCTGAACTAAATTTATTCAAACATAGCTAAGAACACCTTCGACAAAATCAACTTACAAACAAAAAAACTAAATCAAAATCGGTTCATCCGTTTAGGAGCTATGATGCCACAGACATACACACAGATACACAGCAACACACGTCAAATTTATAACACCACTCTTTTTCCGGCGGGGGTTAAAAAAGAATGAATAGAAAACATAACAGCTAATCAATATTATAACCACATAATTGTCGACTTTCGATAACCCATCGAAAACTTAAAATTGTTCGGAAACGTTATATATCTTGTAACAAATTATGGACAACTTTAACAATACATACTTTAACTTTAAACCAGTTCGAAGACTGAAAATCGCGTTTATTTAGGTAGGTATGCTATCGTCTGTGAGACATTACAAACCGACATTAATTCAAAACACAGAAATTAAAAGTATCAAAGGATAACATTGACTCACCTCCCCCATTTCGGTAACACAAGTATGGAAATCTCCAAAGATTTCCAATACCAACCGCGTAACCAAGACATGACAGCAAATATTCCGTCTGGCTCCCCCAGCGTTCGTGAGGTGTCCCGGCCATTAACTCAAACAATCGACCGTTAGATCCTTCAACTGATCCCGCACTGGGACGCCCGACTCTCCACGAATTGAGGATATGAATACTTGCTATAGAACACTTTAATCCTATTAACATGGGTCCTTAAAAACAAGGATTTGATTCGTGATCGTGTCTGGCCAAGCCAGCTGATTTGTTGGGGGTCTCAACAAACGTTTATGTAATTTAAGTTGTTGTCAATAGGATAATGGATTCTATAAATAGTGCAGTTCAACGTATTGGATTAAGGTTTGTAAATAAACCTTGTTGAACCCAGCACTAAGATGACCATGATTGTTAAGAGCCTACAACCGCTTTAGTGTCATAAAACGGTAACTTTCTAAAGCATACTCCTTAGTAACGGCTAGGTTAAAAGGTTTGAAAAAAGATTATATTTATTATTGTTTCATGTACATTATTTGGGAAGCATGGTTTTTTCGTATAACAAATATTTTTGCTTTAAAAAAAGATTAACAACACGATATTTTTTCGCTACCTAAGGATACTCCTCCAAAACGACTTAATTTTTTTTTAAAATTTGTTCACAGAAAATTTTATGGCTAAAATTTCTTCATAACTGAAATAGCATTTGTAAATATAAGAATATTTTGCAAACAAAACGTTCCAAAAGTAGGTTCAAGTACTGCGTTAACATTGGGGAATATATACGTCTTAAAGACAAAGATAGTCGGCACGATTCTGCAAAACTTATTAGTAACTTGACATGAAATATAAAGGATACTTCCAAAGGTAACTAAAAGTCTATAAGAACATTAAACGCATTTATTTTAATATTTTTTTAAAGCTACAGTTTTAAAGTTTCAATTCCAAAACCGAAGTGGCAAGTTAAGTTGTCCGGGATGAGTTGCCGCGAACTTGTGCCCATATCCTCCGGTCTACCTTTGGGGGTTTTCGTTGCTTTTTCTACCTGACTGTACTGAAGGATCTGTGGGATTAAAAATTTATATGTTCAATCTTACTTATATTATAATTGCGAAAGGTTGGCACGCCAGAACGGCTGAACGGATCTGGATGAAAGGCACAGAGATCAGGCATAGCACATAGGCTACTTTTACATCCCGATATAATGTTCTTTCTGAATAAGAAACGACTTTTCGCGCGGGCGAAGCCGCTAGCAGAGGCTAGTAATATATAAAATCAATTATTTGACACATAATGTAATTTTAGTTTACTTTAAATTTGCAGGTAAGTTATGAAAAGCCTCTTTGAACATGTGTACGAACTTTCTTTAAACTTCATACAAGATAGCATGATCTCTGCGACACCTGTCAGTATCAATACAGTACCTAACAATAGCGCTTGACAGGCTTACAACACGTATACGTCAGTTTGACATATGTCGCAGAGATCAAGCTATATTTTATGAAGTATAGTTGAATCTGTGGTTAAATTAAACCAGAGCCTAAAAATCCGTCAAATGTTTCTTTCGTTTCCCACGTCATCGAGGATAGAATACGCAGTATCAGGCTATTATTTCCCACTGCTGGCATATAATATAGGACTCCTTTAAGTGAAAGAGCTTGGGCTACAATCCACCACGTGGGTCCAGTGTGGATTGATAGTTATATATATGCTACACGTCTTCGTATGTTTGGTTCTAGGACATGCCAGATTGCTTATGATGTTTTCCTTTACCGTTTTGAGAGCACTGATGATGAAATAGATTACAGTTTCTGGGTTCGAACGGCCACGGCCTACAACTCATTACCAATTACTGGGCCACCACTTTTCACTGTAATTGAGGATAATATTTCACACTAGCTGTGCCCGCGGCTTTCTCCCGTCTACGGTCTACTCCCTAGGCCTACCCTACTTACCTAAACCTACCGACACTGCTTACCTTGCTACCTACCCTACTTACTTACATATCTATTGTTTTCTGGGGGCATTCTTCCGCGTAGAAACTTTACACCGCCATTCAGAAAATGACGTCAAATGCAAAGCGGCATCTATCGAATATGGAGTTCAACTGTCCGAGTATCTGAATTGCGTGTGTTGTGATATTTTACTTCTTGAACACTTTAAATTCATATAACTTTTGATAGAGTGAACCGATTGCGATGAAATAAAAACTAAGTAATACTTTAAGTTACTCATAATTTTTATGTATAAAAGTTATCTACATTGGTTTCGTGCATTTTACGTAATGCTTGCTCAACTAAACAGACAAACAGTTAAACAGACAAAAATTACAAAAATGCTGGCATTGGGTTCTGCTGGTTCTCCTTTAACACCCTGGCAATTTTTTTGGATATATATTATATGTATTGATTGCAAATATGTATTGATTACAAATTTATTATATGTATTGATTGCTGATGATGTATTGATAGGTGTGAGTCATCTGCCTTTCATATGTTGTTGGTTTCATTTCTTACAATGTGCTTTTTATTTTCTGGCCACAGGCTTCTTTTAGAATCATCATCTTTATGTTAAACACTGGCTTGGTATTACTATCATATTTCATTTTGATGACTACTTTAAAATTGATATAGACATTTACGATACCTATATTTATAGGTTTATTGGATAGAGTTCTATGATCTTGTTGGAAATTTATTCATGGATGTAAATCATTTGATAATAAATGATGCGAAAATAAATCTGCGCTCTTTAGATATTATGAGAATGGTAAACGACTCTTTATTGAATCATTTGTCCAATACCAAGAACGAATAATCGAATGGGTACTTTTACTGCAGCATGTAAAAGTTAACTCACCCAGTCATTACCAAAAAAAATCTGAATAATCATACCTCCAATGATATTCTAGTAAACAGATACGTTATACACTCACAAAACAACCGGAAAAAGTGTTCCGCGCATCAGCGGCAGCACACTTACACACTTTTCATTCATCTGATATTTCACTACAAGTCGAAAGGGATGGCTTGATAAAACCAACAAGAAAAAAAGAGACAGCTAGTGTTTGTCACTTACGTGTGAATGTAAACAAACATTATTCTGATCACCAATATTTTTTCTTTTTCTAACCTCCAAATATCAGAATATTAGGCAAAACATTTAAATAAATTAATAAATTAAGGTGTATTGCGTACTTACATATGGTATAAGATCCCTTCTGTTTTAAGTACTTTGGTATCATAATTGGTACACTTTCTAAATACACACGATGGCATTTTCTATGTTCTATGTTCTATGTTATTAGGTCTGGTTTCCGCACTTAGTCCTTCAAGTGGACCATTGTGCGTGGGCCATGGCGGCCGTTGGGTGGATTATTCCATCCAGCCCACCTCCCTCCAGAAGCCAATTAGGGCTCCTGGTTTTCTTAGAACTTCTGTGTAAGATCTGGGCGACCCGAGGGTTAGTGTTCTAATCTGGGTGACCCCTGTGCATTCAAAGAGAACATGCGTAACGGTTTCCTCAGTCTCCATGCATGCCCTGCATAGAGGACTGTCCGTTATGCCTATTGTGTGGAAGTGTTTGTTAAGTGAGCAGTGTCCCGTGATGGTCCCCGTCACCAGGCGCAGGCCATTCCTGTCCAGGCGTAGCAAACGTCTGGTAAGCCTACTGTCCAAAGATGGCAGAGCTTCTTTGGACTGCCTACAGCCTGGTGCCGAGGTCCACCAGTTTTCCGCCTGTGCCTGGGTGAATTCCTGTAGCCACCTGCGTATTTGGTTGAAGGGGATGGGTACAACAGGTTCGGGTCCATGGACCGCCGTGCTGGAGCCGCGTCTCGCAAGCTCGTCAGCCGCGTCGTTGCCCAACGATCCGCTGTGGCCCTTTATCCATTGCAGTGTCACCGCGTTGCGACTAGATACGGTTAATTGTTCCAGTGCGTTGTGACATTCTAGTACTAATTTCGATGTAATATATTTCCTCCGTAAAGATTGGAGGACTGAGGCACTGTCGGAGAGTATACGTATGTGAGTGTCCGTAACCCTCCTGGCTTCTAGGGCGTGGACCGCCAATATGATGCCCACACATTCCGCCTGGTAGACGGTGTTGAACCCTCCTAGCGGTCTGGATATATTTATATTTAGGTCGTGTGAGAAGACTCCGACTCCGGTACCGGAGTCCGTCTTCGATCCGTCAGTGTATACTCTCATCTCTTTCGGACCTGAGTAGTCACATCGTTCTTCAGTAAGTATTATGTTGTAGTGCCTATGAAAGTGGTGTATTTTTGGGGCTTTGTCGCATGGTGACGCTAACATAGGTTTTCGCTTGATCGCTTCCTCTTTTATGCGTGTGTGCTTAATTCTTGAGTCTTTATTTAGGGTACCTGATAGATGGAGTCTAAAAGCGGCCAGGGCTGCCTCCTCCCGCACAATAAGATGCAGAGGTGGCAGCCCCAGCATTGCCTGTAGGGCGGCCGTGGGTGTAGTTCTCATGCTGCTAGTTATTGCAATACAAGCAAACCGCTGCAGTTTTTCGAGATCTCTTTGGGCTGTACTGAGGTCTGTCCTGGGCCACCAGACCAGCGAGCCGTATGTAATGATTGGTCGGATGACTGTGGTGTATAGCCAGTGGGTGACCATGGGGCTGATCCCCCAGTTCCTGCCCAGCAGTCTCTTGCACTGCCACAGGGATATACTGGCTTTTGTCGTGATATAGTTCATGTGTTTCGCCCAATTCAATTGTTTGTCCAAATAAATTCCCAGGTACTTGGTTTCGGTTGAAAGGCTTAGGGTTGTTCCGAAGAATTTTGGTAGTGGCATTTTCTAATTTTGTTTTTGTTTCAACAAAGCGTATCGCTCTTCGCCGTGACATATAGTCCAGACTATGTCACATAGTCCAGGGACTATACGTCCCAATTAGAACGTATTCGAGTCTTCACAATGCGCGCGCTCATAACATCTGTTTACTAGAATATCATTGCATACCTCAGTTTTATATGCCATCCCAAGATGAACAATACAGACACAACTTCAGTTAAATAGTTTCATACCTACACCATCATTAACAATTTCCAAAGTAATTGAGCTGATTTTCTTTTTTCCTTGGCAGCTTTGGACAGAGATAGGTGTCAGAAGAGGCAGTCAGGCCTTGCCCTACCGTGGTTTCAAATGTTACTTACAGAAAGGTCTCCATCACCCCAATGGATGGCATCGTTGGTACCGAGGGTGTCATCCCAATGGAAGTGCTGGGCGGGCTGACTCCAATCTGGGTTATTCAGGGCACACTTGATCGTTGCCACGGTCACTCTCATATCTCCCGGTGGTGCGTGTAACACCCCCTGACTTTTCTGTTTTCCTGATTTTTGAGGTGCGTGTGTCTATATGAAACAAAAGAGAACGTTAAAGTGTCGAATAACTGCTTATTTAGAAAGAACAGAGCTTAATTTGGGTTCAATCATGATCTGAGCGAATCAAAGCCCTAAAAAAAAAAAAAAAAAAATCCGACTGCAAAAAGCGAACTAAAAAGACGTTAACAAGAAGAAAATCATGCTGTGCAGTCGGTGGATATATATTACGTTCGCGAGCTGGCTGACCAAAACCAGATGTATCCTCCGACTGCACAGCATGATTTTCTTTTTATTTACTTACAACTTTTAGCTATCTTTTTTAATTAGGTACATTTAAACATATAAGTGTTATATATTTTTAAATCACCTCTAAAAACCCTTTTGTTTTGATACCCCACACGATGGGTTGGGAAGAAAATTTTTTTTACCCCCCACAAAATAGCGCCCAAAATCCGCCATTTTTTTCTTATCCAATTTATGTGTAGCCAGTGACACTCGCAGTGTAAAGATGAATCGATTGACGTAAGAATTAACAAAATCGGTTAACGCGTTTGGTCTCTAGAACGCCACATAGGAACAAACATACATACATAGACTGATAAACACATTACCCTCCTTCGGCAGTCGGGTAAAATGAAGCCATGGCTTGGTAGCCAGATCAGTGTGAGAAAATGGAATTGTAATGCTTTTGATATATTCCTTATATTTGGGACTATTCGGTTTCATAATACGAACAGAGGTGATTTGAAAATGTCTGTGCAGATCGAACTTCTGCCAAGCTTGCTACTAGTCCAGTCAAATTAGACCAAAACATAGGAGTGAAGTTACAAAAATTCGCACTCAGCTGAAAATTGGTAGGATTGTTCAAAACACCATTATAAATGAAATCTAAAAAGTTTTTTAGATTACAACTTTTTGAATAGTTATATCTCAAAAACGTTGGCTCATAGGAAAAAAAGTATTTAGACATTTTTTATAGATTATTATATAATCTACAATTTTTGTCTTGCATAGCGAAAAACCCATTTTTGTGTCCTTTGACCCCGAGTATTATTTTTTTCAGATGTCGGGTCGATAAGGACTTTCTAGATTTCATTTATGATGGTGTTTTGAACAATCCTACCAATTTTCAGCTGGGTGCGAATTTTTGATTTCATTTATGATGGTGTTTTGAACAATCCTACCAATTTTTAGCTGGGTGCGAATTTTTGATTTCATTTATGATGGTGTTTTGAACAATCCTACCAATTTTCAGCTGGGTGCGAATTTTTGATTTCATTTATGATGGTGTTTTGAACAATCCTACCAATTTTCAGCTGGGTGCGAATTTTTGATTTCATTTATGATGGTGTTTTGAACAATCCTACCAATTTTCAGCTGGGTGCGAATTTTTGTACCCTCGGATGTCTAAATTGACCGGACTTTACACTCTCGATTTCGTGTTCACAGTGAGAGCTTTGTCATTACACAGAAAATCTTCTAGAAATTGTTGTTTGATTATGATATACCCTCATATCTACTTGTACATACTTAAATTATTTACTATTTTTATTTTTTGTTTCTTTTTTGTGTTTTGTACCAATTTATGTATTTTTGTGTTTGTTAATAGGGTAATTTTATTTAATAATTTTATTGACCCAATTATTGCTTTATGTTAAGTGATGGCCTGAAACACAGGCTTGAAAGAACCTATATCAGGCAGGTCCCTACCAAACATAGAAATCCTTGTATATAATCTTGCAGTTGTAATAAAATATTGTTGTTATAGTTTACATATAAGCACTATTTATAACATTGTTTTAGAAATAATACTACTGCACCTAATGTACATTTTTGTGAACGTATTATCTTTTTAACAAATTATTCTATTCTATTCTATTCTATTCTATTAAGGTGTCATGTGTCATACACTCATACAAAATTAAGGTGTCATGTGTCATACACTCATACAAAATCTGTGAATTAGTTTCAAAACATACAACTGTATAAATCAGTCTGAGAGTGATAATTGTTCGGAAGGTGTCCCTCAAGGCAGTCAGGTCAGGACAGAAGATCTTCAAAGCTGGCTCCTGGAAATTCATCATCTTGTTCCACTGCACTTTGGTGCTCTCAAATGTGGTGAAATTACGGATCTCTCGAGGGTTCCTCATTTCCAATTTAGTGTAGATATCTGAAGAATGCGATTCTTCTTCGATAGCTGAAATTGTTGTATATATTTCGATTACAATCTCCTCCGTTTA
The DNA here is from genome assembly GCA_964057195.1 of Orthosia cruda. Classification (NCBI taxonomy): domain Eukaryota; kingdom Metazoa; phylum Arthropoda; class Insecta; order Lepidoptera; family Noctuidae; genus Orthosia; species Orthosia cruda. The sequence goes on from OZ059849.1 coordinate 7,042,109, forward strand.
TATTCCTGTTTTAATGAGCATGATAGTTCCTAAACAGCTATAATAATATAATTAAAATTAATATAGACTTCAAATTCACTTTTCTCTGGAGAACGATCACTGTTTTTAGGGTTCCGTACCCAAAGGGTAAAAACGGGACCCTATTACTAAGACTCCGCGGTCCGTCTGTCTGTCTATCTGTCACCAGGCTGTATCTCAAGAACCGTGATAGCTAGAGAGTTGAAATTTTCACAGTAGATGTATTTCTGTTGCCGCTATAACAACAAATACGAAAAACAGAATAAAATAAATATTTAAGGGGGGCTCCCATACAAAAAACGTGAATTTTATGCCGTTTCTTGCTATAATGGTACGGAACCCTTCGTGCGCGAGGCCGACTCGCACTTGGCCGGTTTTTTCAAAAGGCTCTAACTGCAGTAACTGAGTCCTTACATAGAAAGAAAGAAAAAATATTTGTGGTTCGCACAAGGTAGGTTCTGGAGTGACCGCGAATCGGAAGACGTTGCGTTGGAAGGCCTTTCACCTGGTGGACCGATGACCTGGTGGAGGTTGCAGGGATCCGCTGGATACGAGACGCACGGGACCGGTCAAAGTGGCGACGCGTGAGGGAGGTCTATGTCCAGTAGTGGACGTCTTTCGGCTGATATGATGATGATGATGATGACAAGGTAGGTAAAGACAGAAAAAAAAACAAGGTATGAACTGCATGCAAATCTCTTAATTTAAGTAAACTAAGTAAGAGTCGATTCCTTCTTTTTTATCGGGAGAAATCTTCAAAGGCACCTGGTCTTTTGGGGAAAAGACCAGGGAGTATGTCATTTTTAACCTCACCAAAACCACTCAGTAGTTCACTATCAGCACATGGAACCCTCAGCGTAACGTCTGTTAGACCACATCCCTGGGGAAATTGTCGATAACTACATAATAATTTACTAACTTGGATTGACTTTACTTAAAACCGGCACAGAAGGCAATGTAGGCCACTCCTCGTCTTCTGGTGGAGGCAACATTTCTATGAGAGACTCGTTTCTTCGGAACATCAGGAATTTTCGCCTCACCACGTCAAGCAATGGTACCTCCAGTTCAACATGGAAGCTTGTAAAAACGCCCTGGTGAAACGGAGAAAATTAAACCAAATTGAATCCTGCTAAAGGAGGAGCTTAAGGGCCTACATCCCCTTTAGTGCCGTAAAACGGTAACTTTCTAAAGCATACTCCTCAGTAACAGCTAGGTTAAAAGATTAGAAAAAAAAAAAAGTTTCATGTTTATTATTTTTAACACATTGTTTTTTTTGTATAACAATTTTTTTTGCTATTAAAAATAATTAAAAACACGCTATTTTACGCTACTTTTGGATACCTACTCCTCCAAAAGTACTTGGATGTTTATAGTACATTATGGTACGAGTGTGTAATGTTGGTGATTACCGCTGAGGCGCCATTGAGACCCGAGCCGTTAGGTGAGGGTCTTAAGCGAGCCGAGGACGGTAATCATCAATACACACGTGTATCATACGACGTTTTTCAACACACTTGTGAAGAAAATAATACTTAAAATCATTTCCAACAGTGAAAACCAGTTGTGAATTTTTTTTCGCAATGGCGGACATAATTAATCAGTTTTCCTATGCGCGCGCATCTAACAATGGCGATCGGCCATAGACTAATAAGAATGAGTGTTCTTTTTTTTAGCTTTTTGCGGATAGCGTTTTAGCCACTTACAAAATGGGGAATTTTAAGATTTCTTTATTACAGACATAAACAAATGTTATATTTGAGTGAAAGTTTTATTTATTAAACACGTACAAGTTGAAATTATCTATACGAAGTTACACGAAATGTGTTGCATTTGTATTATTGAGCACGTTCTTTTTTGTATCGAAACTTTTTTAAGAACAAAGCAACTAAACCAATAAATTTAAAAAAAAACTCTATAACTCACTTGTGAATAATAGCAATGAAAAAGTCACAGTTTAATAACAGGTGTCATTATGTGCCTAATTGCGGTGAAATTAGAGCCACTTTATGAGCAAGTGTGTTGAAAAAATATTTTTACACAGAAAAATTGATGGCTGGAATTTCTTCGTAACTAACATAGCATATATAAATCAAATAATATTTTGCAAACAAAACTGTTCAAAAGGAGGTTCATTATTGATATTTTGGCATCGAGCGGGCGCACGACCAGTACTGCCTTAACATTGGGGCGTATATATCGCCGTAATAGCTAAAATTAATGTACTAATTTTAAAATACCTATTCAAACTACTAAGATGGTGGATGCTTAACTTTAAACCATAATGAGCATCAAAATTCCTACCATTTTCACTTGTCAGTCAAATTATTAAGTTCGGTGGTAAAACACATTCTATCCTTTAAGGAATCAAGTTACCTTTTCGGGCTTTGGCGGTTGGGGAACGGACATAATTCGGAAAACAGTGAAGTGAAAGTATGCAGACCGTAAATCATCTGGATGAATTTCCAAAGGTTGCTCTGGTCGGTCAGTTTCAAGAATTTCACGACAATCAAGCCATCTCAAACGAGGTAATTTCGCCAAAGTAGCACGAGCATATCCAGCACATACCTGATTAAAGAAATATATAAAATTAGTCAGATCAGTTTCAGATAACGCCATCTAGTTTCCTAAGGCCGTACTATTTAGTAACCGTGAAGCGAAGCGTACCGAGCACGGGTTTCCCGATAACTGCAGCCCATTTAGATTTGGCAGCCGTGCTACAGCTTGGAGTACTGGTTCTAAATGATAGATGTCGTTGTCTGACAAATCTAACACCGTCAAATTGAAAGGCAGCAATCCAATTCCATCGATGTTTTCTGGAAACCAGCATAAGTTTTGGTACTTTTTCCGAAATGTTTCATTCTACATGTTATATTTTTTTTTTAAAACACAGTCAATGCTCAGCCTAAACCGCTGGTACTTCAGGGATGAAAAGTATCATAACTATTATGTCCTTCATCAGGTGCCAATCTATCCCTATACCAAAATTCATCAAAATTAGTTCAGCGGTTTAGGCGTAAAAGCGTAACACACAGATAGAGTTTCTTTCGCAATTATATTATTAATAATGATTAGTATGAATTACCGCAGGTTAAAAAATTCTTGGCCAATCCCAAGTACAGCAGTTCGACAGGTAAAGATTCAGCAAATCCTGATAATTATATCGCTGAAATTATTAGTTTGAAGCTCAAGGCTTTTGACTGATGGTGGAATAACATCTGGATTTAGTGCCGCTAAGAAGTTGCCACATAAATTGAGAGATATCAGTTTCTTATACTCAGTTAACGATTCATCTAATTCTGTCATCTGAAAAATAAGGGGAGGAAGGTATCTAAGTATATTAAGTCCGAAAATATAGAAAAATTAGGACTGGGATGGATGGATGTTTGACTAACCATTTCACTCTTACCATTTTTTTTATTTAGCGACTAATTTCTGCCCGCGTGAATGTTGAAAATTATCCCGAGGGCACTTATTTAGCGACTAGTTTCTGCCCGCGTGAATGTTGGAAATTATCCCGAGGGCACTTATTTAGCGTTTAGTTTCTGCCCGCGTGAATGTTGAAAATTATCCCGAGGGCACTTATTTAGCGACTAGTTTCTGCCCGCGTGAATGTTGAAAATTATCCCGAGGGCACTTATTTAGCGACTAGTTTCTGCCCGCGTGAATGTTGAAAATTATCCCGAGGGCACCTATTCCCGGGATCAAAAGTATCCTTTGTGCTATTCCGGCTATAATCCTCTGTTCCAAAATTGATCCAGATACGTTCAGCTGTTTAAGCGCGAAGAAGTAACAAACACACACACTTACGTCTTAATAATATTAAAATAATAATAATAGTAGGCAGGAGGATAGTAGGTTAGGCTTGCGTTTGACCACTATCTCGCCTGATGGTAAGTGATGAAGTGGTCGACGGTGAAGCACTACGCTTACCTAGAAGTAACCTATTCACTCTTGCCTTAAATACCTCTAGGTTGTAGCTATCAGGAAATAAAGAATCCAGCAAGGAATTCCACTCCTTAGCTGTTGCAAAACGCTTTGTGCGTATGGGTAGGATGTCCACCATGTACCGATGGCGCATTGCCGTACCAAACCAAACTATAGCAACGAAATTCTTAGATAAATTACATAACATAACATCACGACTGATTGATGTATTGCCCTAAGGGTAGGCAGAGATATAGCACGCATGTCGGATGCCATAAAGATGTATATGTAGTATGTTTAAATAATTTAAGTTATGCAGATGACATGGTGCTGCTGAGCCCTACTATCAGTGGAATTAGAAAATTACTCTCCATTTGTGAAGGATATGCCAAACAGCACGGGCTAAAATATAATCCTACAAAAAGTGAGTTGTTGGTGTTTCGAGGTAGGAATAAAAATCCAACATTGGTCCCTCCTGTAAAACTAAATGTTTCACTTTTGCAGAGAGTTGTCCACTTTAAATATTTCGGCCACATTGTTACGGAGGAATTAAAAGACGACTTAGATATAGAAAGGCTGGGTACTGGCTGTGAGGGGAAATATGGTGAGCCTTTGGGATAACCATACCCTAAAAGCAGACAATGCCCAGCGCATTCAATACAACAATACCTTCGGGACGCTGTTGAAGCTTCCACCTTACTGTAGTGCATCAGGCATGTTCGCAGATGCGCACACTGACGATTATTTTGCGATAATGCGGAAGAAAATTGCCTCAGTAATATCCAGAGTGAGGGGAAGCTGCAACAGCATTCTGAGGGTGTTTGCAGAGAGGCTAGATGGGCCTACGATGGGGAGGTTTATAAGGCTACATGTTGGGAACAGAGCCTGTTAAACCTTCTTGTGATTGTGGTTTTCTTTATTATTTTCGAGTGTTCCTGCATGTTACTAACATAGTTTTTAAGTAAGATGTAATACTAATACTCTAAGGGCCTTAATGCCTGACAATAAAATATTTTTTCAACACACTTGCTCATAAAGTGGCTCTAATTTCACCGCAATTAGGCACATAATGACACCTATTATCAAACTGTGACTTTTTCATTACTATTATTCACAAGTGAGATAATAGTACATTATGGTACAAGTGTGTAATGTTGGTGATTACCGCTGAGGCGCCATTGAGACCCGAGCCGTTAGGTGAGGGTCTTAAGAGGGCCGAGGACGGTAATCATCAATACACACGTGTATCATACGACGTTTTTCAACACACTTGTGAAGAAAATAATACTAAAACATCATTTCCAGCAGTGAAAAAGAGGTGTGAATATTTTTTCGCAATGGCGGGCAAAATTAATCAGTTTATCTATGCGCGCGCATCTAAAAATGGCGATAGGCCATAGACTAAAAATTATGAGTTATCTTTTTTTGGTTTTTCGCGGATAGCGTTTTAGCCACGTACAAAATGGGGAATTTCAAGTTTTCTTTATTACAGATTAAAACAAAAGTTATATTTAAGTGAAAGTTTTATTTATTAAACACGTACAAGTTGAAATTATCTATTTAAATACGAAGTTGTATGAAATGTGTTGCATTTGTACTATTGAGCATGATCTTTTTTTGTATCAAAACTTTTTTAAGAACAAAGCAACTCAATCAATAAATAAAAAAAAAACTCTTTATCTCACTTGTGAATAATAGTAATGAAAAAGTCACAGTTTGATAATAGGTGTCATTATGTGCCTAATTGCGGTGAAATTAGAGCACCTTTATGAGCAAGTGTGTTGAAAAAAGTTTTTTTTTTTTTAAATATACTAGTGATACACCCCGGCTTCGCCTATGACTAATAATACACAAAAACCTTCCTCGTTACCCACTCTTTCTAATGGTGAAAACAGCATGAAAATTGGTTCAGTAGTTTTAGACGTAGCGGGAGACTTTATTTTATTATATTTAGTGATTAGCTAGGCTGTTAGAAACTCATTAATAGAGAACAAGATAGGTAGCAACGGTAACCAATTAAATTCCATCTCTGATATTGATCACTATACTGCATACAACAGACCTCAGCAGTTAACTGCATCTTGTGGATTGTACAGTGTTTCCAAAAATGATTATCACTGTGAGTAAGGGTAAGTACAGCCCACTTTATCATCGAATCCCTGACTTTTGATTTGAGGATTGGAAGATAAAATCATCTAGCTCCCAGTTTCTGTTTTGAGATATTAAAGGTGAAGGTGGTTCCGTTTTGGTAGAGTTTGACAAGTTCTCATTTCAAGAAACCAGTCTACTGCTGGACATATGCCTCTCCAATTGCACGCCATTTGCTTAGATTTTCGGCAACTGTCATCCAATTGCTACCAGCCACCCTGCGAAGGTGGTCGCTCCACCTGGCCTGAGGGCTTCCTACCTTACGTTTACCAGTTTGCGGTCTCCAGACAAGAACACGTTTACCTCAACGGTAATCGGTTCTACGACTTATATGGGCGGCCCATTGCCACTTCAGCTTACTTATTCTGTGAGCTATGTCGACCACTTTGGTTCTCTGCCGGATCACCTCGTTTCGGATTCGATCTTAGAGAGACTCCGAGCATAGCCTTTTCCATAGCTCGCTGAGCAACTTTGAACTAATGAATCAACCGTATTGTGAGTGTCCACGTCTCGGCACCGTAGGTCGTAGTGGTTGGTTACTTATCATTTATTAATTGTTGGTTAATTCTGGCCTTGCGCTGTTTGTAGTGGTAACGACCAAAAATAGAGCGGAAAATGATAATACGCCGGATAAATTCACGCGGACGATTGTTAATCTAGCTCGTGGTATATGTAGATATTATCTTATTTCAGTTCTGTTAACAACGCTAGTCATGGATGTATGACCATATTTTAGGATCACTATTTACGACTCCGAGTTGGTATCGTTTCCGCAGAGGATAGAATGCCTTCATCATCTTCCTGCCCTTGTCCCATGTTACTTGGGGTAGGCGCAACACGTTCTCTACTTCCATACCGTCCTGTCCCCTGTATTATATCACTCCTCACACAGTCCATCCATCTTTTCTTTGGCCGTCCCCTCCCTCTTCATCCATCCATATTTATATTCGTAAATCATTTAGTACTATGCGTTTCATCCCTCTTCATCACATGACAGGACAAACGGTTTCCTTTTAACTTTTCTGTCACTGGCGCCACTCTCGAACTTCCTCTAATATACTCATTTCTTATCCATTCTCGTCACTCCGCTTATCCAACTCAACATTCTCATCTCTGCTACATGTAACCTCTTTTTAAACGACTTCCCAAAAAGGAGGAGGTTCTATGTTCGGCATTATGTATTTTCTTTTGTGTATTTTTATCGATATCTCCGTCAATTGTGGACCGATTTTGAAAATTCTTTTTTTGTTTGAAAAAGTATGTTCCGAAATTGGTCCCATTTTAATTTCGTGAAGATCTGATGAAGAACTTTGGAGATATACAACAGAACTCTTCAATAAATAACGGCAAATCTCTCGGGATTGCTGCAATCGCATGTCTGTTTATTGTTTATACCATTTCATAACATAACATCACGCCAGTACACTCTTAAGGGGTAAGCAGATCTCTCATTTCACCGGTTATGTTCAAGTTTCATGAAATCTATTCTGGCGTTATAGGTACCTGACTAACTTACCGATTAGGTAGGTACAACTAAAAAGTGAAAAATAAAAAAACTTTTTTGCAAAAAAATACTACCGACTTCCAAATACAAAACTACAAAGTGATAAATAACTTTATTTTTTGAAGTCGGTGTCCATAACGCAATAAATTTGGTACCTAAGAAAGACACCGACTTCAAAAAATAAAGTTATTTATCACTTTGTAGTTTTGTATTTGGAAGTCGGTAGTATTTTTTTGCAAAAAAGTTTTTCATCCATCTTTTTCATAGCTCAACATTCAGATCCATACAGTACGACAGGTCTAATCACGGACTTGTACATTTTCCCCTTTATAGAGGATTGAAAGCCTTACTTTAAAAACTAGGATGTCAACATTATATATATACTTGCCTCCGAATCATTGACTCGCAAAACTTGTACCATTTTCATAGCTTCTTTCAGTTGGTTTCTATCACCTGATCTTACGGTCGTTTTAATCAATGTAACCAGATCATCTGTGATACAGTTATCATTGTGAAAACATATTTTCTGCTCTTTATTTGAGAATTTCTCTTGATCCCACAATATCGCTGGCAACAAGAACTCCCAGTGCTGCTGGAAAGTAAGCCCAGACTTCTCGTCCAGGAAACCGTGAATTATGCTTTTGCTTATTTTTTTTTCCAAAGCTTCGGAAAAGGTGACTCTTGGTATATCTTCTCTTTTACAAAGGGCTTTGTGATTGCGTACTGCGCTGGTCAAAGTTGTCCAATCTATGTCCGTTTCTAAACGCTTTTGAAAACCTAATCAGAAAAAGCAAAGTTGATTAAACTATTTTTAAAGTATTTTAGTGAGTGTAAAATGTAGGTATCTAAGGCCCAGTTTTTTGATCGGTAGTTAACTCAACCCATGGTTAAAATATGCTAATGGTTAAAATTTCGTTAAAATGCGTTTATTCAACAATTTTTAATCAAAAATTTTTTATCAATAAATCTTCAACGTATTTAACTATTTGTGATACCAAAAATCTATACTATTAATAATATTATAAAGAGGTAAAGTTTGTGAGATTGTAGGGGTAATCTCCGGATATAGTGGACCGATTAAGATGAAATTTGGCATGGATATAATTTGAGACCCTGGGAAGGACACACTATCGTTACAAACTATCGTTTTTGTTCCCTTGGGGTGATAACACACTTTTTACGCAGGCGAAACCGCGGGCAGAAGCTATTTGATGAATAAACGCGTTTTACCGTAATTTAAAAGCTTTGGTTAGCATATTTAACCATTGGTTGAGTTAACTACCGATCAAAAAACTAGGCCTAAGCAACGAAGACAACTTTCCTGTAAAACAAAACAAGAATAATGTGCTCATATACAGTTTATGCTAAGCTAGTTAATAACAGACGCATGGGTCGATTTTCAAGGTTAGCAACGCTTACCGAGGTCGGCCCGTGGGTGACCATCCACCATCATTCTATACTGAGACAACTCCCGTCCTCCGTGCCTCGGAAAACACGTTAAGTAGTTGGTCCTGGCTATTATTTAAAGAACTTTGACAGAAGTTATGGTATTTAGAGGCCAGAGAATCACACTAGTCTTGCCAAAGAGTATCGTGATACCCAGATAATGGGTTATGGAGCTCAGAAAGGCAGACGCTCGGCGTCGATTTGAAAAGTTTACAGAGCATTGGTTGTACCTACCCTCTACAACATCTTTAGGAACATATACCAGACTAGAAGAACTGATAGACTGACGTAGAACTGCAGGAGTTGCTTTCTTAGGTGCCTCCTTAGGCTTTGGAGGCATGATTTACCTCTAATTTGATCTAAAACCTATATAACCCAAATTTGCATCTATTTCTAATATGTATTTAAACAAATGGCTTCCTTAAATACTTAATTTTCCGGGTATAAAAATTGCCTGCAGTTGGATAACTCACAAAAAGCAGGATAAATTAGATTTAGCAAATGTAAATAACATAATAAATGAAAAGATTGTTAATTTGAAGTAGTTAGCTGAAATACAGATAAATAATACTATTCATGTTGAAAAGGTTTTCATACTGACATGTACCAAAACATATTTTCCTTTTGTTTTGGTACATGTCGATAAAACAGTTGGTATAATGAACCTTCAATCCTCCTCGCTAGGTGTCGCTACCGAGAACAACTAGAACTATTTCAATTCAAGTTTGTTTCAAAACCATGTGTGTTGTGTTGTATTTGCCACGATCTGTGGTGGCACGGTTTCGCGACAGACAGCTGCCAAAGAGCACGTCGAATCAAAATAGTTTTGTTATTTTTACGGAATGACAACATTATAAGAACGATAAATGTTAAAAAAGGTGGTTTTTGAAGTTTTGTATGATAATTAGCTCGAGGGTATTGCTGTCTTCTGAGTAAAATAGTCGCGTGTGAAAATGTAAATATAATTTCTTCCTAGTGCAAATTATTGAATGGTTTGATTTATGAAGTGACATTGACAAGTGATTGCGCGGGAATTTCGAGTTTTGCGGTGACCGCACATTCCAGCCGGTGGATAAACGCGTCAGTGTTTTCTTGAAGTTATGTTGAGTGAAAGTAAACTGTGCAATGCGGTTGTGTAGCTTTGGTGACGTTGTTCTTGCCAATATATGTGCATGCCCTTGCGAGGTTGCCAAGATCCCATATATACGGACTATTCCTTGTGTTTACTTCCACCACTAGCGAAGTAACTACGAATATTATTTTTACTAAGTTAAAAGTTAAGGTAAGTCAATATTTTTTAATAAATTATGTAAATATTTATCAATAATATAAAATCTTATATTCTATATCTGGACAAAATTGTGTTATGAAATGAGTTTTACTCGTAAATACACAAGCGTGTATTTAGCAATAGGAATTAATTGTGAGTATAAATGTGACCGTGGTTATAAAATAACTATCGTTGTAAGACAAGTTAATGAAGTTAATGCTAGCTAGAAGATAGCCATGGAATATAAACTAGGCACGTTCAGTTTAATTAACGTCAACAAACACTGTTACTTTTTAATCGACTTCAGAAAGGAGGAGGTTCTCAATTCGACTGTATTTTTTTATGCGTGTTAACTAACTCAGAACTTTTTACTAGGTGAACCGATTTTAATGATTCTTTATTTGAAAGCTGTTGCTTCTGATGTGGTGATAGTCCCATTTAAATTTGATCAAGTTATGATGAAGTTGAGTTACCCTTAATAATGCGTATTTTCATCGGAATTTATGGTACTAAAACTAAAAAGATACAACAAATTACAAAAAAAACCGGCCAAGTGCGAGTCGGACTCGCGCACGAATGGTTCTGTACCAATATCGCAAAAACGGCAAAAAAAAACACGTTTTTTGTATGGGAGCCCCACTTAAATCTCTATTTTATTCTCTTTTTAGTATTTGCTGTTCTAGCGGCAACAGAAATACATCATCTGCGAAAATTTCTACTGTCTAGCTATCACGGCTTATGAGATACAGCCTGGTGACAGACAGACAGACAGACGGACCGCGGGGTCTTAGTAATAGGGTCCCGTTTTTACCCTTTGGGTACGGAACCCTAAAAAAACACGTTTGTTTTATGGGAGCCCCACTTAAGTATTGGTTCTAATCTTTTTTTTAGTATTTTTTGTTATAGCGGCTACAGAATAACATTATCTGTGAAAATTTCAACTGTCTTGCTAATGCTATCACGGTTCATGAGATACAGCCTGGTGACAGACAGACAGACAGACGGACCGCGGAGTCTTAGTAATAGGGTCCCGTGTTTACCCTTCGGGTACGGAACCCTAAAAAAAACACTATTGTTGTATGGGAGCCCCACTTAAATATTGATTCTAATCTTTTTTTAGTATTTGTTGTTATAGCGGCTACAGAAAAACATTATCTGTGAAAATTTCAACTGTCTTGCTATCACGGTTCATGAGATATAGCCTGGTGACAGACGGACAGACATACAGACAGACGGACCACGGAGTCTTAGCTATAGTTTAGTCTGTTTTTACCCTTTGGGTGCGGAACCCTAAAAAATTAAGCCGAATTCCAAGACAAAACACTACAAAGCGAAAAATAATTTTCTTTTCGGAAGTCTGTTTCAAAAACGAAAAAAAATTGGTACCAAAGACACCGACCCCCGAAAAGAAAGTTATTTTTCGCTTTGTATTGTAGTGTTTTGTTTTGGAAGCCGGTTTATATCCCATCACAAGTATCTTCGGATTACTTTCTGGGAAGCCCCGTCAACTGAATTGTATAGATTTAAGATAATAAACACATTTTTTTTTTTTTTTTTTTTTTTTTTTTTTTTTATATTTTTTGTAAAAAAGTTTTTACATTGATATAAAATTATCCGGTACACGCTTTTAAGTACATTTAAAATGTGATTGGAGTTTCACTTTTTGGTCTTTGTAACAATCCGGTTGAAAACATGTTACCAACTTAATTTCTATACCCGATATTTTTGTTTCACGAAAAATTTTACAACCGTACTTTGTATTGCTACTGCCGAAACTTGAGTCGGGTCTGGTCTGAAAGATTTGTTATTTTGAACAGAGCCCCGATTTTCTGTATGCCAAGTTCTTCAAATTGGAATCATCATCAGCCTCTGACACTTTTCCTTAATCTGTCTATACTCCAGCCATTCTGACAATACAAACCTACAATGTTTACTCACAAAATAAAAGATATTTTTTTAGGGTTCCCTACGTGTTTTCGAAAGTTGATGATTCGATTTTTATTACATCGAACACGATGTGTCGATAATTCAGTTGTACGATGTTTTATTCCATCGATGCTTTATTGGTGCGATGTAACGTTTGTGCGAAAAATCCTGTTGCTAAAAACCCTACAGCGATTGCTCATTAGTTCGTTATTTTATTAGTTCGATAGTATGTCGGTTCGAAACGCCTAATAATCTTATTTTGCATTATTGACGTTAAGGAAATACTTTAAATACCATAGATATATTCACGTCTATTTTTCTAAAATGGGGAAGACAGGTAACAAATTCATCACGTTTAGCTGTGGCATGGGCCAAAGACAACGTAGACAATATCACGACCGGTTGCTAGCCAATTCCTCAAATAGCCAAAACTGTCATACCTAAATCGTCTATTTCGATATGCACGGCAAAGAAAGCAGCATTTATGTTATTTATGTATAAGTAGATTAGGATTTAAATATAATTTATTAATGTATGTTGATGTAAATAATAAACTAGGAATTATACCTCTTTTACAGGCTTTTTATTTACTTGCAATATATGTATGTATATGTATGTAAGTAGATCGCGTCATATATTGCAACTTAATTTTAAAGCAGTTAGCCTTAACCGATTAAGATGAAATTTTGCATACACGTTTGGTTTTGATGACAATGCATGGTTAGCTAAAAAGCTTGTTTAAAAAAGTTTTTTTTAATTATTTTAAATAAAAGGAATTTATTTCCTTAACGTCTATAATGCAAAATAAGATTAATTACATTTCACGGAACAGTAGACGTTTCGAACCGACATACTATCGAACTAATAAAATAACGAACTAATGAGCAATCGTTGTAGGGTTTTTCGCAACAGGATTTTTCGCACAAACGTTACATCGCACCAATAAAGCATCGATGGAATAAAACATCGTACAACTGAATTATCGACACAACGTGTTCGATATAATAAAAATCGAATCATCAACTTTCGAAAACACGTAGGGAACCCATTTTTTTAGGGCTACCCTCTACTCACCAACAAAAATAAAACAAATTCGATATATCAATCAAATACTTTATTTCAAATAAACCTTGGAGGTACTTTTGAAAGGTAAAAAACAAAAATGTTTACTAATTGCAAATTCGCAAGCGTCAGTAGGTCTCAATCTCAATGGAGAAGAATTTGCAAGAAACTCCACGGACGCTCTTTTCCATCAGTTTTAATTACAATTTTTTTGGTTACCTCATTCTTGTTGAAAAAATACATATATGTGAGAACAATGACTAAGGACGTGCACGTAAAAGCTTCTAGAGTAACAAAAAATAAAAAATAAAATACAATAACAGGCCGAGGCAGCAAAGTTATGACCAATCCCAACTGACGGCGCCCTTTCACGGACTTGACGCATGGATCGGCACCACTCAGCTCAACCATCATGAAGGGAACCGAATGATCCAACACATGTGCCACCATCAGAGAGAAATTAGAGAGAGCATGACACACTCAACTGCAAGGGCACACAGAAGTTAACGAAACGACACTTAGGTACAGTGAATGGTAGATTTACAGTCGGAACATAGTACTCACACATGTGCTGTGCAGTTATATAATACTAAAAGAAATTGAGTTTATACAATACAAAAATATTCATACAGGCTTCAGCAGGTCCAACAGTACCTCAAAACTTTTCTGCCCATCACTTGTTCTTGCGCCCTAGTGGCTGCGGAGCAGGGCCAGCATTGAGCCAAGCATTTTTATTAGCGATGTAATCCCGCAACTTATAATATGCTTGCCAGCATAGTGTGCGTTTTATACAAGTTTTAAATTTCTTCTCACCAAGATCATAGGACTAGAATATTAGATTAGAGGGAACATAAAATTTTATCCCCTGCTGTCAGTTGACTGAGCTGTCAACTTTTTGTTAGTAAATATTGTACCTTCATCTTGGGCAAAGTATACATCTCAAAATTCTCTCTTTGTAGCCATAAATGGCACAATATTTCTATAGTTTCTTTGATCGTCCTCTATTGATAAAGGGTGATGAATTCCTACCATATTCGTATGTTCCTAGACTCTTTGGATCACGGTTGCTGCTGTCTGAACATTCGTCTTCGAGAAAATCAAAAACATTTTCACCGAAATTTATTGTATTCGGTAAATTGCCATTAGTTCAATATTTCGAATAAACCTGATATTGTAAGTTTCTTCTTAAGCAACGGGAGTTTCCATTCGCTAAATCGTAATTGTAGATTCCGTAAGCTACACCTCTTTTGAGACATCAATTCCAAAGTTAACAAATGTTTGCTCGTGGTAATCAACGTTACAAATCAATCACGAGGTTCCAGTAAATTTCTGAGATATATGACACTAGAGGACGCCTCGCGGTTTCACCCGCGTAGTTCCCGTTCCCGTGGGAATACAGGGATAAAAAGTAGCCTGTGTCACCCGGGGAAAGAGTAGCTTCCCAACGGTGAAATATTTTTTGAATGTCCAGTAGTTTTGGAGCCTATTCGGTACAAACAATCAAACAAAAAAATCTTTCCTCTTTATAATATTGGTATAGATTGATTTCAAATCAAGTTTTGAGTCTCTTGGTAACGGAGATGAGTCGTAACTTTCTATAGTGCATTTATTTCCAGGAACGCCGGTCGATCAATTTCAATGGGTACTCATGTTTTTGTAGATCTGTACCTGCTTAGCAACTGTATGTCAATATTAAGAACCAGTTTCTTGAACTCATTAAGTCAAATTAGCCTTGAGTCAAAATAGCAAATGCGTTTATTTAAAACATCTTATTTAATTTCTATAAAACTATACTCTTTTCGTTTCTTATCATCATCATTCTGCCTCTAACCCAATTTATTTGAAAGTCGGCGTAGTACTTGCTTTTCCATTCTTCATCATTGAGATAATATGTACTAAGTACTACATTATTACCTCAATGTTCTTCATCAGTTTCGTCAGCTCACTTTGTCACTTTTCTTGCGATATGCTCCACTGTTCATTTGGACACTATTGAACCATTTATTAATTCCATTGCATTATTATTATTTTCTGCACCAGCCTGTTATAAGCTCACTCAGCAACTTTCAAGGCAAAAGCCGTCCGGGTAGCGTTGCGATTATCATTGAGTTCAGGTGTCTTCGCGATATTTGCTTCAGTGTATCAAAGATTTATTTATGCTGTCTGATGATTGGAAAACAACATTTGTAGGAATTTTCAGTTCCCAACCTGTAATTTCTGAGCCATCCCGACCATCACATTATATATATTATTCGTACATAAAATTAAGGTTGTTAATGTTAAAGTTCATCGTTTTAAAACAAGTCCTCAAGGTGAGGGCGGTCGATATGCGAGACTGTATTTGATTCAAGAATATCCGAATGGCAATGTAGCAACAAAAAACATTTTTGCAAAAAAATACTACCGACTTTTTATTTATTTATATTTTATTTTTCACTTTTTAGTTGTACCTACCTAATAGGCAAGTTAGTAAGGTAACTATAACGCCAGAATAGATTTCATGAAACTTGAACATAACCGGTGAAATGACGGATCTGCGTACCCATAAATCACGCCAGTACGCTCGTACTGGCGTGATGTTATGTTATGAAATGGTATAAACAATAAACATACGAGTACATGCGATTGCAGCAATCCCGAGAGATTTGCCGTTATTTATTGAAGAGTTCTGTTGTATATCTCCGAAGTTCTTCATCAGATCTTCACCAAATTAAAATGGGACCAATTTCGGAACATACTTTTTCAAACGAAAAAAGAATTTTCAAAATCGGTCCACAATTGACGTAGATATCGGTGAACATAAAAAAAAAAAACATAATGTCGAACATAGAACCTCCTCCTTTTTGGGAAGTCTGTTAAAAACAATGACCAGTATCTGCCCACATATTTGTATCAGAAATTGCAACTTTTGTTTATAAAACTAATCCACGTGTGATTACCGGTTATTATTGTGTGATTTAAACGCATTCAAAATACAAGAGCGTAGAAAAGAATACGATACAAAAATGACGCACGGACCTGCGTCAGTCAACTCCGCTATAACCAATTCAGTGTTCTTTGTCAGTCAAATTAAACAATAAAAAATTTCCTTCCCGTTGTCCCCGTTATGCACATACATAACGGGGACAACGGGAAGGAAATTTTATGACGTTCCGTTGTCCCCTTTATTTTTTTTTCTTTTTTATTCGTGGGCAATTTAGCGCGGCAAGCAATGTTTACACACAAAACCACTAGATTTTCTAAAATAAATGAAAACATTTTTTTTTAGTTCACCCGACCAATATAGCAACTAACTATACAGTAGGTATAATAGTAATAATGGAAAAAAGATTTATCAAAAAGATAAAAAAAAAAACACAATTATATCAATCAAAAATACTAGCGGCTTTTTTCAAGAAATGCCCTGTAGAGTTATTTGCGAGTTAATAAGTTGCATTTGGGATTCTGTAATAAATTCTTAAATGTCAATTGCATTCAGCGTGCGGCGTTTTGGTGCACTTGCGTTTCTTTTTATTTTTCTTTTTTAATTGTATATGTAAGCATTTGTAAAGGTATAATATTCTCTCTATTATGGCACTCTCACTTATATAATTTTAACGCAACGGGGACAACGAGCATAATTTTAAAAGTATATATTACTATAAATTAACGGGGACAGCGTACGGGGACAACGGGAAGTAATTTTAATTATTCTATAAAATTCTCGTTGTCCCCGTTAACGGGGACACAGATAACGGGGACAACGGGAATACATCGCTGCTCCGTTGCCGAATAACGTGGGATAAGCGAAGAACGATAATGAAACACTGTCTTATTGGTCAAGTTTTCACTAGCGCGACTTCTAAGCACGAAGTTCAGCATTTTATCAGAAGCAGCCTAGATTTTAGGTGACTGTCTGTCTACATGAAGGTTCTATTACAGGGGATTTAATTTACAACTGTCAATACGTGGGTGTCACTATACACTTCTCCAGGATCCTTCAAGAAAGACCAGCCATTTAACTCTAGTTTATTTTTACAGGTCACCTCTTCAAGATGACGACTTCATTCACAATGAAAGAGGGTGGTTTCGGGGTCGGTGACTACGCAGTGTTCGGGGTACTATGCGCAGTGTCATGCGCAGGAGGACTGTGGTACAGCGCCGTCGGCTCGAAGGTCCAGAAGGTAGTGGATGTCAAAGACTACCTCCTTGGTGGAAGAACGCTGTCCACCTTCCCTGTTGCTATGTCACTTATTGCCAGGTGAGATATTAGTAAGACAATTTTTTCCTGATCATCTTTCTCTTGACCTTCATTTCGCCTGATGGTGAAGATGGATTAGATTCACGATGGAACGAGCGAGCTCTCCTCTTGCATTGAAGACTTTTGAGTCATTCAAAATGGTCTTGCCCTTGTTAATGGTTTATGGCCATCTGCCCCCTTCGAGCTTGCCACCGGGGTGGTGGCTGGCACTAACTAGTGGCGTTTACCATCCCGGTGATCAAAGGCACTTATTTAGTGTCATCTGTCCCCTTCAGAATTATAGTAAGGTGGTCGATTCTCATTATAGTTTTCGCCAAACTTCTTGGCCGCCCTGAAATTGGCTACAATGGCTGCGCAGTAGTAAATCTCAAACAAAAACAGCACCGTTTCGTGCCTTGCGCATCGGTAAGCCAACTTCAGGGCGGCCCAGAAGTTAGACGAGAACTATACCTACGTAGTTACTGGACATCATCAATAGAAATTGATATAAAACGTTAGATTAAGAGCAATAAAAATAATTAAATAATGGCAAATATATGGCACTATTACTTAAAATGGTAAATAATTATTATTAGAGTATGCTCATTCTATCGTGGACTATATTGGCCGCTTTTCATTTCGCAAGAAAATGTTTCACATCACATCATCAGCCTATTAATGTTCCCACTGCTGGGACACAGGCCTCCTCTCTGTGAGAGGGGATGGGCTATAATCCACCACGCGGGCCCAGTGCGGGTTGGTGGATGTCACATATCTTCGATTTTTTGGTTCTAGGACATGCCGGTTTCCTCACGATGTTTTCCTTCACCGTTTTTGAGAGCAGTGGTGATGAAATAATTTACACAAAGTAAAGCGCCTGCCTGGGTTCGAACCCACGACCTACAACTTATAACTCGCAGCCGATACCACTGGGCCACCAATGCTCTCAGAAAATGTTTAGAGAGTTGAAAATGTTTATTTAATTAAATTAAGCAGATAAAATGTATTGATGTCCTCCGTGACACAAATGTCTGTACTTCAATGAGTTTTCATAACCTACTTTGGGTAATTAAGAGATACATAAAATAAACATCGTCCCTTTTTATTTAGATAGGTACATTAACACACAAGTTAATATAAAGTGTGTAAATGATATCGTTTGAAAATAAATTAGTACGAATTTATTTCTTAATTTTAGAACAAATTTAACAAGAAAAACTTCAAAATTTAAAGATCCCCCGACACATTTTTATTTTATGCTACATAATTTATCTAGTTCATAGTAGATATGCTTCGATCGGCAATCTATTGAACACGTAATTATGACACGTTATCTTGCGAAAACACCCCGATTCAAACGTAAAGCGCCCATAACTTTTGAACGGCTGAACAGATTTTATTCAAATATAGCTAAGAACACTCTCGATTAAGTCATCTTTTAAAGAAATAAATCGAAATCAAAATCGCATCAACCGTGTCGGCGCTATGATGCCACAGACAGACACACAGATACACAGCAACACACGTCAAACTTATAACACCCCTCTTTTTCCGTCGGGGGTTAAAAATAAATTGGTACCATTTTTTTTAATTTTAGAACTAATTTAAAAATAGTCCATGTCTGACCAAATGTTTTATTTCAGCTACGTCTCCGGTGTGACGATATTAGGAACACCGGCGGAGATATACAACTACGGTACACAGTACTGGTTGGTGGTGATAGGAGTCAGCTTGAGTTGCCTTGCAGTAGTCACAATATACCTGCCAGTATTCTGCACGCTGAGGCTATCTTCGTCTTACGAGGTATGTTGTGTTTATAATGCAGTAATCTGTTTTATAACACATTTGCTCATAAATGGTCTCTTATTTCACCAATTTCAATATCGTAATGTATCTCATTACGTACTTGTGCGTTATTGTAATGTAAAACGCACGGTTTATCAAGATGCTCCGTCTAAAACGAACGGTACTTTTTAAAAATCTTAGCAAAGAGTTTTGTCAGAAAAGTGGTCAACATTTTATTATCAAAATTAACTTTGGGAGATAAAATATAATTAATAAACATTTAATTCTTTAATTTAATTAATTTTGACCATAAATTATAACCATTTATCTGTAACAAAACAAAACTATTAATTTACTTTATTAGTAATACTGGCTGATTTTGTGCCTTTGCCTTAAAAAAAAGCGCTGATGCGCGCGCATCGCTAATTTGTGAACAAGTAAAAATTCTTGAAGTACGTAAGTAAGTAAGATTTATTCGTTTAAGAAAGTCCGAGTTTTTTTATTTCCTCGCAAATATGTTATAAAACGTCGTATGGCTTACGTGCGCTTTGATAATTACAGCCTTTGCTTTCTTGTAGCCCTAGCGTAGCAATATCTCCTCGGCTGTAATTTTCAACTTACCGCACTTATATCATAATGTACTATTACGTATGTTTTGTTATCATGATTCTGTGTTTTGTAATCCTGCAGCTTTATTGCAAAGAGTATGAAAAATCGAGCAATCACATGCGAGATGAAAGACCCGATGAGGATTTCCGTCTATGTGATTGATAGATTTTTGATACTCTTGGCCCTTTGCCTTGGCGAATTCATTTCGCAATAACGCTGCTGGTCCCCTGTCCATGTGACTCCTGTCTGTGTTTTTAACTGCTGCCAATATTTTGCACATTTGGGTATATTTTGTATTCATTATGTCTTTTCTGGTTCTATTTATTTTTGTACACCTGGATGTATTCTGAACTCCTGTCTTTCGTTTGTGCTTCTGTCTGTATTTATTACTTCTGTCTTCTTGTATAGATAGTCTTTCCATTAGCCCATATTTTTTATTGACCTTGTCATAGTTCTCATCAATATCTATTTTAATACTTGTGGGTCGCCTTCCCAATGCCGATATTACGCCTGCTGTCGGTGATTGATAACATAAGGCTTCTTTTTCTTTTCGTGTGAGGTGTGGCCACCTCTGTTGTCAGAGTTAATTAAGCCACCTCTGGGAACCCCACAGGTCTCTGACTTGGCTATTTCAGACTTACATTAACTATATAAGTCCAGGTTTCCTCACGGTGTTTTTCTTCACCGTTGCCTGTGATGTCCAAGATAAACTTAGAAAGTACATATGAATTTGAAAAAGTCACATTGCATGGTACTTGCTCGGATTTGAACCAACGACCTCAAGCATGACATGCGAGGTCTTAGTTACTGGGCCACCACGACAGCTATATAAGCACATAAGGCTAAAGCTGGTCTATTTAACTGTTTTAGAAATTCCCGAAGGATATCTTGCAATGCCATATTATAATGAACAAAGGCAAACGATCAAACAATGCTTTGTTTTATTATTTATACAATACTAACTTCAAATAACGATATAGTCAGGTAATTAGTTTAGTTCAAAATGTTCCAATGTGTTATTTTCCACAGAGAAGAGTTGACAAAAAGTATGGCAAAGTTATGACTTGTCGTTCTAAATTATTATTCATAACAACAGACATAAATCATTAATGCTTAAATGCCTGACATTGTATACCAATGAAATATTAATAACATCGAAAAATCATCTCGTTTAGTGCTCGAATAATTCATCTTATGTCCGTCTGTATAGTTCTTATCACATTAGGTGATCTATCACAAAAATGACAACCGTTTTGCGTTGATTGGACTTTGCCCTCGCACGGCAAAAAACGCACGAGTTTATTTTGATTGAGTTAAGTACAAGTATGGAATTGTTATTCGTATTTTGAACTTCTTTAGCATATTTGAAAGATTTTTTTACCGGATTCGCGTTAGCGACATGATAATGTGACAGCATCATCAACATGCTAAAGTGACCTGTCAAACAAAAACACAGTTATTCCACGGGGTCTCATTGCAAAAAAAGAAAATTTGGTTCAAATAAATGTCTCTGGATGACGCGATATGCTCCTATCTGTAATTGACTGTGTGTAATATCAACATTTTCTGGAATTGAATATAAAAAATTGTATGTTCTTGTTTAATCAACTCTCCTAAGTACAAAATTATGGAGTATTGGGCTCTTAATTCACATTTCAAAGATTATATGAACGGATCATTTAAAATTGATGCCAATAGATGGCGCAATTCTAAATTTCTGAGGTATTCCACTCGATTGTTAAAATTTGCATTGTAACAAATTTTGGAGCAAATAAACTGTAAAACGTGCAAAAAAATACACATAAAACGAAAGGTTCGTTTTATGTGTATTTTTTTGCACTGTATTTAAAGAAAAAAATATTCACGAACCTAGTAAACCCTTTTACTTGCAAGTAGCTGCTAACACCATCTATCTATCACCGTGAAACAGAACCGCCGCGAACGCGTTCGATGTACAAAAAAATATCAGATTAATCAGATGAAAAACGCTAGTTACATCGGCACGGTGTCTTTGTATGGGATGAGGCATCTGTATGCTAGTATTATATTATCTGTGGTTATTCCAAAGTTTTAAGATTTTATTTCTGTCGGCAGTCCCCAGACTGACTATTTTTTATTATATCAGAAGATCATGTGGTTTTTGAATATCAATTGGCAGTTTGCAATGCAGTATTATTATAACAATGCCATAACATAATTGTTTTATAATGAGTAATTCTGAAAGTTAGAAGATATGTAGGTAATTAAGACATCAGGTGTGTGTGACTAATAATAGCTATTTATGCAACTGTTACGTTATGGACGGTCTTTTAATACGAGTGCCATTTTTCGGTACAAGCGTAGCGCGTACCGAAATAGGTGGGCACGAGTTATTAAAAGACCAATAACGTACGGTTGCATACAAGATTTTATCTACGAAGGAAGGAATACAACACAGATATAGACAAATAAGTATTTCAGGAAGTGTGTTTATTTATTTCATTTCTCTTACATGTCTTGATTTTTCTGGTAGTAAATTATTTGTAGCCGCAACTGCTCTATTTGTTATATCTGGTGTAGTATTTTCACACTTTTCACTTGATGTTGAAGACATTTTTAATAAAATTTGAAATAAAATTTCACTCAGAAATTTTTTCGCGCGTCCACTTTATTTTTTATTTATTCTTTATTAGGTATAAGCCGCAACAGCCAAATAGTATACGATACTTTTGTTCTAAACTTGTTCCGTTTTTAAAAACATCATTTACATTGTCTCGATTTCGAAGTAATATTCTAGGTACCTGGCTGTATGTTCAGAATGTCTTTGCTTGTGTTTTAGAATTTATGACGATTCGCATAATGCAACCCGATGTCGTTATGGGTATCATAATGAAACCGCTGTCAATTTTGTAATTCGAATATAACGAAACCGAAGTAGATAATAGTACATTATGATACAAGTGTGTAATGTTGGTGATTACCGCTAAGGCGCCATTGAGACCCGAGCCGTCGGGTGAGGGTCTTAAGAGAGCCGAGGACAGTAATCATCAATACACACGTGTATCATACGACGTTTTTCAACACACTTGTGAAGAAAATAATACAAAAAAAATAATCTCCAACAGTGAAAACGAGTTATGATATTTTTTTCGCAATGGCGGACAAATGCGCGCGCATCTAACAATGGCGATCGGCCATAGACTAAAAATAATGAGGTTTCTTTCTTTTTTTTTTAGCTTTTCGCGGAAAGCGTTTTAGCCACGTATAAAATGGGGAATATCAAGTTTTCTTTATTACAGAGAAAAACAAAAGTTATATTTGAGTGAAAGTTTTATTTATTAAACACGTACAAGATGAAATTATCTATTTAAATACGAAGTTGCTTGAAATGTGTTGCATTTGTACTATTAAGCACGATTTTTTTTGTATCGAAACTTTTTTAAGAACAAAGCAACTCAACCGATAAATTTAAAAAAAAGCTCTTTAACTCACTTGTGAATAATAGCAATGAAAAAGTCACAGTTTGATTACAGGTGTCATTATGTGCCTAATTGCGGTGAAATTAGAGCCACTTTATGAGCAAGTGTGTTGAAAAAGTATTAATAATAGAATAGCTAAAGAATGTAGGTAAACCTGTGGGTGTACCTAGACTTATCCAGCCTTCGCATTGCATTCC
Organism: Orthosia cruda; assembly: GCA_964057195.1. Classification (NCBI taxonomy): domain Eukaryota; kingdom Metazoa; phylum Arthropoda; class Insecta; order Lepidoptera; family Noctuidae; genus Orthosia; species Orthosia cruda. Next base: position 7,065,675 of record OZ059849.1, read on the forward strand.
AATGTTTTATTAAAGTTAAATAACTTATTATACCTTTCTCATGGGAAAATAAAATTATGATTGATGAATTAGAATCACTCGAAGATAATTTTCAGGACTCATTCCTAAGATTTAGATTAGCTGTTAGTGGTACTAGTGGTGGTGGCCTTATAAGCTTTATATATTTTATAAATTTACTTGTGTCCGACCGAAAGTTCGGTTTCGGTCGAGTTTCGGTTTAGTTTCGGTTTCGGCGGCAAACGTGCCGAAACTACGACTGAAACCACGACTGAAACCGGAACTGCATTCGGGAATTCTCGCGCTGTGATCGGTCATGTTCGGCGCGTTAAATTAAATCCAAGCGAGAATTTTATTGCGAATATTTTTTTCTTAAATGAGGGTTTGTTATGTTGATTATCATACTAATAGTGAAAATGTTTAAGACTGCATAGCAATGTGATTTAAAGATAAAAAAAAAACACTGACTGACTCAAAACATGGTCCTGGTAAGGCAGTTTCGGTTTCGGCCGAAACTGACACCGTCACCGAAATTCGGTTTCGATTTCGGTCGTAAAAACCAGTTTCGGTTGGTCTTAGTAACATAAAAAACTTCACTCCTGCATCCTCTGAAGGGTTACTGAGAGGTATACCTATGGTACCTACATCACATATTTCGCCAGTTATGTTTAAGTGCTATGAAATCTATTCTGCCGTTATAGTTGCCTTACTAACTTGCCTATTAGGTAGGTACAACTAAAAAGTGAAAAATAAAAAAACTTTTTGCAAAAAAATACTACCGACTTCCAAATACAAAACTACAAAGTGAAAAATAACTTTATTTTTTGAAGTCGGTGTCCATAACGCACACAAAAATTAGTACCCACAAAAGACACCGACTTCAAAAAATAAAGTTATTTTTCACTTTGTAGTTTTGTATTTGGAAGTCGGTAGTATTTTTTTGCAAAAAGTTTTTTTTTAAATCAGCGATTCAGGGGTATCTGCGCCTCTGGGCTTGGTACACAAAATCGAATCCGTCTTATTGACAATAATCAAAAGTTAGAAATTGTTTCAGTTGCTATTGTGAAATACGAGTATATGTCATAACACTACCGGATCATGTCATGATTTGTTATGAAAAACCTTATTATTAAAACTTAAATAAAATTGTATTATTTCTCTCTAATCTAAATACTTCACGTTTCCTGAAATTCTATTGTTTGTTTCAGTACCTAGAGTTACGGTTCAACAAGAATGTCCGTGCGTGTGCCTCCGTGTTGTTTTTACTCGACGAGGTAAGTTCATTTGCTTAATTAATTATTATACTCAAGTCACAGTTACGTACATTGTCTTTGAATTTATTATACAGTACCCAACGACCTTACGTGTGGTCGTTGACAGTACATTTTTCCCATGTACATACCTACTTTGATTTGTTTATTAAGTTACTATGTCAAATTTCAATTAATTGACTTCTTCTTTAAGACGATGGTTAATTTATATATTAATCAACTAGACCTACTATAGTCCACATCTGAAAAAGGGGCTCCCCCTAATATGTCCCCCTATTTTTATTTATATTCATAGTTATTAATTTATTATATTCTTTTTTTTTTTTTTTAAGAAATTGACTCAAACACTGTTCCGTTGTTGTTGATTTAGGTATTTTACCTATGTTTGCAATATTTGTAAGTATGTGAGAAACATGTTCCTATTTATAAAATTAATGAATTTACCTGTTAATGATTTTAATACTTTATACCTGTACGTAGTATAGTGTGTAGTGCTTTTCTGGTTGCATGGTCCTCACATATATGAATTTATTAATGTATATACTTATGTAAATATTGTAAGACACTTTTTTTTTTTTTAAATATTGTGTATGTAGTTTCTTGTGCATTCTTCTCCATAACAAGCTACTTTTCCGAATGCACTTTTAGAATATAATAGATGGTAGAATCAACTTTTATTACTGGTAAATTTTAATTATAATTTGTGTACGACGTTCAAAAGTGCCGTTTTTTGGCCTAGTTGAATAAATATATTTGACTTTGACTATGCGATACAATTCCATCAAATTTAATTCGAAATTGGATATCTAGTAGATTTAAGATGGTTTTATCGATTCATTAACTTGTAATGTTGAAATAAATGTCGTCTTTTAAAATACGGTTTATATTTCCACCCATAGTATATTTTGTTACTCAAAAACAAAGCAAAGGCCATAGGTAACATTATATATGCACATAACTTACTGATAGGAAACAGGAATAAAATTATGTCAAGAAAGCCGGCTGTAACCACATGCCCTGAACATTCATATCAATATTATCTTAGAACTAGTTTTCGTTAACGGCGTCACCCGTGTGCGAATCATAAATTACCTGAGGCCTTAGTGCGAGTTTTTACTCACGCTCACTCGTGATACGTAAACGATCTCTTATGTCATAATGTATACAAAAAAAGTGGTTTCTCCTTACTGACACCAGACGGCGCTTATCCAGTTTCAATACAAAATTATATTTACGTATCACGAGTGACCGTGAGCAAAAACTCGCACTAAGGCCTCAGAGGCCTTAGAGCGAGTTTTTACTCACGCTCACTCGTGATACGTAAACGATCTCTTATGTCAAAATGTATACAAAAAAAGTGGTTTCTCCTTGCTGACACCAGACGGCGCTTATCCAGTTTCAATACAAAATGATATTTACGTATCACGAGTGACCGTGAGTAAAAACTCGCACTAAGGCCTCAGAGGCCTTAGTGCGAGTTTTTACTCACGCTTACTCGTGATAACGTAAACGATCTCTTATGTCAAAATGTATACAAAAAAGTGGTTTCTCCTTACCGTCACCAGACGGCGCTTATCCAGTTTCAAATACAAAATGATGTTTACGTATCACGAGTGAGCGTGAGTAAAAACTCGCACTAAGGCCTCTGATCCCGGGATAAAAACTCTATGAGCTTCTGTAACGTATATCTGTACCAAAATTCATCAAAATTGTTTCAGCTGGTTAGGTGTGAAAACGTAACATAATCATATCATCTTCCTGCCCTTGTCCCAAGTTACTTGGGGTCGGCGCAACACGTTTTCCTCTTCCATACCGTCCTGTCCCCCGTCACGCTATCACTGATTCCCTTTTCTTTCATATCACTCCTCACACAGTCCATCCATCTTTTCTTTGGCCGTCCCCTCCCCGTTCTCATCTCTGATACATGCAATCTTTTTTCATCCATCTTTTTCACAGCGCAACATTCTGATCCATACAGTACGACAGGTCTAATCACGGACTTTTAAATTTTCCCCTTTAACTTGAGGGGCATCCGTGGGTCACAAGTTGTTCCAGTGAGTTGTCGCCATATGTGGTATGAAAACGTAACATAATATAATAATAATAATCTTTATAGGAACAAATACACATTTTACAAATTGTTTTCGTACGTAAATAGCTACATTAGTTACAAAACTGCGTCGCAGCCATGCACCCACCTCCTAGAGGGAGACGGGAGCGTTCCAGAATACAGTGGAGGTTAAAATATAATAATAACAAATATTTCAAAATTAAAATAGTAACAATTAGGTTGTGCATGTGGGAGTAGAGTTGTAAAAAAACGTTTTTTTTTCTGAAAAAAAAAATGTTTTGAAAAAACATGAAAACACACAGTTTTTTTTCTGTTGTATGTTTTTTTTCAAGAGTACGAAAATAAAAATATGGTGAGGCGGTTATCGTATATGAATTAATATTATTTATTTTTTTGTTTAATAAGAAAATACCATCTGTTTTTTGTTAAATAGTACATAAATGTCTTAAAATAATTGGTAACACCCACTGAAGTTTACCATTTACGGACGGGGATTTTCCTAATTACAAAGAAAAGATGATTCTGATTGTAACAAATTAAGTATTTTCAAGTTCATAATAATAGGTACCCATTGATTTAAATATAATTTCACTTTAATTAAAACATATAATCAAATTTAGTGTTTCACTTTTCCTGAAAAAAAAAACCTAATGTAGAAAAAAAACGACGGTGCCAAGTATTTTTCATGTTTTTTTTCAAGATTGTGAAAAAAATACATCTCTATATGGGAGTGTTGTATGTGAGTTTAGTGTGTGTCTGTGGGGTGTAAGTGTAGAGTGTGCTTGTGGAAACTCCCCACGAACACATTCCACTTTACGTGTATTTGTATGCATGTCAACGGAGTCAAAGATCTTTAGTGTTTGACTAAATTCTCCAATTCTTCGTATGTGAGAGTAAGAAGCCATTAGTCAATAATTATTTTGCTATTACGCAGAGTAATACAATAAATAGTAAGCACTTTATTTACGCTATTATAAAGCACGGGACTGCAGAAAATGAACTGCCGGCGGGAAATTTCCGTCGGGCAGAATGTCAGTTTTGCGTCTTATAGTCTACGAAGCTCAGACTAACAGACAGACAAAGATACTTTTGCATTTATAATATTCGTATGTATGTCACAAAAGCCAGCTGTAAACACGTGCCCCAAGTTTTCTTTTTATCTAAGAATCGTTCCTAAGCGGATATCGAGGGGCATTGAATGATAATATTTGTATGATATAACAGATTCAGGGGCACTTTGATAGATAGATAACTTTTTGCAAAGTATTAGAGATACTGTGGATATCAAGGCTGAAATTGCGATTTGGATGACTCAAGATTATTTAGAAAGATACCGTCGGACTGTCAATCAAGTGGGTCTAATGCAGTATTAGTTATCGGGAATCAATAACTGTCTGTTTGGAATAAGCATGTTATATCTTGGAAATACTTACATGGATAGATTGATACCTTCGAATTTTTTTGCTAAGGCACATTCTACTGCCAAAAAGGTCTTGATTTTTTGGTCTCATAGTTACGATATTTAATAAGAGCTTTAAATACACTATTGAAAGTTACTAAGGAAACAAGAATTGATGATTATATCGACTGTAGCGTTGTCCGACTGAAAATCTGTCTATTAATAGGTTGTAAAATGTAGTAAGTCAGAGATCTAGATACTATCTCGCTTTTTAAAAAAACGCTTAAAAGAGCATTATCTTTCCTCTCAAATCTGATTTAAATAAGCATATGTATATATATTTAGTATCTATATATTTTAGTGTTATGTATTTATTTAAGTATGTATCACTTACACTATATGTGTATGTTTATATGTCTTAGGTTAGTCGTTCACTTTTCTTCTCTTCCTATTCTCACACACAATTTGTCTACATTTCTTCTTCATTTCTCCTTTTCGCGGGTCTGCTGGTAGAAAAGGAGAATGCTCATGGATGTATGGGGTGTTATAAGTTTGAGGTGTGTTACTGTGTATCTGTGTGTCTGTGTATCTGTGTGTCTGTCTGTGGCATCATAGCGCCTCAACGGATGAACCGATTTTGATTTAGTTTTGTTTGAAAGGTGTTCGTATCGAGAGTGTTCTTAGCTATGTTTGAATAAAATCGGTTCAGCCGTTCAAAAGTTATGCGCGTTTTACTGTTTAGATCGTGATGTTTTCGCAAGATAAATGTGTCGGGGTTTTTTTTAATTTTGAAATTTTACTTGTTTATAAAAAAATCAATAGGTGTAAGTTTACCTCAAAAAGCAGATCAAACCGTAGAAACACTAGCTAATATTTGGAAGCGTAATTTCTCTCGACAAGGACACTTCTACTGATAATGCAATAAATCAGTCCTGATGTCACTACTTCAAGGAAACACGGAAAAGGTGCAAAGATCCATTCATTGATATTAATTCAATTCAATCTACAGTGCTGATACCTTGACTTAGGTACTATTGTGATTGCACTTCCCATACATATTCTAGCTTTAAAATACTACCTGGATTTGTAAAATTAAACAATTAATTTTATTGAAAACTGTGTTTTTTTGACAAGTGTCACTAAATGTTGTCTGTGGCATCATAGTTTTAGTTTTTATTGTTGGAAATGTGATTGTGTCGAGAGTGTTCTTAGCTATGTTTGAAAAAATCGGTTGAGCCGTTCAAAAGTTATGGGCGTTTTACTGTTTGAATCGGGATGTTTTCGCAAGATAAATGTGTCGGGGGTCTTTTAAATTTTGAGATTTTACTTGTAATCTATACTAATAATATTATAAAGCTAAAGAGTTTGTTTGTTTGAACGCGCTAATCTCAGGAACTACTGGTTGTAATTGAAAAAATATTTTGTGTTAGATAGTCCATTTATCGAGGAAGGTTATTGGCTATATAACATCACGCTACAACCAATAGGAGCGGAGCATAATTGAAAAATGTTACAAAAAAAAAGCCTTTTTGAGAGCTTCTTTTGCGTGCCCTGCGTAAACGGTTCAAGTTACGCAAATATCATGTATGATGGAATTGTTCCTCTTTAAAAGTTCTAAAAAGAAGTCTGCGACAGCATATGTCTATCTTTTAAGATTGTCTCACTATAACCTATTTTATGGTAATCAAATTTGTTCATTTGCGAAGGAGTTTTATCAACATCTATACTAATGTTATAAAGCTGAAGAGTTTGTTTGTTTGTAGGGTAGGTAAGGTAGATAGGGTAAGTAAGGTAGGTAGCGTAGGTAGTGGTAGGTAGATAGATAACCAGTTGACGGGAGCGAAGCCGCAGGAGTCAGCTAGTTAGTTATATTAATAAGGTACCTATTACTATTGTTATTTACTCATTGAATAGGTACCTATCCATATTTGCCACATACTATTACCTAATATTTACGTATAAGCCCCTAAGCACATCAGTATGATTGCAAACAAAGTTTGTTTTAACTTTTGTCACCTTTAAATAAATAGTGAATGTTAGAATCTTGTTAAAAGTACACTGAACTTGCACTTTGTACTCAAATTGTCAAAGATCTGAATGATTAAATAATATCCCTTATCTAAATACCTGTAAGCTACAATGACGTAATATTTTTTTTTATATTGGGCTAGCTTCTGCACGCGGATATCGGAATTTATCCTTTATTTGTGCTATAAGACATTGCTTCTTTCCAAATTTCATGATTCTAGGTCAATTGTAATTGCCCTGCACATTTTGGTTCCCTTGCAAGTGCAAAATATGCATCATTAACGGCTGTATCTCTTGATTGCGTTGGTCTAGAAGTTTGTTTTTTGTACAGCTGCAAGGGGTTGCAAACTTGAGTTTACGATATTAATTTCAACTCGATACCTCCACGCGTTCCCCAGATAAAGGGTCTTAACAGACAGATGGAAAGGCAGTCTGACGGACAATAAAGGGTTTCGTTTTTTCCTTTTGAGGTACGGAACCCTAAAAACAGATTATAAGAGTGAGTTTTAATTCGTTGGAATAACTTCTAGAGTGTGTCAACTACACATGAGTATGAACCACTGTCAGTATGCAAGCAACCCTGCAATCGCGAAAAAAGAACAGTTGTCAGCTGTACAACAAATAGTGAACAGCTGATATTTTGTTTCATATTCAATACTAAAGGATGGAGGATGAGGAGGGATGAAGCGCATGTTACTAAAAGAGTTATGAATATAAATGTGGATGGATGGAGAGGGAAGGGACGGCCAAAGAAAAGATGGATGGACTGTGTGAGGAGTGATATGAAAGAAAAGGGAGTCAGTGATAGCGTGACTGGGGACAGGACGGTATGGAAGAGGAAAACGTGTTGCGCCGACCCCAAGTAACATGGGACAAGGGCAGGAAGATGATGATGATGATGATTCAATACTAAAGGTGGTTTACGAGTATGCCTACTCTCTAATACTTTCACCCACTGAAATATTGCCAATCTATTAGTCGGTTTAATACTTGGTTATAATAAATCTTCACCATTATTACTCCATGAGAACGCGAGACCTCATACAGCACGAGAAACCGTTTTGACTCTACAGGAACTGCAATTAGAAACCATTCGTCACCCTCCGTATTCGCCAGACCTTGCTCCAACGGACTACCATTTTTTTTGTGATTTGGACAATTGTCTACGTGATAAAAAGTCTTCTTCTCAGGAGGCAGTACAAAATGCTTTCACACAATTTGTCGAATCTAGATCACCAGAGTTCTATCGCAAAGGCATAACTGACCTTCCTATTAGATGGCAGCAATGTATAGATAATAATGGTAATAATTTTGATTAAATACATACGTTAAATAAAAAAAAAACTTATTTAAATTTTTCAGTACAAATCGGCAATTTCATACTCTAGGTCAGTCTATTTGTATATTTTACGTATCTTAAATATTGCCGAAGACTTCGATATATTACGGCTAGTTATTCTTTACGAATCAGCAATTCTTATTAGTGTACGTATAAGGTCGTTCGCTTGGCTGTCACATTGGACTTTGACCATGCGATGTTCGGCTCGTATGAACAAAATCAACATCAATTGTCTGAGGCACATTTGCGGAACAGTGCCGCGTGGCTGGCTAATAGTGTGATCGTGGCTGATCTGTTATGGAAAATGTTTAGCCATGCTTTTGTTGTAACATTAACAAGGTCAATCTATCATAGCAGTACTACTGGACGTATATGTCATTTATGATTCCCCTAGTCATCGGCACGAATTATTGTGTGCGCGGGGTTAAAATGCATGCTGTCTCATCCGACAACACGTGCGAAAGAGATTGATGCTGTGATGAGCAGTAAGAAGCTAGTTCTCGTACGAATTAGCACTTTTGCAAATTTGTAGCGTGATGGATGATGATTTAGGACGAAAACGAGCGCGCGAAATTTTATGAACAGACTTTTGGGAGTCTAGATATCATGAAAAAACTACTGAATGTATATTTTCTAAATAAAATTATTTGCATTGTTGAATTACTAATCTATCCCTGTATGGAGGCTGTTTTGCAATTTTCCTTCTTGTTATGGTATTTATTTCCGCCCAAAGATGCGTTAAAATTAGTGTTGAAATATGGAACTTTCGACGCTCATAACTTCCAAATATTGTATTTTTTTACTTTTCTGTTTCCATACAGGGCTAGATAATGAGACAAATTGATATAATTTTTTTATTTTGAATGTACACCGTCAAACAGTGGAGTAATCGCCATACTAAGTTCGTATGGAAGAATTTCCGACTAGTGTAACCTTAAGTATGGAATGCTGCCGCGTGCTGCAGGAAAAAGCATGATCTTTATTTCAGTAAATTCGAATGCACAAGCTATCGTTTTTTTAGCAAGTAGGAATTGATGGTATTCAGGACAACTCTACAGTAATATCAGTATTATGTAGATTATTTGTAGACGAGACACCTGCAGGAAAAGTCAGAATGTTGTGTAAATTTAGTCAAACGTTCATGTGTGCAATTCCAGTCACCGATTTCACTACACCACAGATAATAGAATACTAGCATACAGATGCCTCATCCCATACAAGGTGCCACGTAACTAGCGTTTTTCATCTGATTATACCGATTATTTTTTGTAAATCGATCGCGTTTGGTTCCGTTCCACGGCGATACTATCTATCAATCACCATTTAATAATCAATCGATATCGATAGATAATCATCAGTACGTACGTCGGGACAGGTTCTTTGTATGGAATGCACATTAATATTGATATCGAATTCCGAAAGACGAATCGTAGATACCTAGGCTGCCACATAAGCGAGCATCTTATTTTTTCATTCATCTTCGAATAAACCAATTTTAGAATATAATTATATATGCGTTGAGAGTTGTTTTTAACCGACTTACCAAAAAGGAGGAGGTTCTATACTCGGAATTTTAATTCGATTCCAGATTTGACAATTTCAGTGTTGCAACGTTATGACAAGTACTAAATAGTGACGTTGCAAAATTATTCGATATGGAAATGGAATATTTCCGGATCGATTCTTCTCGTTTATAATTTTACTCTCGTAAACTAAGTATATCAGGAAATTAAATATTTCTGAACCGATAATTTACTGATTTCTAATTTTCTTGGGGACAAGAAAACATCCACGTCTTTTTGTGATGTACTTGGCTGAGGATCCATTTTGATGGAAAACCAAAACAAATAGATTCACTCAAAGTTCACAAAAAACTATAAACGAAACAACAAACACAACGTAACAACACTTTAACAAAAACCCAACAAAATATCGATTCGCAATGAAATAAGATATTCGTGCAGTCACACTGGGAGAATGAAGCCGAATGACACGATAAACAAAATGGCGATAGCTGCACGAGCGCGCACGGGTTGCCAATACTGAAAACTATCGAGGCTCTTGTAGTATAAGTTTTGTTTTTAATATAAAAACAAAAATATTAACTTTTTATAAAATAGAGCAGCGACTACTAATTAATAAATAATTATTATGAATAATTATGTATTTATTTAAATAAAAATCAATAATTTAGTCTTTAATTGGCACACTGATGGCACACACACTGATTGTTTATCGATTTTTGTGTTCATCACTACACTATTATATGTGGTATCATTATTTCACAAAATGACAGTAGCTAATGTCAAATCTGGAATCGAATTAAAATTCCGAGTATATGTTCGACTTTTTTTATGTTCTATATCTCCGCCAATTTTGGACCGATTTTGAAAATTCTTTTTTTTTAAAAGACTATGTTGCGAAATTGGTCCCATTTGCATTTGGTGAAGATCTGGTGACTTCGGAGATATACAACAGAACTCTTCAATAAATAACGGCAAATCTCTCGGGATTGCTGCGATCGCATGTCTGTTTATTGTTTATACCATTTCATAACATTACGGTAGGTACGCAGATCTCTCATTTCATCGGTTATGTTCAAGTTTCATATCATTCGGGTAATCTTTTCTGGCGTTTTATGTACTAACTAAGCAACTTGCCTATTAGGTAGGTAAAACTAAATAAGGAAAAATAAAAAACATTTTTGCAAAAAAACTACTACCGACTTCCAAATAAAAAACTATACAAAGTGAAAAATAACTTCGTCGGTGTCTTTCGTAGGTACCAATTTTTTGCGATATGGACACCGACTTCCAAAAATAAAGTTATTTTTCACTTTTTAGTTTTTTATTTGGAAGTCGGTAGTATTTTTTTGCAAAAAAAGTTTTGTGTCTATAATATGGTAGGTACCATATGCGCATAATCGATTAAAAGTAAACGCACGTCTTGTTACTAGATTCGACACAGTCACAGTGTATTGCCAATGATGTAACACCTTTCCTGCAAAGAGTAAATTAATATAGGTATACAGACACTTTCATACTCGTAGTATATGCATAGAAAGTGGGTGCCACAGACGACGAGAAATTGTATTCACCAAAATCAATGACCGGTCAGTTTTAATCTATTTCAATACAGTTTCAATCGGACAAGGCTACTTTATGGCCGAGTTTGGACTTTGATCGGCGCAATTTGCACTGAACAATACATACAAACGATGTACTCAAAGATTACAATGGTCAATTGACCACTTGGCAAAATATGTGTGCTCGTAATGACCACGTTTATGTATAAAAATACGAGTATATGCGAAGTATGAACTGGTTTGGTCTATATTAATTGAAGAAGACGTCATAGCACTCAGCGTATATGTGCTATAGTTAGCACGTTCGACGACGTAATTTACTGTCCATTGTTTAGGAAAATTACATAAACAGGAAGGTAATCCTGATAACTATAGATAATAGAATTCTGCAAAAACCTCCGTGACAGATGGAATTATAATAGTTCCGGTTTCCTTTTAAGGTTGGAACTCTAACTAAAAAAAACCGGTCAAGAGCGTGTTGGACTTCGCACATTTAGGATTCCGTACCAAACCGCAAAAATTAAGTTGGTTGTAATAGAAAAAAGTGCGAGTCAAACTCGCGCACGTAGGGTTCCGTACCATTATCGCAAAAAACGGAAAACAAATCACGTTTGTTGTATGGAAGCTCCACTTAAATATTTATTTTATTCCGTTTTTAGTATTTTTTGTTATAGCGGCAACAGAAATACATCATCTGTGAAAATTTCAACTGTCTAGCTCTCACAGTTCATGAGATACAGCCTGGTGATACACGGACAGACGGACGGTCTTAGTAATAGGGTCCCGTTTTAACCGCGTGTCGGACTTCGCACATTTGGGGTTCCGTACCAAACCGCAAAATTAAGTGAATTGTAAGAGGAAAAATAGGGCATTACAAAGAAAAAAATCTGATTTATCAATATATTGGTATTCGTTAGTAAAATATTGGTATTAATAAACATTATCACCAAATTTGAAGTTCATAAGTAAATGGGAAGTTTTTTTTGTAAAAAAGCAGACTTTAGTGGCTTCTCATTCCTTTGTTTTCAACAATTTTTTTAAACAGAAAATACCTATACCTATCTATTCAACGAGCTCTTAAGGTTACACTAGTCGATCATTCTTCCATACAAACGTAGTCTGGCGATTACTCCACCGTTTGACGATGTACGCTCAAAATAATAAGTTATATCAATTTATCTACTTCGGTTTCGTTATATTCGAATTACAAAATTGACAGCGGTTTCATTATGATACCCATAACGACATCGGGTTGCATTATGCGAATCGTCATAAATTCTAAAACACAAGCAATGACATTCTGAACATACAGCCAGGTACCTATAATATTACTTCGAAATCGAGACAATGTAAATGATGTTTTTAAAAATGCGGCTACAAGATCTTTGCCTTATACCTAATAGACTAAATAAAAAATAAAATAAAAAGTGGACGCAGGAAAAAAAAACTTAGTGAAATTTTATTCTAAATTTTATTAAAAATGTCTTCAACATCAAGTGATATTGAAAATACTCCACCAGATATAACAAATAGAGCAGTTGCGGCTACAAATAATTTACTACCAGAAAAATTAAGACATGTTTATGAGAAATGTTATGAAGATTTCTTGATATGGCGCCTATGGCGGGAACGTAACAATATTTGTCTATATCTGTGTTTTATTCCTTCCTTCGTAGATAAAATCTTGTATGCAACTGTACGTTATTGGTCTTTTAATAACTAGAGCCCACCTATTTCGGTACGCGCTACGCTTGTACCGAAAAATGGCACTCGTATTAAAAGACCGTCCATAACGTAACAGTTTCATAAATAGCTATTGTCTCATCATTATCTAGCCCTGTATGGAAACAAAAAAGTAAAAAAATAAAATATTTGAAAGTTATGAGCGTCGAAAGTTCTATATTTCAACACTAATTTTAACGCATCTTTGGCCGGAAATAAATACCATAAGTAAAGCAAAATTGCAAAACGGCCTCCATATAGGCATAGATTAGTAATTTAACAATGCAAATAATTTTATTTTGTAAATATACATTTAGTCATTTTTTCATGATTTCTAGACTACCAAAGGTCTATTTGTAAAATTTCGCGCGCTCGTTTTCCTCCTAAATGATCATCTATTTCGATACAAATTTGCAAAAGAGTCAATTTTGTACGCGAACTAGCTTCTTACTGCTCATCACAGCATCAATCTCTTTCGCACGTGTTGTCGGATGAGATAGCATGCATTTTAACCTCGGGCACAAAATTGTTCGTGCCGTTGACTAGGGGAACGTTAACAACGATACTCCACTGGATGCGGTAGGTCGAAATGTTGAAAAATGTTTTCATTACCCCCTTTATCTGTATGGGAGCCCCCCTTAAAAACATACATAAATATTTTTTGATAATTTGCATGGCTTTGGGTCAACAAGATGCTTAATACTGTGAAAATTTGAAAACTGTAGCTCCAAACGTTTGGCCGTAAACCCGTGTGACAGACAACGGATAGACGGACAAACGGCCAGATGGACAGACAGACGGAGACTTGAGTGACAGCAGCGTTTGGACCCCACCGGAACCCTAAAAAAGGCCCTAATGCAAATTGAACTCGGGTATATTGAGGAAACCAAATTTAAAAAACGAATGCGATATGAAGAACATCAAGGATAAAAAGTTCGACATTTTTTCTAACCTTTCCTACTGTAGGGAATTATAATTACGAGTACACGGTGGCAACCTTTGCACCATTGATTTGTTGGCTTAATAAGTGACTAGCAAATAGATTGGTACAGACACGTTGATAAACAAAACAATAACTAATTACAGTGGAATGTGAAAATGGAATTGAGTAATTGAGCAGCAAAAATAATTACCGATAACTTATATCCCAATATTTCTGTTCTGGAAATGGATTTTTGACAGGAAATTGCAGATATCTATAGGGAAATTAAACTTTTGTCATTTAGACAAAAAAAAAAACATATTTTGGATTGGGAACAAAGTTATATCGGACATACAGCCATTTCTCAGTCATTGTGTTTTAGGGTTCCGTAGTCAACTAGGTACCCTTATAGTTTCGACATTTCCGTTTGTTTGTCCGTCCGTCCGCAGCTTAGCTCAGAGACTTTTAGTACTTGAAAGTTATAATTTGGTATGGATATTATTAATTAAGTCGATAAAGTGGTAAAATAAAACCAGGAAAAAACATTTATTGGTTTACTTCCTGTACACATGAATAGGGAAGTAAATGTTTTTTCTCGTATATTCCTTGGCGTGGGGTATCGTTAGATAGGCCATTCAAAAATATTACGGGTCTATGAAAACCATTTTTCTATTCAGGGATCCATTTGCGTGAAATTAAGCTTTAAATTGCAAATTTTTGTTAGAGTCAAGTGTGTCCCCCTGCCAGCTAAATGATTGATTTTGGCTATGTAAAAAAATTGAAAGCAAAACTATCACAGCTAAGTAGGCTTTACAAGTTTACGAGTAATAGTCGACCAACTTATAATATGTACTTAAAAAAGTAAAAATGTTGCTTATTGATGTACGGGGACAACAGTTTTTGAATGGCAAAGTTAATTTTGTCCCTTCGTTAGAGCAATGTTCGGTGCTTTCATTGTTTATGAACATTAGTTATGTTACATATTTATTTTGGTGAATGTAGCTGTTTATACTGAACCCTCTATGCGCGAGTCAGACTCGCACTTAGTCGGTTTTTTAGGGTTCCGTACCCAAAGGGTAAAAACGGGACCCTAGTACTAAGACTCCGCGGTCCGTCTGTCTGTCTGTCTGTCACCAGGCTGTATCTCATGAACCGTGATAGCTAGACTATTGAAATTTTCACAGATGATGTATTTCTGTTGCCGCTATAACAACAAATACTAAAAACAGAATAAAATAATTATTTGAGTGGGGCTCCCATACAACAAACGTGATTTTTTTGCCATTTTTTGCGATAATGGTACGGAACCCTTCGTGCGCGAGTCCGACTCGCAATTGGCCGGTTTTTCTCTATGGAACCATACATAATAATATAAATGTGAAAGTAACTCTATCCGACTGTCGGTTACGTTTTTACTCCTTAACCGCTGAACCAATTTTGATGAATTTTGGCGTAAGGTATCGTATGTCCTTTTGCCTCTGGAGTATGCATCGTTGCGATAATAGGGTAGTTTTCTGAACATTCGTTTTTATCCGTCAGGTAGATTATTAAAAATCTACTATTAATAATTAATTGGACACGTATTTTTCTTTTGACACGTAAACATAAAGTGACGACGATATAATGCGTTGAAATATCTTATGACGTCACGCCGCTAGTACACCTTATACTGCCTTAGTGACGTCACAAGCACCCACTCCTGAACTTTGATGCGCTTTAACTTTGTATTTTTTTTTTTGATTTGATAAAGCAAAAAATACTTGTCCAAAATTATTTGATAATCTCACTGACAGATTTAATAGAATTATCATTTTTCTTCTCAGTAAATAATAGGGAATTGCTGACTTTCAGCAGTGGGCGAAGACACGGGCAGAATCTATAGTTTTTTTTTTAATCTAGTATAGACTCGCGCTTGACCACTATCTCACCTGATAGTAAGCGATGATGTGGTCGATGGTGAAGCACGCTTGCCTAGAAGTAACCTATTCACTCTTGACTTAAAGACCCCTAGATTGTAGCTATCGGGCAACAGACTCCTGCAGGGAATTCCACTCCTTAGCTGTACGCATAATAAAAGTATTCTCAAAACGTTTAGTGCGTATGGGTGGGATGTCTACCATGATGTTATAAAATTTATGTTCTTTGTTTCAGGTACTTTTCCTGCCAATGATAGTATTTGTTCCTGCATTAGCTTTTAATCAATGTAAGTAAAAATAATTATAATAAGTAGTTTTCGACATAAATAGTTGCTGCTGTAATTTTATTAGTGTTTGGATGATTTTTGATACCGCTTCATTTGTTTTATTTTATTTTCAGTGACGGGTTTCAGTGTATTTGCCGTAGCTGGTACTATGGTTACAATATGTGGCCTGTATACAGTATTAGTGAGTAGACATTTTGTTTGTTTGTTTAAGTACCTACCTAAATTTTCTGTACTTGCATATTTCATTTTTTTTTGTTATGCTTCTAGCTTTACTACTTTTATTTAACATTTTATTTTACTTTCGCATATAACACGTAATAGTAGTTTATGAGTAACATGTAGGGCATGCATTTCTAAATTTCGGACCATATTTGCATGTTTATTAATTTCGAGATTGACGCCCCTAAATTTCGAAACTGGATTTAATTTAAATGTTATATTTTTTGTAAACAATTATGATATTTATTATGGAAACCAAAAGAGAATCATTTGAAAATGATTCTGAATACGAATCTAAAGTCAATTAGACCGTTGCGTTGGGCCACCTTGTGACCATGTATGCTAACATTACAATGAAACAAAAGCTAGCCATGGTGTTAATTAAATAAAGAAGAGTGAAAGAAGCTCATCCATTAAAAAAAACCGAGCTTTATAATAATGGTGGCCAGTAAGGGGAATACCTTTGCCTAGGTCTACAATCATTTGCTGTGAATGCCCATATTTTTTTGCTGTCGGGGGCAACCTTTGCCTGAACTCGCGCCTGACATTTTGTGGAAAAGAACCAGGCAGTGTGGTATTTTTACCTCATTAAAACCAAACCAGTGATCACCATCACTTTAAATACCACATCCTTGGGGAAATTATTAAGGAAAAAACAAACCTTGAGCCTCGCTGTGCACGGCAGCACTTGATCACTGTGCCACTGTCTTTCCTGAGGTCAGTCAGTGAACGAACAGAATCCCCACCCGCGCCCGAAATCCCGGAGTTCCACTTGCCTTAAATGATACAGGCGGGGTTTCGCCGTGTCTACATCGAGGTGGTTGCCTCCACGATGCCTTCTTCTCCGAGTAGGGTTGGACTTCTCACGATTCCACTCGGTGGCTATTTCACTCTATTTCACTCCCTGTCATTTTCCTCACTAATACTGGCAGAGACAGGCCGCGCCCGATCCTGGCGACTAAGACGGTGGGTCTTAGTCGCCAGGATCGGGCCCAAGAAACTCTCAAAGGCCCAAGAAGGCACTCTTCGAGAGTGTGCTGTGTAGAATCCAAGTTGCCCTACAATGATGGCAATTTACCGTGGCGTCTCACCCAATCCTATTCAGGTAGTCACCGAAGCAACCGTGCCCGATCAGTACCTGCTGAGTGTACCTGTAGGAGATGCGCTCCGCTCTTTTCAGCCAGGCACGTGCTATTCAAATAATCATTTACCGCTGCAGGATTTAAGAAATGCTCTTCGAAGCCCCACCGTACATGGTTAAACCAAGATAGTGGACTTGCGCATCTCATATTGTCACTAACGTGCTGGGTGGCTCTCTGCTCTCCGGCAGCGCCTCAATTTTATGAGGCGCTATCGGTAACTATCTTTAACACCAGCTCGCGAATCATAGCTGACCGAACGTCTCTTGCGACTTCGAGCTCGGAAAGCTGGATGGTATCGTCGAAGGTGTCCCCAGCAGTGGAGTATTTGTAGTAGAAGTCGTGACAAAAAGAAAATTCACTTTGTTCGAATATAAATTGCACTTAGGCATCTCTCTAGGCTACAAATTTTGCATTTTGAGTTTAGTTTATGTTGTAAGTATGTTCGAAATTTCGAAACTGAGGAGTCCAATTTCGTAGGCTTATTTCGTAATTTAAAATGTACGAAACTGCATGCCCAAGTTACATGACTGTTTTAACTACAGCTGTTCTTATAACGACCGCTGGCTTCAAATCAATTTAAGGATTATGAGAGTCATCTGATCATCTTGCATGGCTATATAATTGCTATGCAACGTGTTTCAAACATGTGAGAATGATGTTGTATTAAGTATCAAACATGGCCTTTTTTATGTCTGAGTCGTTACTGAAAAAAGAAAAACTATGGTTATTTTACGTATGAACTACATTTTATTTCTTCAATAAGATCTACAAGTTTCATTTTAATTAATTATTTCCAGTGTTATCCTGAAATGTTGCTCTATTCTTATATTGGTCTTATATTTATTTTAAACTTCAATTCTTTCTTCTTCATCTTTCGCTTTTTGCGCCCTAAACACCTTTTCCCTGTAATATTTGACGCGTAAACCTAATTCTATAATCTATTCCCGTCTAGGGAGGACTAAAAGCCGTGGTTTGGACGGATTCGGTGCAGACTGGCATCATGTTCATAGGAGTGATCTTAGTCGCAGCCGCCGGGACGCTCGCCGTCGGCGGAGTGCAGGAGGTCTTGGATATCGTCAATGAAACGGGAAGATTTGAAATATCCAAGTAAGTTCAAATTTAATATAATTGTTGGTAAACAAGGTTGGTGTCTTACAAAGCTTTTTTTTATCTCATTTAATTAAGGGATTTTTGTACACAAATGTGACGATGCCAATCCCATTGTGCTTTTACAGGTATAAACTTACTTCTTAAACTAATCATAATACATAATACAAAACCTAATCTAATTTATTATCTAACAGAAAGTTATAATATAATATTTTTGCTGCTTCAGAAGTTGGTATAGCTAAAATACCAAAATCTCTTAGGTCAACAGAAAACTTGCGACTTGAAATGCCTATGCATTCCACTACTTTTTTGGATAAATCATTCACTGTCCAAGCTGCTCGTTTGTGGAATGCATTGCCTGACCCAATAAAACGTGCTCAGTCGTTGCCTGTCTTTAAAATTGTCTCTGTGATTATGTCCTTGTTTAAGCTGTATTGTTTTCTTGTTTGTTTATTTAGATGTATGTATGTATTTATGTATTTATTTTAGTAGTTTGTTTACCTGTATGATTTGAAATTCGTATCCATCGAAAACCCCATGTCGTGTCCAGGCTATCTCTATCCATTCAAGGTTGCCTGGAAGAGATCGCAGAGCGCGATAAGGCCGCCTATTGTATGTTTGTTTTAATTTTAATGTTTCTTTTGTATTGTCTTATCTTGGTGTACAATAAAGTATATATAAATAAATACCATGGAACATTCCAACATCCATTACCGACAATTTCATTGAAATGAGAAGTGCATTTATTTTATTTGTATATCGGGCACATGCCACCAACACATGCTGTGCATCCTCTATCTTACCACACACCTCACAGTTAGGGGAGTCCGATTTTCGCATAAGATAGGCAAATTTGTTTAGTGGAATATGTAAAGCAAACTTAAAAAAAATATGGTAAAATCGGACTTTCTGAAAAAACTTATATGCATGTTTTACAATTTTTTAATATACCTATGTTCTAAGATTTTGCTTATAAGGTGAACGCCACCGACGACGTGTTAATTTTATTCTGTGGTACAAAGATATGAAAACAAGTGTCCAAAATACTATTTGGAAGATTTTGTTTGGATAAGCTAATAAGAATAACTATTAAAATAAGGAACATCTACACATCGTAACATCGTGAGGAAAGCGGCATGTCTTAGAACCAAAAAATCGAAGACATTGTGACATCCACCAACCCGCACTGGGCCCGCGTGGTGGATTATAGCCCATCCCCTCTCATAGAGGCCTGTGTCCCAGCAGCTGATGATGTGATTAAAATAAGAACCGAAATAAATTTTCTTTTCTTCCAACTATGCTATAATTTCATCACAATCACACTAAAAACTCAGCACAAAGCGAGTCTTTAATGCTCTAGAGCAATAAAAATGTATGAAATTTCATTATTGCACAGTTTATTTTTTAGTCGCACCAAAAGGTGCCAATCTCAATGGATTAGCTCTATTCAGCCAGCCGATATCAATACTTTTTTTTTTACGTACGTATTATCCTACTTGTTCCAAATTTAAAAAAATGATTGCTGCTAACTGTGATTTAACAATGAAAGAAATTTAAAACAGTGATTTGGCGGGAACTTTGTTAATTTTGCTTGACAATATTTTTGGAAACGATAAAGTGTGATACTATCTGATTTTGAGTGCTTACGCTTCGAATTAAAATGGAATCATCTAGCGACATATTAACTCCGGAAAACATTCTAAATGAAGCCGACAGTGTTATAGAAAATCTTTTAATTTCAATAATTAAACTTCTATTTAACTGTTTGATATCAGTTTTTTTTTATCTACTATTCCTATAGGTAATAGTTGAAAGAAAAGCAGATTATGCACCTCGCCTTAAGTAATTTATATTGCCCTCGTGCCTGTCAGATTAGAGCCCTCCCTAACGCTCGGGCTCTAAATCAGGCACTCGGTGCAATAATAAATTACTTTGTGCTCGATGCAATAATCTACTATTACGACTCGATGGTACAGATTGCTTGTGAGTAAAACTGAGACTAATCTATACAATATAGATTTCTACTTCAGTTGTATGATAAGAGTTTATACAATATATACCGTATTCTAATTTCTGAATAATCAGTTAGATACCGTAATGACTAATGATGAACACAAGTTAGAGATAAGATTTAATTCACTATAGATACTGAAAAGGAAAAGTGTTTTCTATCTTTAAGGGTCGAATTTCCACTTGTCAGATATATCTTATCAGAAAAGTTGTCGAAACGTCAAAATCATCCGCATGTTAAAAGTTATCTGTCGATTAATAACATGTAGATACTGGTATAGCCGTCGCCAACTTAATGGCCGCCCTGAAGTTGGTTTACCGGATGCGCGAGGCACGAAACGGTGCTGTCAGGGGCGTAGCTACCGCCGTATCTGCCGTATCAATTATACGGGGCCCCCGGGCCACAGGGCCCCCCGACGTGCGTAAGCAAAAATTAATAAAAACTTCCCAATTTTTTTTTGCCTGTCATACCTGTCGCTATTGTCCATAGAGGCAGAAACTTTAGAAAAACTAAAGTCATCATCAGCTATAAATGGTTTAATAAATCAGTTTGCCGGAAAAAAAGACAAAGAGAGTGTATAATTAATTTGATTTGTTGTTAAAAATTTTGGAAAAAGTGACAGATAGATAATTATATGAATAAATATTTCTTTAAATTTTAAGCAAAAGTTTTTTTTCTTTTGTTAGAAATCTTTACCTTTCATAAGGGCCCCCGAACAATTTTTTATACGGGGCCCCGCCAAAGCACGCTACGCCACTGGGTGCTGTTTTTGTATGAGATTTCCTACTGCGCAGCCATTGTCGCCAACTTCAGGGCGGCCAATAAGTTTGGCGATAACTATAACTCACTCACTATCTCTGGAATGTGCGTACTGGTTTATTTTTAACCCCCGACGGTAAAAGAGGGGTGTTATGAGTTTGACGTGTGTTGCTGTGTATCTGTGTGTCTGTCTGTGGCATCATAGCGCCTACACGGATGATGCGATTTTGATTTCGTTTTTTTCTTTTGATAGGTGATTTTATCGAGAGTGTTCTTAGATATGTTTGAATAAAATCGGTTCTGCCGTTCAAAAGTTATGGGCGTTTTACTGTTTGAATCGGTGTGTTTTCGCAAGATATTGTGTAATAATTACGTGTTCAATAGATTGCCGATCGAAGCGTGTCTACTACGTACTAGATAAATTATGTAGCATGAAATAAAAATGTGTCAGGCGTTTTTTAAATTTTGAAATACGTGTTCAGTTTTTAGTTGCCTACCTATTTTTTTTCTACCTTTTATTAGGGTTCCGTACCCAAAGGGCATAAACGGGACCCTATTACTAAGACTCCGCGGTCCGTCTGTCTGTCTGTCGGTCTGTCTGTCTGTCTGTCTGTCTGTCACCAGGCAGTATCTCATGAACCGTGATAGCTAGACAGTTGAAATTTTCACAGATGATGTATTGCCGTTGTCTGTTGCCGCTATAACAACAAATACTAAAAATTGAATAAAATAAATATTTAAGTGGGGCTCCCATACAACAAACGTTATTATTAAGCCGCTTTTTGCGATAATGGTACGGAACCCTTCGTGCGCGAGTCCGACTCGTACTTGGCCGGTTTTTTAGGCAAGTTGTTTAGTAAGGTACCTATAATGCCGAATATCATGAAACTTGAACATAATGTTTCTATTGATTTTCATGGTACAATCAGTGTTTACATTTGTATGCAAAAGTTAAACTCGTTTGGCTATGCAAGTTTGTAATCTTTAAGCCGATAACACACACGTGGCTTTAGCTAACTGGTAGCAATGAACTTTGATGTGACGTTGTGATAACCTTTGAGGTCACAGGCCCATAGGGAAGCATACATTTTATTTAGTGCAACTTATTTGTTTTATTGCAAGCTTTTATTTAATTTGCAATGTATGCATGTATGTATGTATGTGTGTTCGCGTCAAATCTCGCTACTGATGTTTAAATCAGTTATCCTTCACCGATTAAGATGAAATATTGCATACACGTTTAGTTTGGATGACAATGCATGGTTAGCTAAGTGACGTCATTCTAAATCAAATATGGCGGACGATCCAAGATGGCGGACTAGTTATTTTTTATGCACTGCCATAAAATGGGTAACAAATGAAAGGGTTCGCTGAGTAGAATTCGAAAAAAGATTGAAAAAAAAAAGAAATTAAGATGGGTTTGCTCTTGACTCTAGTCTAGGTCAGAGGCGACAGAGAAATAGAAAATAAATAATATTATTTAAAACGTTGTAGAAGATAAATGCGTAATCTATGGTTTAAAACCCGCCTTCCGGCAATGGGCCCGCCAGGCGAGGTAGATTTCGCGGCCGACAAACGAACAGTGAGGAGATTTGTGTCCCAGCACTATGTTCTTCTTCTTCGCACCGATGAATTCTTCTTATTTTTTCGACCAGAACTTAGCGACATTATGGCCTTAGTGCTGGCCCCGCAAAGGTCTCGCATGGTGCAGGTTTGCATAAGGAGTAGTGCAGGGCATCGTCTGTGGAGTGGTGCCGCAGTCACACACTGGCTGATCGGAGTATCCCTATCTGACTAGGTTATGTCTACATTGGCCCACCTAGTACCACCAGCAGTATGTTACAGGCCCAAGAGAGTGGGCTAAATAAGTCTTTTTTTTCTTTTTGTCTGCGGGTTGGCTGTTTCAGATCTATTCAAGTCCAGATTTTCTCACAGTGTTTTCCTTCAACGACAGTGACAGTGACAATTAATTATTTATGAGAACATTACCTACCTTTGTAAGAAGAATTTCACACCATTTTCCTTGTGACTTTTGTTAAACTTGTTACTCAAGAAAATACATTGATGTTATCGTTTAACTGAGATGCAATTGGGGTAATCTTGTGGTTTTCTTTACAATAGGTGCATTGTAAAGTAACAAACAGTAATAGTATGTTACAAACAATGTAACTAAATCATATTTTTTAAATTATGCAATGACTTCTCCCGCTCTGGGTGAAGCGGAAGGGCGTGTCAGACTTTTACTGACTAAAACTCACCCGTGTTCCTTCAGTTGCTTGTGCCAATGCCGCGGTAACTCTCTTTCAAATGCATAGGTTTAGGTACCTAATATTTGTATTTGTGTACTAGTCAATGCAGGTAGGTCGTTTTTGACGTGGAAATGTCTTTGCCCTCGAAGTACAATCAAGATATTCTAAGATTACAATCGATAATAACTACCAGACTTTATTTTATTTTTATGAATCTACTTTTCCTACAGCTGGGCAAAGGTTTCTGCGAACCTTTTCCAATGTTCTTTGTGTTTTGACATCTTTGTTCGATCCGTCAGGAACGAGTCCCAAATGTCACGCCAGCGTTTCATAGGCCTTTTTTATGGGAAATCATCCAATGACTTCTCCCGCTCTGGGTGAAGGGGAAGGGCGTGTCAGACTTTTACTGACTAAAACCCACCCGTGTTCCTTCAGTTGCTTGTGCCAGGGCCGCGGTAATTCTCTTTGAAATGCATACCTAATATTTGTATTTGTGTACTAGTCAATGCAGGTAGGTCATATTTGACGTGAAAACGTCTTTTCCCTCGAAGTACAATCAAGTTTTTCTAAGATTACAATCGATAATAACTACCAGACTTTATTAAATTTTTATTAATCTACTTTTCCCACAGCTAAAGGTTTCTGCGAATCTTTTCCAATGTTCTTTGTGTTTTGACATCTTCGTTCGACTCGTCAGGAACGAGTCCCAAATGTCACGCCAGCGTTTCATAGGCCTTTTTATGGGAAATCATCCAATGTCTTATGCCGCTCTGGGTGAAGCGGAAGGGCGTGTCAGACTTTTACTGACTAAAACCCACCCGTGTTCCTTCACTTGCTTGTACCAGGGCCGCGGTAATTCTCTTTGAAATGCATACCTAATATTTGTATTTGTGTACTAGTCAATGCAGCTAGGTCGTTTTTGACGTGGAAATATCTTTTCCCTCGAAGTACAATCAAGATATTCGAAGATTACAATCGATAATAACTACCAGACTTTATTAAATTTTTATTAATCTACTTTTCTCACAACTCGGCAAAGGTTTCTGCGAACCTTTTCCAATGTTCTTTCTGGCTTGACATCTTCGTTCGACTCGTCAGGAACGAGTCCCAAATGTCACGCCAGCGTTTCATAGGCAATCATCCAACGACTTTTCCCGCTCTGGTTGAAGCGGGAGGGCGTGTCAGACTTTTACTAACTAAAACCCACCCGTGCTCCTTCAATTGCTTGTGCCAGGGCCGAGGTAACTCTTTTTCAAATTTATCCGCGAGCCAGCGTTTCATAGGCCTGCCTTGGTTACGACGTCCCGTCTTCAGTTGTACCGTGTGACGATCCTGGCCCATCTATCCTTATGCATCCTATAAGTTTCATTACTACATGTGTGTGTAATGAACGATAGTAAAAGTAATACCACACTCGTAATGAAATCTTGTATGCCAAGAAGGAAAAGCTGAAAGATGACGTTTATAAATACGTAGCAATAAATACCACATCATATAATTATACCCACTTACGTCACAGAATATCTAGAACGGCGTTTGATCGTTGCTTACGTTTGGCGAAACTCAGGTCTTGCGTTCAACCTAACTGCGTATAGGTATGTAAATTGTACTACGCTTTGATGATTGATAAGATACATGCTAAATGCCTATTTCAGATCTGTGTAAGACCTATAAATGGAAAGTTGTTTAACCATTGTGTGTTAAATTTGCTTAAGGTATGCTATGCAAAAATACTTCCGTGGAAAGGTACCACGCCACAATGCGTTTTCGTATACCAATGTAGATTAAGTTTTATTGTAATCGTAGAACAACTCTAGAACATGTAATATGAAACCGCGTCTTAAGGTTACACTAGTCGATCATTCTTCCATACAAACATAGTCTAGCGATTACTCCACTGTTAGACGATGTATGTTCAAAATAAAAATGATATCAATTTGTCTCATCATTGTCTAGTCCTGTATGGAATAAAAAGTAAAAAAAAAAAAAATTGAAAGTTATGAGCCACGAAAGTTCCACATTTCAACACTAATTTTAACCCATCTTTGAGCGGAAATAAATCCATAAGAAGAAGGAAAATTGCAAAACGGCCAGCATACAGGGATAGATTAGTAATTCAACAATGCCAATAATTGTATTTAGAAAATATACATTTAGTCGTTTTTTCATGATATCTATCATCTATCGCCTTAGTTTATCCAGATCTGAACGCATCCTGGATGTTTTCACTCCATCCCCAACCAGAACTAACCTCGGACATTCGGCACCAATGAACAGGTTGATGAGGACGTACACGACGGCTCCATACACGTTCCAATAGCGTTGACATCTTCGCCAACAAGCTATCGCAATTTCACGAACAATTGTTGCTGATCCACAGTGTCCGCAGTTAATATCTACATTATTCCATTTATTTATTATTTTTACATACTTTTATATTTAATAAAAGTATGTAAAAATAATAAATAAATTTACTTTTTACTTTTATTTTACTTTTACTTTTTACTTCTACATTATTATTATTAATATTATCACTTACTCATTTAATATTCTATTCTATTTATTTTGTCATTGATTGTGTTGATTTTTGGAGCAGCAGAATAGATGTATTTCTTTTTTTTTTAATTTATTTTATGTTTTCATGTAGTTTCTTGTTTTTTGTTAGCCTATAAGTACTATGTAATATTATAAAACTTGAAACATGTAAGTGCTGTGCACACCAGTGTTGCCAGTGACAGATAGTCAAATATTACATGAGACACCTCAAAAAGTTACATTTTCATGCGAAAAGTTACGTTACCTGAGTTCATGTGAAAAATGACACTAAGGCTTAGCACGCACTGCGATTTTTATTCGCGCGAATTTTTTTCCGGCCATTCTGCGACCTATGGAATTGTATGAAGCTGCGCGCATTGCGGAAAAAAAATCGTGCGGCAATAATACCACAAGAAATCCGTGTTTTGCCACAGAATCCACCACACCACGGCGCGGATTAAATACGCGCGAATATTTTGAACTCTATGATAAGGAAGAAGGAGACAAAAACCAAGCGGAATTTTATCCGCAGTGCGTGTTAGTTAAATTCATTACGTGGACAAAAATTCGCAAGAATAAAAATCTCAATGCGTGCTAAGCCTAATACGCTCACTCGCTTGCCGGATTAAGCCGGATGGAATATTTAAATATATACGTGAGTGAGTGAATAAGAAAAACGTCAATTTGTGTTTCACAATGTCAGATTCGAAAGAAAACTTCCATAGATGTGTTCCGTTTCACGATAATTTTTGCTAGCTGGAAAATATTTCGATATTTTTATTAAGTCCTAAAAGTTACGTAAAAGTTACATTTTGAGTCGTGTTACATGGAGGTTACATGAGAAGGTCAAAAGTTACGTAAAATGTAACAAAAGTTACGTTCTGGCAACGCTGGTGCACACCTGTAAGTGACAAATTCACTCTAGAATTAAATTTAATTTTCATCACACTTGCACGTAAACAGTATCAAAACATACAGGTTAACTTAGCCGTAATGCCCCATATAAAACCCTCGGGCTTTTTTGTTTGTCATGAAGCCCTAGGGCGGTAAGTAATATTTTTTTAATTTACAGCACAGCACACAGGTCATGCAAGTTCAAGCAAGGAGTTTACACGCAATTGAAAAATAGTCATAAAATGTTATCTAAACAGGAATTTCTTTGCAATCTCGCTACATGTTACTTAAATACTCAACTAATGTTCTTAATAATCGATTTTAATAGTTATAGTATGAAAACGTCGAAATTATTTAATTCTTTTTACACTCCGTCATGGCTGTATACCTAAGTAAGTATTTGCCCTTAAATTTTCTGAACGAAACACTGTATAATCTGTGGTGTGGGCAAAAATTCGCCAACCGCTTAAAAAAAAGGTTCACGTATTTCGTAATAACAGCTGTGCTGACTTGTGTATTAAAGCTATAATTCATAATTATTACTCGCAAATGTGATGAAAAACATTGTGTGTATCACGGGCGGTACGGGAATTACGAACCTCGACTCAGAAAGCCCTCAGTCTTCGACTTCGGGCTTCTACTAGAGTCTCGATCGTAATTCCTTACCTACCGCCCTTAATACACAATGTACTATTGTTACAGTACCCCAAAGAATGTATTAGTGAATAAGTCGTTGGAGTGCCATATTTAAATAAATAAATCAATATCTAGACTCCCAAAGGTCTGTTTTAGTACATTGTGTATTAAGGGCGGTAGGTAAGGAATTACGATCGAGACTCTAGTAGAAGCCCGAAGTCGAAGACTGAGGGCTTTCTAAGTCGAGGTTCTTAATTCCCGTACCGCCCGTGATACACACAATGTTTTTCATCACATTTGCGAGTAATAATTATGAATTATAGCTTTAATACACAAGTCAGCACAGCTGTTATTACGAAATACGTGAACTTTTTTTTAAGCGGTTGTCGAATTTTTGCCCACACCACAGATTATACAGTGTTTCGTTCAGAAACTTTAAGGGCAAATACTTACGTAGGTATACAGCCATGACGGAGTGTAAAAAGAATTAAATAATTTCGACGTTTTCATACTATAACTATTAAAATCGATTATTAAGAACATTAGTTGAGTATTTAAGTAACATGTAGCGAGTTTGCAAAGAAATTACTGTTTAGATAACATTTTAAGACAATTTTTCAATTGCGTGTAAACTCCTTGCTTGAACTTGCATGGCCTGTGTGCTGTGCCTTAAATTAAAAAAATATTACTTACCGCCCTAGGGCTTCATGACAAAAATAAAGCCAAAGGGTTTTATATATGGGGCATTACGGCCAAGTTAACCTGTATGTTTAGATACTTTTTACGTGCAAGTGTGATGAAAATAAAATTTCGCGCGCTAGTTTTCGTCCTCAACCATCATCCATTTCGATACAAATTTGCAAAAGTGCTTATTCTTACGCGAACTAGCTTCTTACTGCTCATCACAGCATCTATCTCTTTCGCACGTGTTGTCGGATGAGATTGAGATAGAATGCATTTAAACCTCGCGCACAAAATAGTTCGTGCCGTCGACTAGGGGAACCTTAAAAAGAGAACATAAAATAATCCATGATTTTTTTTGCATAATTATCTGCGTGTCTTATCAATTTATAATAAAATAACAGAGTAGGCGTATAAGGCGATATAGAATAGAATAATAAAAGGAAAATAATTGAAATAGAATTTGCATTTGTCATGCATCTCGTCATCTAAAAACCCCGGTCTGCTGGTTATGAAAATTAAACTTCACTCAAGTCATTGCATAACACTCATCGGGATGACGACAATGTTGATGAATTATTTGGACTTCTGCCCAAAATAAGAGAAAATACCGCTGAGACCGCTGAGTGAAGTGAGCGGAATGAATATGATTCATTCCGTAAATGATTATTGGAATAACTATCAGAAATAAAGCTCTTATAGGACGATAGGTCGATAACCTAGCGAAGGACGCAGCAATCTTATGGTCGAAGAAATCGAGAAGCACCGGCCAGGGCGATGTGGTGATTCTTACGAGTCCTATGTCTAGGGTGGACTGGACGCCTGTAAAGATGATTATGTTGAAGATTTTTAAACCCGCGGAGTTATGATTTATTTTATTAATAGTTGTGCCCGCGGCTTCCCTCCCGTCAACTGTCTACCCTACCCTACCATTTTTTTTTCTGGGATAAGAGGAAATGCGGTCGCAGACATCCGATTGAATTTGTCTGGGAGGCCTATGTCCAGCAGTGGACGTCTTTCGGCTGAAATGATGAGGTCAAAATTTGTACACTGAGCCTCTGTTGACAGCGCAATTTTGAGCATTTTTCGAGGGTTCTAGTGCTTCTAAAAACTAATGTAGGTATCATCAAAAAGGAAAACATAGAGACATAGAATATATCTTTCATTTTCAGTTTATGGAATATCTTTTAAATTGGTCCTATATTGGAGGAGAAAATAGGCGAGAGCCAGACCTCGAATTATGACTTTTTACTAAGGAATTTCAGTCGGCGCTCTCTACCCCCGTTTCCTCTTAAGACCGCCATTCAGAAAATGACGTCAAATGCACAACGCCAACTATCGAATATGGAGTTCAACTGTCCGAGTATCTGAATTGCGTGTGTTGTGACATTTTACTTCTTGAACACTTTAAATCCATAATATATCTACAAAAACTAAGTTACGTTTTATGTATGAAAGTTATCGCAGTGCAGTGGTTCGTGGTTCGTTAATGTTACTTGATGCTGCATAACTAAATAGATAACAGATTAAAACGCTGGCAATGGGTTCTGTTGTTTATCCTTTAAGACCATGGCTATTTTTAACCGACTTCAAAAAAAGGAGGAGGTTCTCAATTCGCCGGAATCTTTTTTTATTTTTTTATGTATGTTCCCCGATTACTCAAAGACGCCTGGACCAATTTCAAAAAGTCTTCTTTTGTTTTGAAGTGTATACTTCCTAGTTGGTCCCATAGTCATCAGGTCAGGATCTGATGATGGGATCCTAGAGCAATCGAGGGAACTCCTCAAATATTATAGGCATACATATAGTGATTTTGGTATTTTCATCAACAATGCAATCACTTGCACTCAGAAAGTATAATTTGGTGAAGTGGAACTGATGAAGAAGACCACAGATGACCTAAATGCTAAGTAAGTCACGGGTATAAAATATCTCGAATAGTTAACCGACTATGATGAAGCAAATATAGATCCCAATGGGTCGAAGTGTCCGAGTTGTTTCTCGGCCCCTCCACAAGATGATGAAGCAAATACTTATAAATGAATGGTACTGATAAAAATGGTACCATTGAACTGCTCTGATGATGAAGCCGGAAGGTAGGCACTGGAACTCTGAAATTAAACAATGTATCCTAGTCGTGCTTGGGCTTATTGGAATCGTCATGAGATGTACTTTGGCCATAAATTATAATCTTGTTAATTGGAGATACCTACCAAAACTAAAAAGAGAAAAATAAAAAACTTTTTAACAAAAAATCAAACCGACTTCCAGAACAAAAAAACTACAAAGAAAAAATAAGTTTATTTTCCGAAGTCGGTGTCGAAAAACTGAAAAAAAATGGGTACAAAAGACACCGACTTCGGAAAAGAAAGTTATTTTTTGCTTTGTAGTTTTTTGTTCTGAAAGTCGGTTTTTTTTAAAACATTTTCTATGTATAAAAACGACTTTTCTACAGATTTATTATATGTATCGGTTGATGATGATATTGATAATTACCAACGTTATCAATTTTTTTTCCTGGACTTAAGAGGTTGACGGAGTAATTCATCAACTCGTCCTCCATGACTACGGCCCATTTAGGACGACTTGCAGAAATCAAAATAAATAATATTTTCTTTAATATTTTCTTATTCTGCAACTCGTCCCACGTTTCTTTTTGTGTGGAACTTTAAACATTATCGACGTTTGGTACAGTTAGTAAGACAATATATAACAATTCTTTTTTAAGAATTTTTAGTTTTTACTTTCGTTTTGTTCATAGATTATTTAATATTAAAAAAGTCAGTACCTACTTAATAATATTTTTCTAGAATAACAGTTTATTGTTTCATTTTACAAGCAAACGCTCAAGTTCAAGTGTTATTCTAAATTAATACGAATGGTAGACATGTATGACTTTCGTTTATTATCAGGTAAGTAAACAATGGTTGTTTTTGCCAAAATGGCTGCGCAGCAGTAAATCTCATACAAAAACAGCACCGATTCGTGCCATGCGCACTTGTCCGTTCTTCTCCACGTAGGCTTTTTCCGAACGGATGGTAGAATCACTTTATAATGACCCAGCCTTAGTTATTCCCCAGCGACGCCCTGAGCCGAGGTACGACCCCACAAAGCGTGGACGCTTAGGTTTAGCTTTTTGTGCCTGGCTGGAGGTATGCCCGGATATGCAGAAGACAATCACTTTGATTGAACTGCGAGAAGACCGATATAAAAAAAAGTGCCCTGCGCATCGGCAGCCAACTTCAGGAACAGAAGTTTGGCGAGACGGTGGTTACTTTTGAAGTAGGACAGACCTATGAAAATAATGAAGATACAATAAAATCTTTTGTTTTGACCAGTGATGTTTCGCTGGTTATTATCTATATTATGAATGTTCATTATTACCTAATGTGTTAATTGGTGTCAATGTTGTGATGATTAAATATTTTATAACAATTTTTTTTTGCCTCACTGTTACTTTTGCTACTGATTGTACCTTTTCTCATTTTGATAGAAACGTGAGACGAGTTGCAGTATGAAAATATTATTTATTTTGTTTTTTTGCAAGTCTTACTAAATGGGCCGTAGGCATGTAGGACGCCCCCGATGGGTTCCCCTTGTCGAGGCGGGGGGGCTCAGTAACCGTGTCTTGGTCACCCACGGTGAAGCGAAGAGGAACCCGAGGAGGGGCCGTACGTCAGGGCTTTTGTCGATAAGCCGACGATGTAGCGGCGACATCGCAACTTAGGCGGGCCGCGATATCGTATGGGGCCTCCCATACCCGTACGATATCGCGGCTGACGGGACGGGGTCGCCACCGTCTAATGGCGGACGCGGTGGGGCCTTGGGGAGGAGGAGTGTCAGTATAGCGTTGCGTAGCGCTCCCCTATCCCCTGCGGCCGAGAAATTGTAGATGGCGGGACCATTGACCTTGGGAGGGGACCACGGGGATACAGTGTCGTCTGGCACCCATGTGCTGGTTTGGTTTCTGGGTGGTCACGGCACACAGTGTGTTCTGGTGCGCCAGTGATGGGGGGTGCTTCCCAGAGGAGGGTCCGGCGGGTTCGCGGTGAGAGCTAACGCGTGCCCGTGTTCCCGCCATAAGCGGCGCAGCAGGACACCGTGGAGTTTTAGTGAGTTGGAGTCATACAACTGCGCTATCTCCCCGCGGTAGCGCAGTATGCATGAGCACTTATCCACGATTAAAAAAAGTCATGTAGGACGAGTTGATGAATTACACGGTTGACGTATCACTAAATGCCTCTAGATCTATTATCTAATGTAGATATATAATGTTATTTTCTTTGTCATGCAGTTGGAGTTTTTCTCCGTACGAGCGTCAGACTGGCTGGGGCGCTGTTTTCGGCGGCTTCCTATACTGGACATGCTTCAACTCTGTCAACCAGACCATGGTTCAGAGGTACCTATCTCTGCCCACCAAGAGGAAAGCTATCACGTGAGTATTTACCACAGACCATAGAAATCATTATATCTATGCCACAGACACTTGGTACTATAGCAAAGCGTGAAAGTAGTACTTATGTAATACGATTCCGACGTATAAGATCGGATATACCTTAAAAGGGCGTAAAAAGCAACTTTATCTTGCATTTTTATTATCAGGCATTGCATTATTTTTTACATTTTAGTGTTTACTTTTACTGCGAGAAGCAAAGGTAGATGACCTAGTAATGTGTTTACGCATTCACTTTGAAAGAACGCCAATGATTGCAATTTTGAAGTATTTTTTGTATAATTTCTTCAATATAGAAGGTAATTAAGTCTTTAGAATGTGTTGTTTTAATGTGCCGTTTTACCATAACATGCAATTCATTGTGGTAGGGTAAACCTTGTGTCCTTGAGACAGAGACAATATTTGTTGAGTTTAGAATGGAGCAGCAAACAGTGATTATGAGACGATATTAAAAATTACTTGATAAGAAGAGAAGGAAGGTGACCTGGTTAAGGTTGCGGAAAGGCGCGGTCAATGTGGCGACGCCTGGGGGAGGCCTATGTCCAGCAGTTGACGTCTTTCGGCTGAAATGGTGATGATGATAAGAGGCGCATATCTGTGATTAAGGGATCTCTTATGCATATGTACAAATATATCTGTTGTTGTTGACAAATCATTACGGAAATTTATTTGATTGTTTGCTGTGATCGACCAGTTAGAATATTATGTGGTTCAACAATACCGGCAGTTTATTACATTGACAATAGCCGGTAGATTACGTTTACACTGAATAAAAGTAAAAACCTTTATTTGTACGATAAATCTTAAAGTTGCTTCTTGTACCTTAACTAGCAGTGCTCGCAGATTTGCTCCTGTCAAAACTCTATATACCTACCCACCGACCATACCTGCCTGCCAATTATTTTTCTAGTATCATTCTTCCGCGGAGAATCATAACACCGCCATTCAGAAAATGACGTCAAATGCACAACGCCATCTATCGAAAATGGAGCTCAACTGCCCGAATATCTGAATTGCGTTATATTTTTCTTTTTAAACACTTTAAATTAATATATCTTTTGATAGAGTGAAACAAAAACTAAGTAGTACTTCAAGTTACGCACAATTTCTATGTATAAAAGTTATCTACATTGGTTTTGTATATTTTACGTGATTTTTTATTTATTTTATTAAAACTTTATGCATAAGTACAAAGGCGGACTTAATGCCTTAGGCATTTTCTACCAGTCGACCTTAGGGTGGTGCAGAGATAAAACAAGGCAGGTGCAACTAAATTATAGGATGAATAGAGAAAAGAGTATATAATTATAAAAGAAAAAAAAAAAAAGGAAGAATAAATATATACTTAGATACATACATACATATAAACAATGTTATAGAGAATCCGAAACGAACAAATCAATTTTGTGATGATTCTGCAAACTTCTCGCGAATGTGCTCACGTGCCTTCAATTTGAAAGAAAGCCGACTGGTTGCCATCCTGATGTTCTGAGGGAGCGCATTCCAAAGGGAGATTGCCTGGACAAAGAAGGACGAGTGGATAAACCCAGAGCGGTGAGAGGGACATTGTAGAAGACGATTATTGCTGGAGCGAAGATTCTTACTGTGAGCAGAGCAAAGGAATTGAACGTGAGAAGACAGATAAGAAGGAGAAGTAGGATTATCAATAAAAGAAAACAGGGTAGTCAAGGCCCTCAGCGCTCTACGCTGACGAATGGGTAACCATTTTAAAAGGGATCGGTGTGGAGATACATGATCGTACTTCCGGAGGTTGAAGACAAATCGAATGCAGTTATTTAGAAGGCGGTCAAGTTTATTGAGTAGTTCTGCATTCAGGTCATAGTAGCACACATCTCCATAGTCAATTATTGGAAAGATTAGGGACTGTACAAGCATGGCCTTTATGTGAGCTGGGAGAAGATTTTTTAATCGATACAGCGAACGTAACGTTCCGGTGACCTTCCGGCTGACACTCGTTACCTGTTTGCGCCAGTCAAGGCAAGTGTCGACAAACAAACCAAGATCCTTAACCTCAGAGCTAAACGGAATTGGTACGTTGTCGAAGATTATGGGTGGAACAGTTAAGCCATCAAGCTTTCTCAAGCTATAGGGACTTCCAAGTATGATAGCCTGACACTTTGCAGGATTAACCGCCACACCGAATCGGTCCGACCAGCCTTTAATAGTAAATAAAACCCGGTTTAGGACGTGATGCGTGCACAACTAAACAGACAAGCAGATAAACAGACAAATATGAGTTCACACACAAAACAATGGGTTAATTTTGTTATCCATTAACACCCTGGTTATTTTATTTGGAAATATTTTCGATATACAAAAACGACCTTTCTACAGATTTATTGTATGTATTGATTGATATTGACATTTTACTCGTAAATACTATGTGGGAGCTATACCGTGGGTCAGGGATGGCGAACCTTTATTAGAAAAAGTGCCATTTAAATATTTTTTTTTCTGTGACAATGAAGTGCCACCAAAAAAAATTGACTTTGTCTTAATTGACAAAAATAAAACTCTAAATGCTATGAATTAACCAATTCTTTATTCGCACCCAGAAATTCTTACAGCAATCCTTATATTTATTCTGCTGTTGCAATAGTTACACCTTTTTTTTTTTTTTTGTTTACGGGTAAACCTTCAAAAGGCGCCTGGAATTTTGGGGAAAAAGACCAGGGAGGTTGGGATTTTTATCTCACTAAAACCACCCCGGTGATCACCTTCAGCACGTAGAAGGGACCCCGTGACCTCTCAAAAGACCGGAACCCCCTCTGTGCAACGCCTGTTAGGGCACATCCCTGGGGAGATTAATAATGCACCTCCCCTGAGCCTCGCTGTGCACGGCAGCACGTGATCACTGTGCCACCGTCTTTCCTGGAGTCACTTGGTTGGCGAACAGGGTCCCCAATCTGACCGCCCATGACCCCGGAGTCCCACCTGCTTACGGAGCAGGCGGGGTTTCGGCGTTTTAGGCATCGAGGCGGTTGCTTCAACGACGCCTTCTTCTCCGAGAGGGATCGGCTCTCTCACGATCCCGCTCGGCAGCCTCCTTCTGTACCATCACGGTCTCACAGAAGGAGGCCATTTCTCTCCAGTTTTCTGTCTCTGCCAGCAGTTGTGAGGGCCATGCTGGTCTCGCCCGATCCTGGCGACCAAGACCAGCCGCTCGGAGGCCCACGCAGGGTACTCCTCGAGCGTGTGCTGTGCAGAGTCAAGGTCGCCTCCGCAGTGGGTTGCAATATACCTAGATTCTAAATAAACTCATTTTAGCGTGCCTAAAATATTTTGTCGTGTGCCACCACAGGCACGTATGCCATAGGTTAGTCATCCCTGCCGTAGGTTATTTCTTCTAGAACCGAGTACCTAAGACCAATATCACAGTTGATGTTTAGGTAACTACTGACCTACTGATGCATCTATAAATAAAATTTAATTTTATTGGTATATACTTAAGACTACGGTAGTTACCTTCTGCACACGTCTCACCAAAAGTTAAAAGCAACCAACCTTAAAAGGACGTAAAAAGCAACTTTATCTTGCATTTTTAACCGACTTTCAAAAAAGGAGGAGGTTCTATGTTCGACTTCTTGTATGTATTTTTTTGTGTAATGTTCACCGATATCTCCTTCAATTGTGGACCGATTTTGAAAATTCTTTTGTTTGATAGAGTATGTTCCGAAATTGGTCCCATTTTAATTTGGTGAAGATCTGATGAAGAACTTCGGAGATATACAACATATCTCTTCAATAAATAAGTGCAAATCTCTCGGGATTGCTGCAATCGCATGTCTGTTTATTGTTTACACCATTTCATAACATAACATGACGGCAGTACACTATAAGAGGTACGCAGATGTATACAGTTCACCTTGGTACACTCTCATTTCGCTGGCTATGTTCATAGTATTCAGGTAATCTTTTCTGGCATAGTACCTACCTTACTAAAGGCAAGTTGCTTAATAGGAAAAACTAAAAAGTGTAATTTTGTTTTTTTTTTTTTTATATCTACCGACTTCCAACTAAAAACACTACAAAGTGAAAAATAACTTTCTTTTTCGAAGTCGGTGTCCATAATGAAAAAAATAGGTCCTACCAAAGACACCGACATCGAAAAAGAAAGTTATTTTTCATTTTGTAGTGTTTTTAGTTGGAAGTCGGTATAATTTTTTTGTATTTTTTTTTTTATTATTTTCTGCCATTGCATTTATTGGTATATACTTAAGACTATGGCAGTTACCTTCTACACACGTCTGACCAAAAGTTTTCCATCATAATATTGTCAAAATCTTCCACATATTAACAGATTCGTCTTTTTTGTTTGTTGAATGTCAAGCCGGTCTGACGGCGGCCATCTATTTACGGCAGCGGTTTCGATGCATGTGATGTTGTAACAGAATGATGGAGAATAGTTTGCCTTACATAATTAACATTGCCTCACTGTCATGACCTACACAAACACTTGATTAACCACTAGTTAAGATACTACTTTCGCTCTTGATTGGGAAGAATATTAGGTGTTTACTATTATTATTATTTCATGGTGTTTACTAATAACACTATAGTTAGGGTTTGGATTTTATAATAAAAAAAACAGATTTATCAGTAAGTAGCCAGCACTGAATGGGACGTCTGAGTACCGCTGGTTCGTTCTAATAATGAATAGATGGAAACATTCAAAGTGCTGACCACATTTATTTGCATTAATTTTAGTGTATGCCACATAATTATTTTTGTTTTTTTTTTTTGTTTCTTGAAAAAAAACCTTATCTATTATTAGTTGATCTTCTTCGTCAATTCCATCTGCGAACTTCTTTATTTTTAACCGACTTTCAAAAAAGGAGGAGGTTCTATGTTCGACTTCTTGTATGTTTTTTTTTTTGGTGTTTGTTCACCGATATCTCCGTCAATTGTGGACAGATTTTGAAAATTATTTTTTTGTTCGATAGAGTATGTTCCGAAATTGGTCCCATTTTAATTTGGTGAAGATCTGTTGAAGAACTTCGGCGATATACAACAACTCTTCAATAACTAACGGAAAATCTCTCGGGATTGCTGCAATCGCATGTCTGTTTATTGTTTACACTATTTCATAACATAACATCACGGCAGTACACTATAAGAGGTATGCAGATGTCAGATGACAGTTCACCTTGGTACACTCTCATTTCGCCGGCTATGTTCATGGTATTCGGATAATCTATTCTGGCATTGTAAGTACCTACCTTATTAAAGGCAAGTTGCTTAATAGGTACAACTAAAAAGTGTAATATAAAAAATCTTTTTACAAAAAAAATCTACCGACTTCCAACTAAAAACACTACAAAGTGAAAAATAACTTTCTTTTTCGAAGTCGGTGACCTTAACGAAAAAAATTGGTAGGTACCTACCAAAGACACCGACTTAGAAAAAGAAAGTTATTTTTCACTTTGTAGTGTTTTTAGTTGGAAGAAGGTAGATTTTTTTTGAAAAAATGTTTTTTTATTTGTGTGTGTATTTGGCCACCTCTGTTGTCAGAGTTAATTAAGTCACCTCTGGGAACAACTACAGGCCCTTGGCCTATATTCTACTAAGTCCAGGTTTCCTCACGATGTATCTGCGAACTATTGGTTGTGAATCGAAATCTGACTCATTATTATTGTTTGTAAAACACAACAAAATATAGATACACAACGGTGTAAGTACTCCACAATAAAACCTTTTCATCAGAAATCGATTGTTTACGCGCAAAGAAACGGACGACCTTTGCTTTTGTGCGACATCAGCCACCTGTTTTTATTTGCTAAATACAATACTGCGATCTCATGACGAATCTAATTGAGTATGACATTGTTTATTAACGGCTGATATAGTAGCGGAGTCAGACAGACACAATATGCACATTATCATCAGACAAGATTAAATGAAATCAAATATTTTACACACATATACTGAAGACTTTTTTGCCATGGTGGTAGGTAGAAACTACAGAACGCCACTTGCTACGATCCTTATAAACTCCTTGCAATATTCTCATCATCATTAATCTCCATATCAGCCGAAAGACATCCACTGCTGGACATAGGCCTCGCCCAAGCATCGCAACGTTGACCGGTCCCGTTTGTCTCGTATCCAGTGGATTCCCGCCACCCTCACCATGACATCTGTCCACCTGGTGGGAGGCCTTCCAACGCAGCGTTTTTCGTAGTCGCCACTCCAGAACTTTTCGGCCCCATAGACCATCCGTATTGCGAGCAGTGTACCCTGCCTAATAAATCACCTGCGAATATTCTATTGTCATATAAATACAGAGTTTAAAAACATATTTGAAGCCATGACTATTGAGCTAGGTAAAAACCTGTGTTACCTTTTTCCTCCAAACTCTCGTTTTGTTTGACCGAGATCAATACATATAATATGCTTTTTTTTAAACTGAATCTGTTTTTACTTGTACTGAGACAAATATTTAATATTTATTAGTTGTTTCCCGCGACTTCGTCCGCGTCAAACTCGACTTTTAAATTTAAGTTTATTCTTTTTAATTTTCTCACAGGAACTGTGAATTTTCCGGTATAAAAGTAGCCTATGATACTTCTTATAACATAGATAGGCTATCCACCAGTGACCGTCAAAATCGGTCCAGCGGTTTTGGAGATTACCCGGAACAAACAGACAGACAAAAATCTTTAAAAAAATGCGTGTTTTTTATTAGTACCGTACTTTCACTTTTACTTTCACATGCATTCAATAAAACGTTGTTATATTGATATTCCAAACAGACACTTCACTTTTATTTATTTTTATAGATACTGGCTATTCAAGAAGATATGACGGTTAAAGGCACTAGTCTCCTCAGTTTCTGAAAAGGCGTGGGTTCTCATACCATACAAATAAACTGTCCCGACGTACTGTACTGATTATACTGATTATTTGATTTATCTATCGATATCGATTGATTATTAGATGGTGATCTATCTATCGCCGTGGAACGGAACCGAACGCGATCGATTTACAAAAAATAATCGGTATAACCAGATGAAAAACGCTATAGTTACGTGGCACGGTTTCTTTGTATGGGATGAGGCATCTGTATGCTAGTATTATATTATCTGTGAAAAAGGCAACTCATCAAATTATGTACAAGTGCATTTGAACTATTGCTTTTAAGAAATTAGCAACGTCTAGTAGAATCTTTTAGTCCAAATTTCAATAGAATGCAGAAACCATCGGGATACCTTATGGCCATACCAAACTTTCCTTCTTATGTAACTCAAACCAATTATTCCAGTGCCATCTTTATATTCTGCATTGGAGCAATCCTGGCAATCTCCCTCTGCGTGTGGTGTGGCCTGGCTGCCTGGGCGACCTGGGTCCAGGGTGGCTGCGACCCTGGTGGTGTACCTCTAGTGGATGACAGGCTTCTACCAGCCTTCGTGACCTATGTGTCCAGGGTGAAGCACTTGCCTGGTCTGTCTGGCGTGTTTTTAGCTGGAGTATTCGGAGCTGGACTTAGGTAAGTCCTATCAAACAGTGTGGTTATCTACCAAAATGTATTGCGTTACGATTGGTCCTTGGTAACGGTATTGATTACCAAGGACCAATAATATTTAGTCTTCTTGCACATAGAAAGACCTCTTAGAATAATTTAAGGCTAAAAATTCTCTTGTCGCCAATACAGTGGAAAACCTTGGGGAAGGTCATGTATTTAAGGAAGAAAATGTTTATCAAGTATTTTTTCTTTGCTTTTGCAGTTTTATCTTAATTAGGTAATTAATCACCATGGTTAAATTGTTGATAACGCGAACTATAAAAAATATTTTCTTCTGATATAACACATGTTGTAAATTACAAAATTATTTACAATCCCCGGATTTCTGAAAACCAGAACCTGCATAAATCGTCTGAATAATCATATAACAAGTAGACACATATCAGGGCATAATGACATTTACAGCAGATTCAGTTGAAACACAAAATCATTTTTATTTATTTCACGTATGCCTACATGGGCACTTATAAAACGTCGACAAAAGGTGCACGGTTCGGATTGGTCGTTTCCTATGGAGAAGAACCGGCAAGAAACTCCACGGTTACTCGTTTAAAAAATTGTTAGGTTTTACGATATTTCCATATTACAGCATTAGTACCTGGATATGGGGGGACAACGTAGGCCCGACAATAAGTCATAAGAAACTAAAAAAAAGATTATATATTATATAAACAAAAGAAAGAAAATAAAGTAAAACGAGATAAAAAGTTAACAAATATTAACAAGCATCTACAAATCTAGAAGGCCTACAATGTCCACACATTCACAAAACAATCGGTAAAAGAATCTAAACAAAGGAAAAATAAAGTATAACAAGACTAAATTTAAATAAGAAAAAATGAGATTGAGAATAGTTAGAGACATTCACTCATTTGTGCCGTTTATGAGTTACCAGGGAAGCCGCATGCGCTGAAGGAGCTAAAGCCAAATTTTTTGTCTTCAACGAAGTCCTTGATTTTAAAATATGCTTTTTTAATAAGAACATGTTTGATGTAGTTTTTGAACTTTCCATCGGTCAGTTCTATAACTGACTTTGGCAATTTGTTATAAAACCGTATACTGTTTATAAGAAAAGACTTGCTAGTTTTCGTTAATCTGAATTTGGGTATTACAATTTCGTACTTACAGCGTGTATTTAAATTATGGAAGTCGCTTCTAGTTTTGAAAAGCCCTCGATTTTTGCGGACATACAAAATAGTTGAAAAGCTTTTTAGAAACCGAGGGTAACCGTTCTTTAAATGTATTTTTCCTCTGTTTAGTTCACTTTCAGCAGTGTTGAACGCGTGTGCCCTGGTGGTTATTGAAGACATCATCCATGGCTGGTTGAAGCTGAAGCTGAAGCCTTTCACTGAAGGGATGCTGGCCAGAGCCATCACTGCTCTCCTTGCCCTCGTATCTGTGGTTATGGTGCTGGTTATCCAGAAACTTGGAGGTGTGCTTGGTAAGTCAACCTGCCACTTTGCCTTGCCTTGGCCTGAGTTTTAGATTTTATCATGATTCAAATGCCTTGTTCATTTTCTGGTTTGGTTTTGTTTACAAAAGATCTCTTATACTATGGAAAAGATGAGATTATTAAATAATAATGGCCACGTATTTTTTGCTTTATCAAATAAATAAAAATTAACAAAGTTAAAGCGCATCAAAGTTCAGGAGTAGAAGCTTGTGACGTCACTTGTCGCCATAAAGTGTAGCAAGGCGTGACGTTACATGATATTTCCGTGTCGTATCTTCGTCATTTTTTATTACGTGGCAAAAGAAAAATTTCTAATTGACGGACTAAATAGGTAGTTTTTTTTTGTCATCATCCCTATTCTCCTAAATACCCTCTGACCGTGGCGAAGATGGTGCGGCGACCTGAGGGGTGATCCCCCTGATCCCCCCTGATCTTGTTTGCGGGGTAAACTGCATAAGACGGAGAGGTTTAGAAGGAGGAATGAGAGGCCTTTGTTCAGCTGTGGGAAACAATTGAGGTTTTTTAAAAGTAGTAAAAACTTCAGCATGTCTTGATTCGAAACCCCATTTTGTATAATCAACAGGTGTAGCAACAGCTTTATCAGCCATCGCCGCAAGCGCAACATGTGGAGTATTCACACTCGGCATGATGTGCTGGTGGGTGGGGCCCCGGGGGGCGCTGGCAGGGGCCGTGGCCGGAGCCCTGCTGGCCGGCACCGTGTCGCTGGGGACCCAGACTGCCGCAGCCAAAGGGCTGAGGGCCCCGCCGCTCAATATCACAATGGACTGTGCCCGGAATGCCTCTTATGTGGATCCAATGTTGAATTCTCTTGTAAGTATATCTTATTATATGCGATAAAGTGGTCGTTATTAGGACCGGATCCATCTAATGTGGAACTGATCTGAGACCTGAAGTCAGTAGAAAGATCTATGTGAAAAACCATTTTCCAAGTCACTCCTTTACGCTGGCCAGTACGGCTGCACCGACTCATGCGATACCGTGCCGAAATTGCCAGTTGCCAAAAAACACGCTCGATTAAAGAATTCTGTTCTAAACACGTGCCGACCTTAATCTAGACAAAGATGAATGATAAAAACCGGCCAAGTGCGAGTCAGACTCGCCCAGGAAGGGTTCCGTACCATTATAGCAAAAAACGGCATAAAAATCACGTTTTTTGTAAGGGGAGCCCCCCTTACAAAAAACGTGATTTTTATGCCCTTAAATATTTATTTTATTCTGTTTTTAGTATTTCTTGTTATAGCGGCAACAGAAATACATCATCTGTGAAAATTTCAACTGTCTAGCTATTACGGTTCTTGAGATACAGCCTGGAGACAGACAGACAGACGGACGTCTGTCTGTCTGTCTGTCACCAGGCTGTAAACAGAATAAAGTTAATATTTAAGTAGGGCTGCCATACAACAAACGTGATTTTTGCACCGTTTTTAGGGTTCCGTACCCAAAGGGTAAAAACGGGAAACTATTTTTTTTTAAATCTATTATATGCTCGCGCTTGACCACTATCTCACCTAAGTAAGCGATGATGTGGTCGACGGTGTAACACGCTTGCCTAGAAGTAACCTATTCACTCTTGACTTAAAGATCCCTAGATTGTAGCTATCGGGAAACAGACTCCGGCAAGGAATTCCACTCCTTAGCTGTACGCATAATAAAAGTATTCTCAAAACGTTTAGTGCGTATGGGTGGGATGTCCACCATGTACCGATGACGCATCGCCGTACGTCTGGTAGTCCGATGATGGAACGGGCTGGGTGGAATTAAATCATGCAATTCCATCGCACACTCCCCGAAATGTAACCGATAAAAACCGACAAGCTGGCAACTCGGCGACGATGTTCAAGGCTCTAGAGCTTTGACTTAACCAGTGCCTCATCGCTGATGAGCCTCTTGGCCCGCTTTTCGATCGACTCTAGTGCATCAAGCTGTTATTTGGCAGATCTGTCCCAGAGATGAGAACAACTATTACTAAGACTCTGCGGTCCACCTGGTGGTCAGACGCGGGGTTCGTGAGTAATCCTCAAGCAAGTGAGCTCCTGTGAGCGAGCTGCATCTCCGGCACTTTCCTGGATAGAAAGTAGAGGACTACCCGTTGGATTAGTTTTCCGGCAACCCAGCTGTAGGCATTGGGTAGATGCGATGATTTGTATTCGAGAGGTGAGCGTGCTTACAGCTCCGGGACCATTCTGGAGAAATGGGAGCCAGCTTCTCTGGCGTCCCGAACGGGGATTGAATCCGCTAGCACCAACTGCGCTGGTGCCGGTGCTTGCACTAGTGCTGGCGTGCTGGGGTGCGTGTGGTGAGCGTTTTTATTGCTCCGGTACCATTCTGGACAAATGGTAGTGAGTAATCACGATGCGACTCACATTTTCTCTTGAGTACCAGGGGCGAGTGCTCTCGGAGGCGTGACCTACCAAAGATGGTCCCAGACACCTCGTAAGGGGTTGCCTGGTATAGTGTGCCGCCTTATATAACGTAATGTTGGTGAAGGTGGCCACTATAGAAAATCTCAGTAGACTAATGGGGGTCCGTCTGTCTGTCTGTCTGTCACCAGGCTGTATCTCATGAACCGTGATAGCTAGACAGTTGAAATTTTCACAGACGATGTATTTCTGTTGCCGCTATAACAACAAATACTTCGCGGAGTCTTAGTAATAGGGTCTCGATTTTACCCTTTGGGTACGGAACCCTAAAGGGTTTCTACACATATTTAAAAAACACAACCCTTCATTGGCAGTCGGGTAAAGAAATAGATGTCCCCCATTATGTCTGCAGATAGCGTTGACCTACGTGACTGTCGTGTTAATTTGGAACTATGTGTGACACGAATTATGTGATACAATTTGGGTTAGTTGTCTTAAATAAACATTTATTTATGCACCAAGGTCATATAAAAAACGTAAACCTAATAAATAGAGATT
This sequence comes from Orthosia cruda, assembly GCA_964057195.1. Taxonomy (NCBI): domain Eukaryota; kingdom Metazoa; phylum Arthropoda; class Insecta; order Lepidoptera; family Noctuidae; genus Orthosia; species Orthosia cruda. Next base: position 7,110,336 of record OZ059849.1, read on the forward strand.
TTTTAATTTCGTTGACTGAACTGACAGCTGCCAATGACCTTATTTTTTTAATGTTGCAAGCGCGCAACATAGTGTTGTAGGTAAGGCACAATCTGTGATTCTTCGAATCCATGTGACATGACTCCTCAATTAAATATTACTAATCTGTGTAAATAAATGTTTTATGAATATACACGTAATAGTATGAATTAAATAAAGCTTTATTATTATTATTATTATTATTATAGTATTAATACACATAGTACAAAAACTTTAATTGTAATAAATAAGAAATCAACAATAAAATAAATGCGATCGATAGAATGAAGTCTGGCATAAATGAGTAGAAATTAAATAAGGTCCGCTGGTTCCTTAACAAATTATTTTTTTTGCCGAGTTTTAGTTCAATTTTCGATCTACATCGATTTTTGATCAACTTTCGTTCACTCAGGATAAAATACCATTTTTATGTAGGTACTTAAAGATAAAGTGGCAACCCCCCAAATTTCAGTTTAGTCAACAAAAATAAAAATCAGAGTATAGATACATTTTTTGTAGATCAATAAATTAATATTAATTGTGCTAATTAAAAATGTTCAAAGTCAAATTCTTAATTACAATTAGGCCATTAAGCGGCACATTTCAACGCCAAAAATTTAAATCTGTTTTTGTTCTTGGCTGCTTCTCCCAATAAATTTGGGGTCGGACTGCATGTATTTTTCTTCTATATTTACATCTTAATATTCCGTCAATGGAGAGAGCTATGCTCGGCTTTTCCTTGCGTGATCGCATCAGAAATGATGATATCCGCAGGAGAACCAAAGTTACCGACATAGCCCGAAGAATTGCCAAACTTAAGTGGCAGTGGGCAGGGCACATTGCTCGCAGAACGGATGGGCGATGGGGCAGAAAAGTTCTGGAGTGGCGACCGCGAACCGGAAGACGATTCGTTGGAAGGCCTCCCAGTAGGTGGACTTGATTAAGGTTGCGGGAATTCGCTGGATGCGAGACGCACGGGATCGGTCAATGTGGCGACGCCTTGGAGAGGCCTGTGGCTAAATAAATAACAGCCGCACGGGTCGATCTTCAAGGTTAAGCAACGCTTGCCGAGGTCGGTCCGTGGATGGGTGACCATTTCAACATACCGAGTTTCCTCCGTGCCTCGGAAAGCACGTTAAGCCGTTGGTCCCGGCTGTCATTTGAAGATCTTTGATAGTCGTTACGGGTAGTCAGAAGCTTGAGATCTGACACCAGTCTAGCCAAGGGATACCGTGTTACCCAGTTACTGGGTTGTGGAGGTCAGATAGACAGTCGCTAATAAGCTAATAATCTATCTATCTATCTGCCTAGCCTTTTCCCAATTATGTTGTGGTTGGCTTCCAGTCTAACCGGATTCAGCTGAGTACCAGTGTTTTACATGGAGCGACTGTCTATCTGACCTCCACAACCCACTTTTTGTTATCTTTTCCGAAATATCTACTCGATATCCCCCCATTTGTGTCGTACCACTAGCCGACCTAATCAGGCCCTCCATAATAAAATCCCCGTACTAAAACACAAATCTACCAACAGGACCCAGAAACAGTGTTCCCACTATTCCGGATATCATACCACTGGATAGCCCCACTCGGTTTGTTCGCCACGCTGTCAGTGGGCATGATCGTGGGCTGGCTTTTCGACAAGAAGGAAACTCTGAAGATGGACGCTGAGCTGTTCACACCGTGCATGTGGCGCTTCTTGCCTCAAGAAGCCATAGAACGGAAGGGGGACATCAGAAGAGCGCTGGCGGATAGGGATAGTGAACCCGCACATGCTGCACCTCTTATATTGGCTACGATTGATAAGGTAACTACATATTTTTCTATAATCTACTAATTTCAGGGCGGCCAAGAAATTGGCCGAAGCAGTGGTGGCCCAGTGGTAACAGACGGCGACTTACGTGTCGTAGGTCGTGAGTTTGAACCCAGGCAGGCGCTTTATTTTGTGTAAATTATTTCATCACAACTGCTCTTAAAACGGTGAAGGAAAACATCGTGAGGAAACCGGCATGTCCTAAAATCAAAAATGTGAAGACGTGTGACATCCACCAACCCACACTGGGTCCGTGTGGTGGGTTAAGGCCCATTCCCTCTCTCACAGAGAGGAAGCCTGTGTTCCAGCAGTGGGAACATTTATTTATTTATTATATACTTTATTGTACACCACAAAATATGTACAGGAAAACATTCACAAAAACAAGTGTACAATGGGCGGTCTTATCGCACAGGGCAATCTCTTACAGACAACCTTTGGATGGACTGTACGATAGGAGAAGAATTTAGGGCTGTCAGTGTACAAAAATTAAATTCTTAAATAATATTATTTAGACATAATAACATACAATACTTACATACAAATATTATATAATATACTAATACATATCAAATATCTAACAGAGAAAGGAGAAGAATAAAAATTATAGTGACAGGTAATGCTCTTTTACCATTTTCTTAAACGTTGGCAGTGTTTGAGCACGTCTTATTTCAATTGGTAATACATTCCACAACCGAGCCGCTTGAATGGTGAAAGATTGGTCAAAAAAGGAAGTGGAATGCATACGAATATTTAATTTAAGATTCTCCGATGACCTCAAGGACCTAGAATGGGTGTCACAGAGGAACTGAAAGCGTTCTTTGAGATAAAAAGGAGTAAAAGGATTAAATAGCACGTTATAAAGCAAAGAAAGTATGTGGGCATTCCGGTGAAGGCGAATAGGAAGCCATTTGAGCTTAGTACGAAATTCAGAAACGTGATCATACTTGCGCAAGCCAAATATGAATCTGATACAGAGATTTTGAACATTGTAAGACTGTTGATAATAATAGTATTTAACCTATAGGGAATATGAAACTGAACTAAAAAATTGTTCATCCTTGCTCAAATGTGAAACAAGAAAGGTTCAAAAAAGTACAAAAGATATGTTTTAGGAATGAACTCAAACATCCAGTTGATCAGGTTTGGCAACTTTATTTGAACGTTATTTTGATCACTGCTGCAAGATAACCATTCCATTAGTTTGGACGGGTGGTAAACGGTACCTACACTACCTACCAGAAAAATGCAACTTTTGACGTCAGCAGTGACGTCGATTAGGTTCGATTGTCATTTAGGTTGTGTTCATTCAGTGATATCTTTATGAAAATAGCTGCTATTAAGGGCCTACATACCCTTTAGTGCCGTAAAACGGTCACTTACTAAAGCATATAGTAACGGCTAGTTAAAAAGGATCGAAAAAAAAAAATCATGTACATAATTTTAAACACGGTTTTTTCGTGTTACTAATAGTTTTGCTTTAAGAAAAATAATTAACAACACGATATTTGTTTGCAACTTTTGGAAGCTCCTCCAAAACGACTTGGATGATTGAAAATATTTTTACACAGAAAAGTTGATGGCTGGAATATCTTCATAACCTAACATAGCATATGTAAATCAAATAATATTTTGAAAACATAACTGTTCAAAAGGAGGTTCAATATTGATATTTTGTAATCGAGTGGGTGCGCAGCCAGTACTGCGTTAACATTGGGGCGTATATAGCGCCTTAAATCCATATATCATGATGCTTTAATAAAGGGTGTCTCAGAATGTTTTTCTTTTTTGATACTTAAAAAAAAGATACTAGAATTAGTTAAAACTCGGTTTATTTACTGTTGAATTAATGAGCAGTTTTTCAATTTTGTTTATTAAAAACATTGTTTAGTAAATGTGCATCCTCCACTTCCTGACACTCAATTTTCCTGTAACTAAAATCTTCAATCATACGCAAAAAAGTGAGGGACCGACAATTCCTTGACGTGATATGGCAGCCCAAATAGCCCAGATTAAACTTTTGCTGATGTTCTCCTATGGGGCTACTTAAAAAGTAAAGTTTACAAACCATTGCCACCCAACCTGAATGTTTAAAAGCAAGCAAAGACTCACAGATAAAATAAATAATGAAAATTTTAGTTCCAGGCCAAATGAGTGTCAGGCAATGGAGGGTGCGAATTTACTTAATTTCGTTTTGTACAAATAAAATTGAAAAACTGCTAATTAATTCAACAGTAAATAAAAAGAGATTTAACTAATTCTAGTATTTTTTTTTAAGTATCAAAAAAGAAAAACATTCTGAGACACCCGTTACCTTCGTCGCGTGTAGGTAGAATTTGAACTTGTTATCTTTGAATTCATAAAAAATGCAAACATTATCTGACATCACTGCATTATTGGTATTAATATAAATAAAATCGTTGGATTAATTCTCGCTATATCCTGTATCGTGTGTCCGTTGATATTTTATGTCTTATTTATACTTATCGCTGTTTGAACAGCAGCTACGAAAATTATATGTATAGTATAACTTTTTTGTGGTATTTTATTGCGTTACTTGGTTTTTACGGTTTTCAAAAAAAAGTAGGAGGTAATCAATTCGACACGTATGTATGTAATATTGTTGGAACTGCACAATATTCACATATATATTCTACGTGGGCTTCTAAATACATGTGCCCAATGTCATAAGTGTTTGTATGTATGTCCACGCATTTCTCCGAAAATACTTATCGGATCGTGATCATTCTTTTTGTGTTGGATTGTGTATCTCTCAACTTAGGGATTAGTGCAAGTTTCATCAAAATCGGTCCAACAGCTTTCAAGATATGGAGCATACAACCGAACTCCTTAGTGACAAACAGCACGAATGTGTAAATTGAGTTATTATGGGTATTTTGTCAATCCTTTCTTTATATCGTTCTATAGAAATTGCTCATTTTTAGTGATGGTGTACTAAAACTAAAAACAGATATAAAAGTTTTCACAAAAAATAAACCTACATCAAAAGCAAAACACTAAAAAGTGCAAGATAACTTTCGTTTCGGTTGTCGCTGTCGAAAAATTATAAAAACTATGAGGTAGATACCAAAGACAAATAAATAAATACCAAAGATAAATACGTAAACATATTTTTATTTTATGACTGTGAGAAAATTTACATGAACGAAAAAGGTGTGACCTTGTTCGTTCATGTAAAATTATAATGTCACAGTTGAAACCTACATATATAAAATTTATTATGCAAACCTATCTGTATTGCTGCACAAACACACAGATATGCTCAACGCCTATAAGAATTGTCATAGCACAAAGTTCTTATCTAAGCAGTTGCTATAAAAATTACACTGGTTTACTCACCACCTGAGATAACACTTTTTATTGCACTATACAGTGGTATACTACCAATTAAAAACAGTACTTATCTAATTGATAACTATGTAATTGTAATTTAAAACAGGATACAAAAAGAACGAAATGAAGCTGGGTTTCGTTTGAATCATCATCTTCCTGCACCTGTCCCATGTCACTTGGGGTCGGCGCAACACGTTTTTTTCTTCCATATCGTCAAATCCCCCGTCACGCCATCACTGACTCCCTTTTCTTTCATATCACTCCTCACACAGTCCATCCATCTTTTCTTTGGCCGTCCCCTCACTCTCCATCCATCCACATTTATATTCATAACTCTTTTAGTAACATGCGTTTCATCCCTCCTCATCACATGACCATACCAGGACAAACGGTTTTCTTTCAACTTTTCTGTCACTGGCGCCACTTTCAAACTTCCTCTTATATATACTCATTTCACACTGTATCATTCTTGTAACCCTCAAGCAAGTGAGCTCCTGTGAGCGAGCTGCATCTCCGGCACTTTCCTGGATAGAAAGAAGAGGACTACCCGTTGGATTAGTTTTCCGGCAACCCAGCTGTAGGCATTGGGTAGATGCGATGATTTGTATTCGAGAGGTGAGCGTGCTTACAGCTCCGGGACTATTCTGGAGAAATGGGAGCCAGCTTCTCTGGCGTCCTTAACGGGGATTGCATCCGCTAGCACCAACTGCGCTGGTGCCGGTGCTTGCACTAGTGCTGGCGTGCTGGGGTGCGTGTGGTGAGCGGCTTTATTGCTCCGGTACCATTCTGGACAAATGGTAGTGAGTAATCACGGTGCAACTCACATTTTCTCTTGAGTACCAGGGGCGAGTGCTCTCGGAGGCGTGACCTACCGAAGATGGTCCCAGACACCTCGTAAGGGGTTGCCTGGTATAGTGTGCCGCCTTTTTATACCGAAAGGTGGGTAAAGGTGGCCACTGTAGAAAATCTCAGTAGTTTGATTGGGTTATGTATCAATTCTTGTCATCTCAATATTCTCATCTCTGCTACATGCAATCTCTTTTCATCCTTATTTTTCACAGCCCAACATTCTGATCCATACAGTACGATAGGTCTAGGTCTATCACGGACTTGTAAATTTTCCCCTTTAACTTTATCCGTGTGTCTCAAGTTGTTCCTGGGTTTTATTTGAATAGCTGAAATTAATTTTCGGTTTCAGATGCAAACCATGTCATGTTCACTAAGAATTATCGCTTTTCTCACTTTATTTATCTTTTTCTCTTTTTTTTCAGATCGAAATAAACGGCGAGCCCAGTAGGTGAGGCAAGCAGATACTCCAACATTTTGTTTTTTTTTAATGATCGTGACGAAGAAAAATTTCTAGTCACACAGTGATTTTTGTATTAAAATTAACAAACATTTTGATAACGTGGAAAAATGATGTGCCTTAAAAGCTAAATCGGTGTAGAAATGTATATAAAATCATTTTGTATTACTTTTACAGACAATTAAGAAGTCATTCCGTTCGAAAGGAGATAAAATCGATGTAAAATCATGCCTGCATTCTGAAAGCGATGTACTATTGCCGTGTGATTGAGCCTTTAACAAAATGAATATTCACGAGATTGGGACCAAGAGACTAGCCATTTAATAGTGTACAAAAATATATATTATTATTGTGTGGTAAAATATTTATACAGTTTGCAGCCAATGAGGGCTATCGAGTTTGACTTTGCCGCTAGGGGCGCTGTTGTAGAGTGAGGTCTTAAAAATGTCATATGTCACCGTTTGTTGGTTTTTAGCGCAAGTTTATTTACTACTTTGTTGTGAATATTTGCCAATTATTGCAGATTAATCTATGTACAGGTTTTACCAATTAGTTTTAATAGAGTTTTATTGTAAAAATTTTCGGAAAAGAAGGGGTGTGCGCAAAAATGCATCATACTCGATTTATATTTAATGGCACTTCGACGGCATTAGAAATTATTTTAATACAAACTTTGCTTCCGTGCGCGTATAAGGACCTTATTCGACAGTGGCGCCAACTGGTGGGCACAAAAACGGTAGCCCTCATTAAATATATTACTGGATGCCATTTACTATTTAACACATTATCATTTTGGGCTTTATTAAAATAATATACGTTTTTACCATTATGATTATATTTTATGAGGAAATACGGTCGCAGACATCCAACTGTTTGGTTTGGTTTGGCTCTCGCCTATTTCCTCCTCCAATATTGGACCAATTTAAAAGATATTCCATAAACTGAAAAATAAAGATGAAAGATATTGGACCTATGTTTGCCTTTTTGATGATACATTATCTTTAGAAGCACAAGAACCCTCAAAAGATGCGCAAAATTGCGTTGTCAAAAGAGGCCGGTGTACAAATTTGACAACTATAAATGAAACTTTTTACTTAGGTAATTCAGTCGGATGTCTGCGACCGCATTTGCTTTTGAGCATTGATTAAGAGCCGGAAAACAGCTACTATTTCAGCACAAATTTCTCAATAACTACAAGATATAAAAAAAACCTTTTAATGCAATTTTTTGCGTCACATAGTTATCTAGTAAATGTACATTACATATATTTGATAACTGCAATAATAAATACACTAACTAACTGCAAGATAACTGCAATATCTGAAAAAAAAAATTCCTAACACACGTTTTTATTAAATCCCGAAACACCACGTTTTTCAATTGCTTTTTCAGCTTACTGGTGGCGAATAATAATCTGCAAAAAATGGTATGGACTGGGCATATAGTATACTAGTAAGCCACCAATTTTGTTTCAAAGTTTATTGTATTTGCACTTTTAAAAAAAATGTTGTCCACGCGGAAAAAGGCAATTTTAAACTGTGCGAAAGCGTCGTCTACGCGTAAGAATATGTTGAATATAAAAATAACTGGTTTTTCAAAATTTGAAAATTGAGGAGTTTATCAATCGATTCCATTTTTTTTTTATTGTAATAAATTGTCTAAATAATGCCTTATAAACCGTTGCGCTCGCGCGAGGCATTCAGTCAGTCTCGCTCAAGGGATTGTGGACGACGGACCTGTGTCGTTTTTATTGTTGTCATTGTTTTTTTAATCATATATCTTGTAGTTATTGAGAAATTTTCGCTGAAAAAGTAGCTGTTTTCTGTTTTTGGCTCGTGAAACTTGTAGGGGCTCTTAACAGATTCTTAATTCAAATTTACAATGGAGAATTTGAATTTAGAATATTCTATTCAGATTTAAACTAACCATAAATGGTTAATAAGTTTTTATAAATAAGGCTGTTTATTTACATAAATGTATTTAAAATGTTTAATATATGTGTGTTATTGAATGAATGATTTAGAGACTGTTATTGTAAAGAAACAATTTGTTTTGTAAACGAGAACTTATGGTGCTAAGGTGTTCCTTAACTTACAAGAAATATATTTATCAATAGTTATAACTGTGTTACTAACATTAGGTTGTAATTTATTAAGAGTTTACGCGATAAGTATAACCACATTGGCTGTCTCTTATTATTTTGATAATAAATTGTACAATTTTAATGTATTACATGTACTTAGTTTAAGAGTAATTTAAATAAGTATATTCTTGTTTAGATTGTAAAGTACTTAATTATAATGTGACAGTATTTTAGAGTACTTAAGTGCGGAAAAACTTAAATTAAATTATCATAAAAAATCATACGGTCATGAAAAGTAATATTGCCTCAATTATACAAAATGTAAAGGAAAGGCGTGGTCATATTTTAAACTGCTTCTGCCCATAGGATTGGTCAAAAGCACAGATAATATATTACTAGCATCAGTGGTGTCTCATCCCATACAAAGAAACCGTGCCGACGTACTGTACTGATTATACTAATTATTTTTTGTACATCGATGGCGTTCGTTTCCTTTCGATGAATATAGATGTTGATCTATCTATCGCCGTGGAACGGAACCGAAAGCGATCGATTTAGAAAAAATAATCGGTATAATCAGATGAAAAACGCTAGTGAATACGACACTGTTACTTTGTATGGGATGAGGCATCTGTATGCTAGTATTATATTATATGTGCTACATACAGATGCCTCATAAGGTACAAGGAAACCGTGCCGACGTAACTAACGTTTTTCGTCTGATTAAACTGATTATTTTTTTGTACGTCGTTCGCGTTCGGTTTCGTTCCACAGCGATGGATAGATGGTGTTACCAGCGACTTGCAAGTAAAAGGGTTTACTCGGTTCGTGAATATTTTTTCTTTAAATACATTGTTTTATAGTATATTTTTTGCACGTTTTTACAGTTTCATTGCACCAAAATGTGTTACATAAACAAATTTAAACAATCGAGTGGAATGCCTCAGAAATTTAAAAACGCGCCATCTAGGGGCATCAATTTTAAATGATCCGTTCAAATAATCTTTGAAATGTGAATAAAGAGCCCAATATTCCATCATTTTTTGCTTAGGAGAGTTGATTAAACAAGAACATACAATTTTATGTTCAATGCCAGAAAATGTTAATTGTACACACAATTCAATAAAAAATTGGTGTATATGGGTAGGGCTCAAACAAAATGTACCTTTAAAAAAAAAATCGCGGTCACCTGTTTGCTCCTAAATTTTAGTATATTATGGTAATTTCTATCTAAGAATTTTATTTGTTGCATTAAAATAAATACATCAAAATTGATGTTTGCAAAGAAAATACACAAAATCTTCAATTTACACAATACTTAAGTTCATAAAACTTTTAATAATTTATTTGCTCCATACAAAACATAAATGTCCATGCGCAGTCCGTCGATAAGGTTTTCATTTTTATTTTTTTATGACGCTGTTAATTTCATTTATTTTTGTCTTCATTGTTAGTATGGGAGTTAATTCAAAGAACTTTGTCCGTAAATCTCGCAAAAAATTATAATTGCTTACAAAACAACAAATAAAAAAAGTCCCATAAAATCTTCTGGTGTGTTACAAGTAATGTGTTACACGGTAGCTTTCGTAGTTTAGTGATAACCACACTAGAACATATTTTGTAGGGTAGCAACACCGTATACCAACAGCTGTCATGTGTCAATTTAATGTCAACCATTTAGTCTTGTAACAAAAGTGAAATGATTTGGTGTAGTGTTTTTTCCCTCCAAAAAATTGGTTATTAAACACAGAATTTTCAAGATAAGTGTTTATCTTTCGTTATATTGAAGTATAGATACTAAATAAATACCTTTTTGTGTCGTATATTATGGCTTTCTTTCCAATATTTCTTTGAATTTGCGGCTGCTATAGTCAAGTAAACACTAGAATTTTCTCGTGTGTTCGCTCTGGTGTGTTATGTTGTGTTACGTAACACACTCAACACACAATATAACTTAGGGAAATATAATATTGATGATTTATACGATTTATCATAATTACTCTTAAATGTAGTAAGATTTTTTAGTAAATGTTGATACAATGTAATCCTGCCTTTACAGGGTTCCAGCGTGTTACAAAATTTCCAGTGTGTTGCATTTTAATTTGTGTTTTTTTACGTTTTCTAGTGCGTTATGGTACAAATTTTGCGAGCCCCACCCATAAAGCGCCATCTAGTGATATTTATTTGAACCAAATTTTCTTTCTTAGCGTTGCGACCCCGTTTCAAAAGTCAATATCCAAAAAAAAACGGAATTTTCGCTCCTAATTGTCATCAGTTGATTAAAATTAGTATGGGAGATTTTTGTTTTGAGAATTTAATATGGCTTCGTTGAGCAAAGTCGTTCATTTCCATTGGCAGAAGCAGTTTTCAAAGTATGACTATCCATTTCTGTTTCACCTTGTATATCAGATCAATATAAAGACCAGTTATATCTCTGTGTTGCTAAAATAAGACACGATAAATAAGATGTTTGAATTAGGGCCGATTTTTTAATAGTCTCATAACTTTTAACTGAGGAATAAAAAATATCAAAATTTAAAAAAACCTACTTCACATGTTTATTTCATGCTACATAATTTATCTAGTACATAGTAGATACGCATCTATTGAACACGTAATTATGACAGGATATTTTGCGAAAACACCCCGATTCCAACAGTAAAACGCCCATAACTTTTGAACGGCTGATCGGATTTTATTCAAACATGGCTAAGAACACTCTCGACACAATCACCTTTCAAACAAAAAAAAAAAATACTAAATCAAAATCGGTTCATCCGTTTAGGTGCTATGATGCCACAGACAGACACACAGATACACGGCAACAGACGTCAAACTTATAACACCCCCCTTTTTCCGATGGGGGTTGAAAATGGCGGTTTGACATATTTTCTATAAAAAACCTGTCACACCGCCATTTTTATTCCTAAAAGTTAACAGACTATTGAAAAATCGGGCCTTAGAAGATTAAATAGTCTACTTAGTATTACACGTGGTATTAGAAATCGCTATTCCTACTATGGTGAAGGTTCTCTATAAGTCATCATCTGCCTAGCCTTTTCCCAACTATATTGGGGTCGGCTTCCAGTCTAACCGGATTCAGCTGAGTACCAGTGTTTTACATGGAGCGACTGCCTATCTGACCTCCACAACCCAGTAACTGGGTAACAGCGGTACCCCTTGGTTAGACTGGTGTCAGATCTCAAGCTTCTGACTACTCGTAACGACTGTCAAAGATCTTCAAATGACAGCCGGGACCAACGGCTTAACGTGCTTTCCGAGGCACGGAGGAAACTCGGTATGTTGAAATGGTCACCCATCCACGGACCGACCTCGTCTTGTCATATGAAGGTTCTCTATAAGTATTCTCTTAAAATAAGTATACTCGAATTCGTTGCAGCAATCAAATGTATAAAGATCTTAATGTTATTTTATTATGATTACTTTTACTATACTATTTTTTAATACTTATCATAAGACGAAGTAATAATCTGTGTCCATTCTAGCAGCAGGCGTTAAAATTTATTATATTGAGTATTTTAAAAAGTTTTAAAAGAATGAAAATTTTGAGAGAAATCAAGAATCAAATCCTTCTGCCAAAACTTATACATATCACTGGAAAAAAGTAAACTGATGAACTAGAACCAGATGAAAAAAAAAATAGCCATAATTGAATATGAATAAAATATAATTAATGGGTAAAACGGGGTGAACAAAAACGCACGCGGATTGTAAATCGATACAAAACTTTGGTTAGGTTGTTCACTTTAATTCATACAAACAAAAAATTCTAACAAAGCATTGATATTTTTAATCATATAAAAATTCATCATCATCGTTTCAGCCGAAAGACGTCCACTGCTGGACACAGGCCTCCCCCAGGCGTCGCCACATTGACCGATCCCGTGCGTCTCGCATCCAGCGCCTTCCCGCAACCTTAACCAGGTCATCGGTCCACATAGTGGAAGGCCTTCCAACGTATCGTCTTCCGGTTCGCGGTCGCCATTCCAGAACTTTTCGGCCCCATCGACCATCCATTCTGCGAGCAATTTAAAAATCGGTCAATTTCAATTTATTTATTCAAAATCTGTTTACACTATAACATACAAAAAATCTGCCAAACTGTAAAACAGTTTGTCGGCAGTGTTTTTAAATTCCGCAAGAAATATCAAGAAAGTGAAAATCCCTTTCAAAGTTTTGTTACGATTCACCCCTGCGTTCCTATTTACCCCGTTTTACGGTAACTGTAACTATTTAATGTTTGTTCGTTTATAAGTAGAAATAGTGTTTGTATAGTTATGTGATTTTACTTAATAACAGTATTTTATTCTATGTAGTGCTGTAAATGCACAACTTAAAACAGAACCCGCACAATAAACGTGTACAAAACTATAATTTAAAGTGCATAATATTTTTTGGATAGCCTTTAAAGGTTTATACTTTTTAGGGTTCCGTACCCAAAGGGTAAAAACGGGACCCTATTACTAAGACTCCGCGGTCCGTCTGTCTGTCTGTCTGTCACCAGGCTGTATCTCATGAACCGTGATAGCTAGACAGTTGAAATTTTCACAGATGATGTATTTCTGTTGCCGCTATAACAACAAATACTAAAAACAGAATAAAATAAATATTTAAGAGAGGCTCCAATACAACAAACGTGATTTTGTTGCCGTTTTTTTGCGATAATGGTACGGAACCCTTCGTGCGCGAGTCTGACTCGCACTTGGCCGGTTTTTAGTAACAAATCTGCATGTACGCGATCAACTTCTCCTTCTGCCTGCCCTTGTCCTATGTTACTAGGGGTCGGTGCAATGCGTTGTTTTATTCCATTCCGTCCTGCCAACCGTCACACCATCACTGACTCCTTTTTCCCTACGAGGTCAAATGATAAACTTATAATTTCAGCTGGAGCAGCTACCCATCACGTATGCTAGGTTTTCGCATTAAAAAAAAATCTTCTGAAATGCTCATGCGTACTGCGGTACCACAGGGAGAAAGCGCAGTTATGTGGGACTCCAACCCTCTAACACTCCACGGTGTCAGGGACATGGGCACGCGTTAGCACTCCTTCGTGAACCCACCGCGGCTGTCCGTCACCGGACCCTCCTCTAGAGATAACACCTTATCACCTGCGCACCAGAACACATTGTACCTCGTGACCTCCCCAGGGGCCATACCAGCACATGGGCGCCAGACGACCCCGTGTATGGCACTCTTGGTCTCTCTGTGACGGGTCAGGTAGCCATCTCACCTACCACTTTTCGACCGCAGTGGATAAGGCCCTCCCCTGCGGCCCCACCGCGTCGGCCTTCAGTCGGTGGCGGCCCCCATTCAGGCAGCAAAAGATAGGGAGAGCGGCGGTTTAATCGGCAAACGCCTTGACAAGCGGCCCCTCTTCGGGTTCCACTTTGCTTCACCGTGGGTGACCAAGCCAAGGCTACTGACCCCCCAGCCTCGACAATGCGGGTACCCATCGGGGGGCCACGGAGTTTTCCCTGAAGATTTCAAAATTGACCCTGTATACTTCACATTTTAAAGCTACTAAGAGAATAATAAATTTACAAACATAAAAATAAAGAATTGAAAATAAATTTCCTTAAATTCGAAAAACTTTTGAAAAATATGTTTCATAGAGTCGTTTCCAAAAAATATTATGTGACTTTAAACTAGTATATAACAATCAGTCGTTGGCTGTATTCAATGTATTTATAAATATAAGTTCGTATTTCACACATTATTTTTTAAATTTCATTTTCTAAACACAACTTTAGGTGTTAATAGATCATGTACCTGAAATTAATTCTGATAACATATTTTGTTACTATACATTTTACTTAAGAACATGTAATATTAATTTATAAAACAATAATATTGTTACAAAATAAAAGTAATTATAACAACAAGTTCGGCTATTACTTATTTCGAATTCAACGCCCGCCATTTTGAATCCGAATTATTACTAAAACGTGCGTACAATTTCGTTTCGAAGTTTGAAAAGTTATAAAATTTCGAGGAGGAATGGAGACGATGAGAATTACGTAAATAGTCAGGTTTTGGTGAATGTGGTGGAATGGAGATTTACATTCGGAACGCGCTCCACGCTATTAAAAGTGGAAGACGAACTGTTCGCTCCTGAGTCAAGGGGTGTTAGCGGGAAGCCGGGAACACACCCTGAGATATGGCACGTGATCTTTGTTTAAAGGGATATAGTTGTGAAGAACGGAAAATGGAGGTGACAGATTTTGAAAAAGCTCTAATTCTTAGCTATTTTGGATTCCTTTGAAGAGTATATATATGCTCTCCTTCAAACGCCGCTGTGTTGCTACGGAATTTGTTGCGCCACTTCTTTCCCGCTTCAATAAATATAATAAATAAACTTTTATTTGGAACCATTTAGGAATTAAACAAAGTACAATGGATGGTGTGTGTGTGGGGGTATGTGTATATAATATGTGTGTGGGTGTGTTTGCATGTGTGAGTTGTTATGTTTAGTTACATTACCACAAGCTGTTAAGTTGAATCGTAGGATATGGGTCTTAACCACACTGTCAAATTCTTCTTTAATAAATTTTCAGTCATAGGGCAATGATATTCAAATAAACAGATACGTTATACACTCACAAAACAATTGAAAAAAGTGTTCCGCGCAGCAGCGGCAACACACATACACACTTTTCATTCATCTAACATTAAAAAATATTTATTTTAATCAATAAATAAATAAATTACAAATACACACGATGGCATTTTTTTATTTTGTTTTTGTTTCAACAAAGCCTATCGCTCTTCGCCATGCGTGACATAAACTAAAGACTAAGGTCACAATTGTGACCTATTCGAGTCTTCAAAATGCGCACGCTCATAACATATCTGTTTATTTGATTATCATTGTCATAGGGTAAATTTTTAAGATGCTATTTATTTTATTATAAAGTTTGGAGTTTCAATACTATATAGCAAGTGGCAATAAGCGGGCTTTTTCGAGGACCTGTCTATTGTATTTTTACATTCGGAAATTGCTTTGTCAGTCTAAAATGAATGAATTATTTTTTACTGATTTGATTGTCACCTTAGGAAGAGACAGGCAAGACAAGGAGACATTCAAAATATCCAAAGAAATCGCGAGAGCATGAAAATTCTGTTGATCTGACCAAATTACTATTTAGGCCAGTAATTTAACGACACCAATTTTAAGTCATTTAATTTACGATTTCGACGCAACCGCACGGAAAATCAGCATCGATATCAAAGCACCGCTATTTGCCTTCAAACGACGCGAACAAACTTATTCGACTCAGCTATAAAATGGCAAATTTCTGACAAAAAGCATCGTAAAAGTGATTGCGGCGTCGAAAAGCCTCGAACGGAGGCTCGATCGTAAACTGAATTGGCCTAGGAACTGTTTAATTGCGAACAGTAGCTTGCAATTAAATATACGTAAAACGAGTACTGGATATAACTCTTGTTTGTTTTGGTAGGAGAAAATATTGTCTAACAAGATATCAAGATGAAGAATTTACAACCCAGGGTCGATTTTCAAAATATTCAATATAGGTTACCTACAAGTTTTGGTATCACAATAGTAAAATAAGGTCTTTAAATTTCATCGAATTATCTCACACGCTTTCAGAGTGCTCTTCGGCACTTAGATCAGTGCTAAACTTTGCATAATGATCCCAAAATTGGAACATAAAAAAAAAACATTAAAAAATCTTTTTTAAAACAAATGGAAGACAATGAAATAGTTGATCGATTGGCAAAAGATGCTTGTGATGATGGGTTACTCAGTCCATACCTTCCCGTGCACAGTGATTTTTTGTATACAGTTAAAGCAGAATGCAGTAAAATGTGTTCGACCAAAGGTCACTGAGCAAGGGAATCTGGTATCGAACGATCCAACCAACACTTTTGCGTTGTCCATGGTTCGACCAGGCAAACATGAGTGGAGCAGAAATCGTAATGGCTCTTCGGCTTCGATCGGAACACATACCAATGAACAGTTTTGCCTATCTTATAGGTAAAGTTGCTTCACGAAATTGCCCGGAGTGCAGTATAGTGGAAGACACTTACCATATACTGATGGAATGCGTCCGGAACGAGACCGAAAGAATTTCAATCCTACCTAAGTCACTAGATGTAGGAAGATGCAACAGTGTTCTTCCGTCACCTTTGTCAAGGGAGGCAAGAGCTTTGTATAGGTTAGCCCAAGCAGGCTTTAGAACATAGGGATTGGTCAATTAATTTAAAATCTTAGTTATTATTTATTTTTATTAACTTTGTATACTTACGAGGCTGGCATAATCGCTTCGCGATTAAAGCCTTTTTTCAAATAAAGAAAAAAAAAACAAGCTTTTTTCGTATTCTTCTCGGCAATGAAAGGGTCATTTGATGGCTGTGCACAATAAATATCTAGTCCGCCGTCTTGGGCCGTCCGCCATATTGGATTTAGAATGACGTTACTTAGATAACCATGCATTATCATCCAAACTAAACGTGTGTGCAAAATTTCATCTTACTCCGTGGAGGATAACTGTTTAAAAATTTAGTTGTAAGATTTGACTCGAACAAACTTACTAAAATTATTAAGTAACTATATTTATTATGTTGAAGAGCCATTGGCTACTGTAGTCTTGGCAGTTGATGCATAGAATACGTCTGAACCTTCACGATTCAAACCGTGAGGGATTTGCTCAGTTTCTTCCGTCGTGTTAAGAGAAAATCCGGTCGCAGACATCCGACTGAATTTCCTATGTAAAAACAACTTCAGTTTATGGAATATATCTTAAATTGGTCCAATATTGGAGGAAGAAATAGGCGAGAGCCAAACCTCGAATTATGAAATTTTTCTTAAAAAATTCAGTCGGATGTCTACAACCGCATTTCCTCTTAAGGCTGACCTAGTCGACGGCACGAACAATTTTTTGTGTAAAATGCATGCTATCTCATCTGACAACACGTGCGAAAGAGATAGATGCGGCGATGAGCAGTAAGAAGCTAGGCCGCGTACGAATTAGCACTTTTGCAAATTTGTAGCGAAATTTTATAAACAGACCTTGTTACAGTATGGATATCATGGAAAAACTACAAAATGTATATTTTCAAAATAAAATTATTTGCATTGTTTAGCTACTAATCTATCCCTACATGGTGACTGTTTTGTAATTTTCCTTCTTCTTATGGTATTTATTTCCGCGCAAAGATGCGTTAAAATTAGTGTTGAAATATGGAACTTTCGACGCTCATAACTTTCAATTTTTTTTAACGTGACAACATCTAATAAATTGATGAACGACGGCTGCATGCACGAAAAAGAGTCCCGTTACGCTCTTTGTAACGTTACGATCGGAGCGAGAGCGCTACACGAGCGAGCGAAAGGCACGATCGGCTTGAGCATTCGGCTTTCATCAATGTTTTGTTATGACGTTGTCACGTTAAACTATCGTCCGTAAACCGACTTTACAGACAACCAATTTTTTTTTTACTTTTTTGTTTTCATATAGGGTTAGATAATGATGAGACAAATTGACATCATACAGGGCTATATAATTAATATCGCCATACTACGTTTGTATGGAAGAATGATCGACTAGGGTAACCTTAATAGTACCTCCAGCTAACCAGGACTAGCAGATAATGAAGCTACCCACAGTTACACAAGTTTATAGTCCTCGTAAAAAGCACACGGCCCATCGCGGTAGACGCCAATTAATTAATGAGCCAACTTGAAAATATATTACCCCACCGGGACTCGAAAGGTGTTACGCATAACGGCTCTTACTCCTCGCTTCATACTTAAAGACTTCTGAACGTAAAATGAAATTTTATTGTTTTTGTGTTATGTTGACGCACGTTTCATTTGTTGTTAGAGTAATATAAAGTGTGCTTTTTATTGTTTTTAGTTGACTGGTTGATAGCTCTAGTGTTGGGATTATTTTTAGTTTAATGTAGCGGCATTCTAAGCTATGGCGTAGTTTGCCAGAAGTGTCAAAGTACGACGCCCGTTTGTCATTTCTCGATTTTTTTAAATAAAAAAAAAATGGAGGAAATCAATTCGACAGGTACGTATGTAATATTGTTGGAATTGCACAATATTCATTCACATAAGGGACGTACTCATACGTGTGCCAAATTTCATAAGTCTATGTTTGTTTGTATTTATTTATGTATGTTACTCCACACATTTCTCCGAAACTACTTATCGGATCGTGATCATTCTTCATTGGATTAACTATATCTCAATTTAGGGAAAAGTGCAAGTTTTATCTAAATCGGTTCAGCAGTTTTTAACATATGGGACATACAACCGAATTCCTTAGCGACAAACAGCACGAATGTGTAAATTTATTTATTATGGGTATTTTGTCAATCCTTTAGGCACCATACTAAAGACATTTTTGCGCCCTTTATATTTGGAGACTTTTCACAGAACATAGTTTACTATCATAATAAATATCATGCCGTTGAAAAAACCTACTTAACCAGGATTTTTTTAAAGATTAATATCTAATTACAGTTATTTGCCTGGGTTATTAATAAAAATCTCTGAGCTGTGTTGCACCTGTAAACAAAATACTCTATAGAGATTTTGAATTAAGAGTCTTTGAAATAAAAAAGCAAATCTTTGCAACTTTTGTAGCCAATACAAATAAATGCTTACTATAAACTTCTAAAGCACCACAGCACTCTCCAAAAGCGACTTAACAGCCTCATTTATAACAGCGATTTAGTGTCTTTGTGTGCAGAATCACGGAATGTCTACGTTATCTCGCGCGCTTATCGGAATCCTCCCTCCGAAGACGGTCATTGGTCAGATAGTCGCACATTTACGCCCCACACCAAGACATTATACGGCTACCCGTGTCACTTACACGCTGAAAAAGTTTGAGACCCTTTGTATACCGTTCCTTTCCATGGAAACCTACGCTTGCGAATATGCAACTAACTTCATATTTTGCTTGAGAATTCAAAAGTAACTATATATAATTTAATAAAGTAGTGTCGTCATAATCAAATAATTTAATTCAATAGAATACCCCATAAATGGTATAATAATATACTCCACCTGATATTCTCTTCCCGTGACAGCTGGGTCACTTGATTGGCCAAAGAAAACGACATCAGTTGCCATGCGCTTTTAATTCAATGTATAAATTGATTTAAAACTAAATAGATGAATCACACAAGTTACTAAGTAATTAAGCTAGTTAGTAGTTTATTTCATTTTCATTAAATAATTGAAAAAGTACCTACATTTATTGAAAATGACAATCAACGGTAACACTTATCGTGACGTAGTCTTAGGCCAACGTGGGTAGAGAATACCAGGCGGAGTATATTATTATACTATATGATACCCTACTTTTCGAGGTAAAATTGGAAGTACTCATAAACGACTACGTTACCAACGAAGAACAACATTGTTTCCATATATTTGTGTATAAAAAAAAAAAAAACATAATTTCTAAGAAAATGAAAAGAAAAAAATATTAATATGTGACCCGCACAGGAGACACGATAAAGAAGTATACAATTAAACACGACATATGACGTTAGGTTCATAAAAAATATAAATTAAGTTTTTTAAAAGTAATGATGATAAAAGGAAAATTGGTACTTCTTTTGAGCTGGGACAGGTTTTTGTTCGTCGAAAAGCAGAATAGCCTAGGTATACCGACTGGGCACTTTATTAATTGACAATCAGGGAGTGAAAGAACTCAAGAACAACTTTTAGGTTATATGGGACCATAATAGAAATCGTGAATGATTGAGCACGAGAATCTATATGAGCAGGATACAAAAAGATTGCTAGAAAAGTAATTATATACCTACGTATATTGCAAAACAGCATTAGCTTTTTCTATAATTTTTATTCTTCTCCTTTCTCTGTTATATATTTGAAACGTATAATATTAGTATATTCAATAATATTGTATGTATGTATTTTATGTTATTATGTCTAAGTAATATTATTTAAGTATGATACAAGTATGTTTTTGTACACATCCAAACGTTGTCTGTAAGATATTGCCCTGTGCGATTAGTCCGCCTATTGTACACTTGTTTTTAGAGTGTTTGTGCTGTACAATAAATAATATGATAAATATATAAGGGAAACACAATCAGCTGCTTCATACAAGGTGTTAAAAAATAGTACTAACAGAATATTAGTTTTATGGGTTGTTTCATTAGCCGACAGGCTAATAAATTACTAAAACACTAAACGGTTAATGATCGCGATTTAAATAAGGTGCTAGAAGTACAAGATATTATGTTACAAGGGTTTATGTTACACAGGTATTTCTTGAAGTTTTTTTTAGAATAATTAAAAGTTCAATGCGTCTGCTAATTAGCATACTAGAATAGGTTCAGAAACAGCCAGTTCTTGGCTTGATCATTAAAAGTAAAGCACAATATAATGACTAGCTACTAAACCAGGAAAACACCTCGATTTTCCAAAGAATATAAAAACCCGTTAAACTTTTCAACGAAATTAAAGTATGATTTGTTATTAATTTATTGAAAGGTATCAGGCTACATAGCTTCCTCATTAAACATTATCAGAAAAAAATATGAAATCAACTATAAGTAATCGTTGTAAAGAAGTGAACTAAAAAATAAAATTAACCGAATAAAAAAGTATTTCTGGAATTTTTATTTCCTCGCCCTCTCACTCAAAACGACCTGCAGTCCTGCACTCGATTTAGTCAATAACATGGACAAAGCCAGGGCATTTGATCAAGCCCAAGAAAATCGTCAAGCTTTTATATTTATTTATTAAAACTTCATGCAACATAAAAGTACATAGGCGGACTTAATGACTTAGGCATTCTCTACCAGTCAACCAAGGGCGGTGAAGAAATAGCATGGCAGGTGCATAAAAATAGAAATAATAATATTATAAACGCAAAATTAGTACAAAAGTATATAGTTAGAATAAATATACTTAAATATTTCCTATAATAAATACTATATATAAAATAATATATATATATATATATATCCCGGAAAACTCTTCTATTTTTATCTTATGAATGGAGTAAAATACATGACAATACCTAATACCGGGCTTAATCGTTTGATAATGTGAGTCAACCCACACAAGAAGAATAATTCACTTGTAATAGGCATTTCTTGAAGATTTTAATAGTAGGTAGGTAGTGGAAATAAAAAGTGAATTCGTGGAAAATATGGCGCCATCTGTGCCTCGCACCATATGTGACTTGCACCATCTCACTCAATACGACCTGCAACCATTGATATAATTATATAAAAATATCAATGCCTGCAATCAATTTGGTAATTAACGAGGAAAAAGCCAACACGCTTGATCTAAGAGAAGAAAAAAAAAAAAAACTTTTTAACAAAAATACAACCGACTTACAAATAAAAACACTACAAAGTGAAAAATAACTTCAATTTGTAAGTCGGTTGTATTTTTGTTAAAAAGTATTTTTTTTTTTTCACTTTTTAGTTGTGGTTCATAATGGACCAATTCTCCAAAGTGAAGCCAGAATAGATTTACCCAGAAACATGCAACTTAGACAAAAACAGTGGAATTAGAGTATACCAGGGTGAACTGTTCAACCTGCGTACCCCTTTAGAGCGTGATAGTGTGATGTTATGTTATGAAATGATGTAAACAATAAACAGACATCCGATTGCAGCAATCCCGAGTGATTTGCCGTCATTTATTAAAGAGTTCTGATGTGTATCTCCGAAGTTCTTTCCCAGATCTTGATGAAAATTAAATGGGACCACATGACAAACACCAGCTTTCAAATAAAAAAAGAATCATCAAAATCGGTTCACCCAGTAACAAGTTCTGAGGTAACACAGATAAAAAAAAAAAAAAAAAAGTCGAATTGAGAACCTCCTCCTTTTTTTGAAGTCGGTTAAAAATTGTCAAGCTTTTACATCCTGGAAACTATTGAAAACAGTAAAACAACTAGATACACGACATTACCTTATACCGGTGTTAATCGTGTGATAATAATGTGAGTCAACCCACACAAGAAGAAGAATTTACTTGCACTAGTACTTGTAGGAAGCGGAAATGAAAAGTGAATTCGTGGAAAATTTGGCGACATCTGTACCTTGCACCATCTGTGACTTGCACCATCTCACTCAATACGACCTGCAACCATTGATATAATTATATAAAATATCAATGCCTGCAATCCATTTGGTAATTAACGAGGAAAAAGCCAACACGCTTGATCTAACACAAGAAAATTGTCAAGCTTTTACATCCCGGATACTAATGCAAACAGTAAAACAACTAGAAACACGACATTACCTTCTACCGGGCTTAATCGTGTGGTAATGTGAGTCAACCCACACAAGAAGAATAATTCACTTGTAATAGGCATTTCTTGAAGATTTTAATAGTAGGTAGTGGAAATGAAAAGTGAATTCGTGGCAAATTTGGCGCCATCTGTGCCTCGCACCATATGTGACTTGCACCATCTCACTCAATACGACCTGCAACCATTGATATAATTATATGAAAATATCAATGCCTGCAATCAATTTGGTAATTAACGAGGAAAAAGCCAACACGCTTGATCTATCACAAGAAAAACTTTTTACAAAAAATACAACCGAAAACACTACAAAGTGAAATTTTTTTTTTCACTTTTTAGTGTTTTTATTTGGAAGTCGATTGTATTTTTTGTAAAAAGTTTTTTTTTTCACTTTTCAGTTGTGGTATATAATGGACCAGTTATATAGGCTAGGTACCAATAATGCCCAAAGTGAAGCCAGAATAGACTAACCCAATAACATGAAACGCAAACAAAACCGGTGGAATAAAAGTATACCAAGGTGAACTGTTACCCTGCGTACCCCTTTATAGCGTACTAGTGTGATGTTATGTTATGAAATGGTGTAAACAATAAACAGAAATGCGATTGCAGCTATCCCGAGTGATTTGCCGTCATTTATGGAAGAGTTATGATGTATATATCTCCGAAGTTCTTCATCAGATCTTGATGAAAACTAAATGGGACCACATGACAAGCACCAGCTATCAAATAAAAAAAGAATCATCGAAATCGGTTCACCCAGTGACAAGTTCTGAGGTAACACACATAAAAAAAATATAAAAAAATACAGCCGAATTAAAAACCTCCTCCTTTTTGGGAAGTCGGTTAAAAATTGTCAAGCTTTTACATCCTGAAAACTAATGAAAACAGTAAAACAACTAGATACACGACATTACCTTATACCGGGCTTAATCGTGTGGTAATGTGAGTCAATCCACACAAGAAAAAGAATTCACTTGCAATAGGCATTTCTTGAAGATTTTTACGAGTAGGTAGTGGAAATGAAAATTGAATTCGTGGAAAATTTGGTGTCATCTGTGCCTCACACCATCTGTGACTTGCGCCATCTCACTCAATACGTCCTGCAACCATTGATATATACAAAAATATCAATGCCTGCAACCCATTTGGTAATTAACATGGAAAAAGCCACCACGCTTGATCTAACACAAGAAAGCCGACAAGCTTTTACATTCCGGTAACTAATGAAAACAGTAAAACAACTAGATACATGACATTACCTTATACCGGGCTTAATCGTGTGGTAATGTAAGCCCGGACAAGTGCGACGTTGTTTTAATTGAGTTTTCTTCCCTTTGCACCTTTGTGGCGACGAGTGGTGTCGCCGTGTCGCCTTATCACCCTCGAGGTGGGCAGAGTGAGGTGCAGTCGAACACATGAACTGGATGAATAAAAATTAGAAGAAAAAGTGAGACTTAATTTTAAGATTAAAAACTTGATGAGATTTTGAATCTAGGATATAATTTTAGATTGTTTAGAGACAGTCTCAGAGTGCCGATCCGATAGCTTCAATTTCTTGCCGTTTGAATTGCTGCGACTGGAAATGTGATCCGTGTATTGTGAATGTAAATTTTGTATTGAAACTGCAAATTGTCTAACAGCAACTGCTAGAAGATTTCAGCATTGGCTGCTCCAAGCAGTCCGTCTACGGAGGCTCATACGATAATGACAATTGTTTATAGTTCCCATGTAGTTCATTCATTCTAATCACACTTGGCAGATGTACAAAATTTCAACTGTTCTTAGCATCACAACAACGATCATAAGCTCATAAAGAGTCCTTTACAGACGAGATCATTGTCTAAAGAACACTTTGTTTTACAAAATTATGATATCACTTTAATAGCCAACATTTTTCCGCCGAGCGGCAGTCAGCGTCGGCGTCGGCGTCTCTCCACAACGTTGTCGTCTCATTTAATCGCCACATTACATGCAAAGTGCATCTCTTACATGTAAAACAGTCCCGGCGGGTATTTAAATTTTCGCCTTTCCCCGTAATTCGTTGAGTGCAGACAAAGGCTTTCAGAGGAAACATTGTTAATGTGTTGCCCAATGCATTTTACCTGACACGCGTGGCTTTACATCTGCGAGGGCGCCATGTTTTTGAAGAAGTGGCGCGGAAATTGATAAATTAGATAAAGTTACTCAAGCGGGAGAAAATTAGCATTGTTTTGCCATTCCACAGTTTGTAGCTTCAAAACGAGATAATCCTCAGTTGTCAGTAGGTTCACAAAGCTATCGAAATACAGTTAAAGTGAACGTACGAGCAGTTTAACCGCAATTAAGCTTTTACGACGAAGAAAAACGGGAAAAACAGTGCGAAATAGACATTCGAAAATAGCGGCGAAGAGTCAACAAACGAATTTCCGACGTGTCAAAGTAAATCTCTAGCCGACAATACGAATGGCAATAAAATCCGCCGTCGGGGGTTGAACTGGCGATTGGTAAGCTGCCCGCCCGCCCCTACCACGAACTGATTCCGATAAAATGTTAATAGACACAGATTTTTGGGTGGCGATAAAATACATACAAATGCTTTGATTCGGTTTGTAGTGTTTTGCACCTATACTTTTTTATTTAATTTTAAAATCGAAAAAGTTTAAATGTTTGTCCTTCTCCACCTCTTTCAGCATAAGAATTCCCTGCCGGTGTCTGTTTTTCCTGTTGGATACAACGTGGGAGTCTTTAAGTCAAGAGTGAATAAGTTTCTTCTAGGCAAGCATGCTTCATCGTCGACCACATCATCGCTTACCATCAGGTGAGATAGTGGTCAAGCGCTAGCCTATAAAAAATAATATTAAAAAAAAAGATCTGGTAAGAGAACTTAGGCTGTATCTGTATTGAGCTTTGGACCTGCGTAGGCCTACGTCTCGGCTACGAAGCCTCTACGCCGCTATGAAACCTACGCTGCACAACGAGTCTCTTGTACGTACAATGTTACTATTGATTGAAAACCTTAGAACTGCAGTTGAACTATCCCGTAGATCTTTTTTTGCAATAAAAATGGTTCAGTAAATTGTAAAGAAAATACACATCATACTCGTACGTACAGAGAATTCAACGTGTTTTCAAAGAGCTTACCTACATGAGTAGGGGTGGTGTACTAAGCTGTGTTAAAAAGGTCTACTTTTCGCAGTTTTCGAGAGGATCGAGTAAAACGGTGTAATTTGTGAGATAAGCGGCGGTTTAGCTGGACGCTGGGCGCCGATAGAGATCAGCCAATAAGAGGGTAGCGCGATAGAGTGTGGTCTAAGCTTTAGTTTTTTACAGATAAGGATTATGGATTGATTACATTGGGGGTATCTGTGGTTTTTGCTGACCGCTGTTCTTTTATCGCTGGTATTATAAAGATCTGCGTGTACCGCGCAAACTATTCTTGCTTGGTAGTTGATATGATGGAAATCATCTCTTGTTGAGATTGATCGAATAATTTGCTCCTCACTATGATTTCAGTTCGATGTTAGTTACCTGCCATTAATTCTAATGACCTTCTTCTTGTTACAGCAAAAGAGCGCACACTCGCTCTGATAAATTACTTCCTTCCAAGTGCTGCAATAAGGTTCAACTAGTCGACGGCACGAACTATTTGGTGCGCGAGGTTAAAATGCATACCATCTCATCCGACAATACGTGCGAATGAGATAGATGCTGAGATGAGCAGTAAGAAGCTTGTTCGCGTACGAATTAGCACTTTTGCAAATTTGTATCGAAATGGATGAAGATTTAGGATGAAAAGGAGCGCGCGAAATTTTATAAACAGACCTTTGGCAGTCTAGATATCAAGAAAAACTATTTAATGTACATTTCCAATATAAAATTATTTGCATTGTTGAATTACTAATCTATTCCTGTATGGAGGTCATTTTGCAATTTTCCTTCTTCTTATGGTATTTATTTCCGGTATTTATGGAACTTTCGACGCTCATAACTTTCAAATATTTTATTTCTTAACTTTTTTGTTTCCATACAGGGCTAGATAATGATGATACAAATTGATATAATTTTTTATTTTGAACGTTCATCCTCAAACAGTGGAGTAATCGCTAGACTACGTTTGTATGGAAGAATAATCGACTAGTGTAACCTTAAAGCGTAATGTTTGCTATAATTTGCCGGCAAAGGCTTCTCGCAGTCAGTATGTGAAGAGAGAGAGTTTCAGGCGAACGCCTCGCGGCCATTAATTGAACTCCGTCGTCGCCACTTAATTTTCAATAGCCAGAGAGCCAGCAGCCAGGGAACCTCCACCAGGTGGACGCTTTGTGCGCCACTGTTTGCTAAAGTCCTCGTATTTATTTTAGATTCCATTGTACCACGCTCCAACGCTTTGTCGGGAAATAGCCCTCTCGTGTACCACAGCTTTGTTAATTTTATTAATACGTGAAACATTTATAAAACGCGGCCGCACTCGCGATTTAATGAGTTTTATTGTTGAACAGAGAGTAATGTGCTCGAAATGAAGCGCGCTCGGCTTGGATGTTGTCTAAATACATACGAAGTGGGGGAGCGAGGATTTTAATGTTTTAATTCGAGCAGCTCATTCCACAATAGCAGCGAGCCCAGACTGCAAACACCTGCTGCATTGAATTTATCATATTACATTGTTGAGCAACTTATTTCTCTCAAGTCGGCAGGTAGGCAACCCTCAGAAGTGGAAAAACACGAGGATGCAAATAATCCTTTTCATCCCACAATCTAGTGGAGTTCAAAAGACAAACATGTTGGAGATATTTACGTTGATCCCGTAATGCCGGACCACGGCTAAATAACTGGGCATTCCGGCAACAAAAGAATTTAATAACACCGTGAGGCTAGGGCGGCGCAAGGCGGGCGGCGGGCGGGGGCGGCCCGCCCTCGGCCGGTAAGCTTATTATCGCGCTGGGCCGGGCGCCACCGCCAAGAACATATTTGCTTTGTTGAATGTCAACGACGCCGGTGCCGCCGCCGACGCTCCGCCCGGCGACTCCGCTGGTGTGCGCTCGCTTAAACATTTAAGAGCACCCAATGTTTAGCGACGGCGCAAATTAAAATAGGTTTATACCAAATCTAATTTGCCAAGTAGGGAACTCGCCTCGTTTGACGAGTACCTGAGCCAAGGTTCATGTTTGTATTGGAAATTGAATTAATTCTACTGTAGAGTTACCTACTAAATATAATTGATATTAGGCGCGTATTTTGTCCTCTTTTCTCATCAACAGTGTAAATATAATTACGAGGAATCAAAAGCTTTTAAGAACCATTACAGAATTTAGAACAATTTTGTTAACTCAGTTTATTGGTTTATTGTCTAATGAGATACTGAATTTATGAAGTTAATAGCCGTTCGGGATTATAAAATTAAATAAGCGTTATATTTATTTGCTCCAAATATTAGGTAATATTTACTGAAATTGCCGTTTTATAAAACGGTCCTCATCTCATACAAAGAAACTGTCCAAACGTACTGTACTGATTATACTGATTATTTGATTTATCTATCGATATCGATTGATTATTAGATGGTGATCTATCTATCGCCTTGGAACGGAACCGAACGCGATTGATTTACTAAAAATAATCGGTATAATCAGATGAAAAAAGCTAGTCACGTGGTATGGTTTCTTTGTATGGGATGAGGCATCTGTATTATATTATCTGTAACTCCGGTTTCAATATTAATTCTAAATTCAAAAAAAAATATACTAAAAATAATTTTTCAAAATCAACTGTGCATTTCTTCGAGATTTATTATTCCTGCATTTTACCATAATTATTTTTAAATACGCAACCCAAGTTTTGTGTAATTTAATTACCACGCCACAATAACAAACACGACCTCCGCCATATTTAGTTTAAACTTCAATTCATAAATAACTAACCACACATACTCAAACACGGCCCGTGATTAGCCATATACACCGAAAACTTTCAAAATCAACATGGAGGAGCATTGCAAAGTTTGATACTAGCATTAAATGAAAATGTATTAAAGATTCAGCGCGGGTTCGTTAAGTTACACCTAACCGCAGGTGGAGGGCCGCCAAGCCTTTGCTGGCGCTTCTGAATAAGTCAGCAGGACAAGGAACTAGTTTGCTAGAAGGGTTGAAAACTATTTGTTACCGATTTGTCGATAAAATTTTGTTTTGGATCGTGTTTTACAGTGACAGAATCGACGCTATCTACAGTAGGATAGGGACCCCTTTTGCGGACTTAAAGTCCCATTTGGGCCATTGTACGTGCAGGCCTCCTCTCTGTGTGAGAGAATGGGCCGTAATCCACTACGCGGGTCCAGTGCGGGTTGGTGGATGTCACGTGTCTTCGATTTTTTGTTCTAAAACATGCCGATTTCCTCACGATGTTTTCCTTCACCGTTTTGAGAGCAGATCGCTATCTACAATAACAATATTATAAAGAGGAAAGATTTTTTTGTTTGTTTGTACCGAATAGGCTCCAAAACTACTGGACCGATTTCAAAAATTCTTTCACCGTTGGGAAGCTACTCTATCCCCGGGTGACATAGGCTACTTTTTATCCCTGTATTCCCACGGGAACGAGAACTACGCGGGTGAAACCGCGAGGCGTCCTCTAGTCTACAATATAAACGAAAACATTTTAATACAATTTGAAAGAAACTATCAGTTCACAAAGCTAACCGTTACTTTTGCAGAGTGATAAGCTGTTAAAATAATATCGATGGTATAAGGTGTGGTATAAAGCCTTACTTACAATGTTCATTATATCTTTCACGATTACGAAAACATTTAACAATTCTGCAAATCAAATCCATAGTTGTCAGTTAGACAAGCCCAGTCACTGGTTTCTTTTAGAAATCTGGTTAAAAACCATTTCCTTTCTCTCTAACGCTTTTCTATTCTGATCGAATCTCTGTCATCATTATTTAACCCTTTTTCTTTTTGTTTCTCTCTCTTTCTATAAATTTCATGTCATATTATGTATGTATGCTTATATATAGGTTTATATATAGTATTAATTATAGTAATATAATCTTGTATATACTTATGTTTTTTATCTAATAGCAGTACACCGCAGACTACCCCCATTTTTTATTTTAAGTTTTTTTTTTCAGTCCATACAAAGGTTGTGTGGTAGATATCGCTGTCAGCGATAAGACCGCCTTTGTACCCGTTTTTCTTGTAATTGTTTGTAATTTTATGGTGTACAATAAAGTATATTCTATTCTATTCGATATTGAAATTATTTTAGTCCGTTTTCACCTACAAAATGACTAGTGGAACACTCGAAAACTCTCCACCTCAATTGACACAGGAAGTTTTTGCAAAAAGCACGGCCCGTTCATTTTGTGACAGGTGCGTTGATTGGTTTTCAGGTTTCAATTATTCTAGAATCATCGCCAAACTCCATAGGTGATTAACTGTTGGATTTAATATATGTATGGAACTTATGGAATATGATGTAGCTTTCTTAATATATTTGGAAATTTTGGCTCTAAAGATGAAGTATTTTTCTTGTTCTTTCTTTTCAGCTCGAAAAGCTTAAAAAATTGTAATCCTTTTTTTTGGGTTTCTTAACCTCAATATTAAATTTGAAAAAAAAAAGCCTTATAATATATTTGGAAATTTTGGCCCTGAAAATTTTTCAAGATAAATTGAAGATGACGTATTTTTCTTGTTCTTTCTTTTTAGCTCAAAAAGCTTTAAACAATTTAATACAAAATTTTGCGTTTCTTAACCTCATTATTATTATATTCTTTATTGTATGCAAGGATATTCAAATAAACAGATATGTTATGAGCATTGTGAAGACTCGAATAGGTCACAATTGTGACCTTTAGTCTTTAGTTTATGTCACGCATGGCGAAGAGCTATAGGCTTTGTTGAATCAAAAACGAAATTTAAAAAATGCCATCGTGTGTATTTAGAAATTGTATCAAATATGATACTAAAGTACATAAAACAGAAGGGATCTCATACCATATTTAAGTGCGCAATATGCCTCAACATACAATTTTTTTTTTTCCTAATATTCTGATAATTGGAGGTTAGAAAAAGATAACAACATTGGTTGTCAGAATAATGTTTATTTACATTCACACGCAAGTGACGTGACACACACAAGCTGTCTCTGTTTTTCTTGTTGGTTTTATCAAGCCATCCCTTTCGACTTGTAGTGAAATGTCAGATGAATGAAAAGTGTGTATGCGGAACACTTTTTTCATTTGTTTTGTGAGTGTATAACGTATCTGTTTATTTGAATATCATTGATTGTATGCTACAAAAACATATATACTGGACAAACAATCATAAAAGCAAATGTAAAATGAGCGGTCCTCATATGCCTTAAGATTTGCTATCTCATCCAGAACATCTTGCTCGTTACATCTTGAGATGCGACTGCTTGTAGGCACACCGCTGCATGTCTTATGCTAACAACACGCTGTTTTGATGGATAACAATTTTATTCGGAAACATTTTACTGTCAGGCAGTCGTAAAGCGCAAACTGACAAACATAACATCAGTTTGTGGCTACAGACTATCATAGAATTTATGTTTCGCTATCAAACCTAAGGTTAGGTTTTCAATTTGATGTCTGTAGTTTATTTGTTCATTTTAATGTTATAAAGTAAATGTTTGTCTGTTTGAGGTCGATCATGATAAAATTTAATAGCTGCATAGACTGATTTTGATCTAAGTTTTGCTGGAGTATTTCTAGGCATTGAAGTACAAGTGTACTATTGATGAAAAATGATACAAAACCGGTACGCTTGACAAAAATGTGATGTACCTGCCTTCATTTTAAAATTCCTGTTCAATGTGATGGGGTGGGGCGATATTTTTTGTTTGTTTTTGTCTTTGTGCCCCTAGAGGAAGCCATATTTATTTTCACGTGATGTTATATAGCCTATAACCAGCGGACAAACAAGACGCTTCCAACGGCACCTTATTTGTCAAATTATGATAAGTAGTTTAGAAGTTATGAGAAAACAGATGAACATACTTACATACTTACAGACATACATACCGTCAAAAACTAAAACCCACCTTTTTGCTTCACCGTAGTCGGGTAAAAAAGCTCTTCATCAGACAATGACACGCTTTCATTAGTTACCTACAATATTTGTTATTATATTTCGACCCGGAGGATGACTTTTAAAGTATGCCTTGTTATATTAACTCTGCCTATGTAAAAACGTTTATCAACAAAGAATTTAAAAGCGAATAAATATTTTCAAAATAATTTCCCAGCTTTAAAACAAAATAAATCAAAGTTCTCGTCACCGCTTGACGTGAACTAGCCATGTTCTCAATTCTCATGGTACATGATGTTGGGCTAATCGGGTTATCTGACCGCAGACCGCGGTTGCTCAAAGGACCTTGCAAAAAGCCATCCCTTTGACTCCATCTTCAAATATTTGCGTCGAACGCCACGACCGCGCATTATTTTCAGTATAAACATTCATAATCCCACGAAACTTCGGGTCAAAGCTTATTTTATTTTCTGTGGGACACGGGGGCGTATTTGCATTCTGTCAATCGTACTTTTTGCTTGATGTTGATACATTTAAATTAGGAACCTGCTGCTCTGGCTTGTCAGTTTTGTGCTTGATTGTTTGTTGAATGGTGAACTTTCGAGTTACATATTTATTTGTAACTAGCTGTGCCCGCGGCTTCGCTCCCGTCAACTGCCTGTGCCTACCCTACCCTACTTACCTTGCTACCTGCCCTACCTATCAATCAATTTTGTTTTCTAGGAACATTCTTCAGCGGTGGATCTTAACACCGCCATTTAGAAAATGGCGTCAAATGCACAACGCCATCTATCGAATATGGATGTCAATTGTCCGAGTATCTGAATTGCGTGTGTTGTGAGATTTTACTTCTTGAAATTCTTCTAACTTTTGATAGAGTGAAAAACGAAGTAATACTTCAAGTTGCGTTCAATTTTTAAGTATAAAAGTTATCTACATTGGTTTCCTACATTTTATGTGATGCGTGCACAGTAAACAGAAAAACAGATAAACTGACAAAAAATCCAATAATGCTGAAAATGGGTTCTATTGGTTATCCTTTAACACACTGGTTTTTGTTTTTGAAAATATTTTCAATGTACAAAAACGACTTTGCCACAGATTTATTATATGTATTGATAATATTATAATACCTGTATGTTTCTTCTAGCTAAATTCATTAAAAAGGAAGGCCTTTCAGCAGTCAACAAAATGGAGAAGAATAGGTTTTGTAAATTGAACCAATAAAGTATTGAAAATAGACAATGTCCTTAATCTAGAAATACGTTAAGTAAACGTAATTAAACGTGTAAAATTTAAGGTAATTAAACGTGCATACCGTAAACAACAACAACTGATGTTCTAACTAATCGAAACACCACTGATTAAACTTATACGTTTGCAGTCGCGAGCAGATGTTTGCGCGCCGGGATTTAATATTGATAGCGATGTTGTCGGTCGCGCAGCGTGCACCAAAGCGACTGTGTCAACGTGTTTACGATACATGACATCTTGCAACTGGTGGCTGTTCGCAAACATATTTACCAACGATCGTACATCATGTATCCCGCACCCTAGAGAAATAATACCACAAATTATACATAGGCCAAGGGATGTTAAAATCCACCGCGTACCCTTCACTCAAACGTACGTCTCAACATGCCAACTTTCATAAATATCAAAGCAGGCTTCCCGAAAACAATTTCTTGGGCATCCAGCGGTGTTCACACGTCGCTCCACTGCCGGTGGCTAACACAATTTTATTCGAGCATAAAAAACGAGCTCATCATGCAAACGCCAAAGTCGTGGGACGTGGTTCGCTCCCGCGGTAAAACAATTTATCTGCATCGACGGAATTACGGCGGTGCGCCGTGAATAAAATATGTCGCCGGCTGTCAGTCGAAGGAAGACGTTGTCTGTGATGGCCGTCAGGGGTGCCCAACTGAGGCGAGACCTGCAACACACGGCCATTTGCGATATACTGATAAATATTTCGCATGCTGTATCCGACAATGCGTGCATTCAATACCAAATACAGCGCTGAATGCATGATACTCTGTACCTTTTAAATGTTTAAACTGTGCTTCGACTTTGTGTGATATATTGTGACGTCTTACCATCCAATTGTTCTAGTTTTCACAGCAAACTTAAAGTACGTATACAGAGCCATTACCATAATTAAATTAACATATTTTGCAAGCCCATCACATCACAGGAAAAGCAGTAACAAAAATTTTATGAAATCATAAAATTATATGAAAAATTATTGCAATTCGTCAATCATTGTAAATCGTTTTAGTAGTAATATTGATAAAAACACGATTTCATGATAAGAATAGTCTTGCTTATATGATTTAAAAGATAGAGGTTCGAGTCCTGATTAGGACAAAGCCACTGCTCAGCCATATAGACAGATACTTATACTTGCTTTAGCAAATTTTCATATACAAACGATACATGAAAAGTTTCTAAAGCAGTCCTGTTATTTAAATAAAATATTTTTGTCATCATAAAATATGCATTTTCAAGGCAGAATATTTTTTGTGGTAGCCCTGTTCGCAAATTTGACGGGCGAAGAGCGACGTGCGACGGCATCCTAGAATTAGGTCCCGCACGGCAAGGACGTCGTATTCTCGTAACTTGTTCCGATGACGAGTGGCCCGGGTGACGTGACGTCCCGCAGGTAACCCGGTACCGCTCTGATGGGGCAGGATCAAATTATTAGCTCATGAGGGTTACAGGTACGTAAATACGCATTTGCAGGAAGACGGTAGATGTAATTTTTTGGTTTGAGGGAGGTGTATTTTTGTAATTTTATTTTATTGAAAATGTTGGAAAAGAAAATTATGTGATTACCTAGGCTCTTGTAAGTTATTACAAATATATATGTAGGCACTTTTAAGGATTTCGTTCTAAAGGTTTCGAATGACTTTGACAGATGTCAACTTGACGTAACACTAAGCACTAGTTTTTGGCGCGAAGGATCGGAGAGTAAGGATATGGCTGGTTGGATTGAGTCGTTAATTTGTGATCAAACTTGGCTTATCTATACTAATATTATAAAGAGGTAAAGTTTGTGAGTTTGTGAGTTTGTGACGTTGTAAGGGGTAATCTCTGGATCTACTGAACCGATTTTGAAAATTCTTGCACCGATAGAAAGCTACATTATTCCTGAGTGTCATAGGCTATAAAATATTTTCAAAAAAAATAGAGATCCTTATGAAAATTGCAATAATGTAACCCAAGGTAGCAAAATGTTGTCTGTAAAATACATTATTTGGCGTGCGCTGAGAAAACTATAGGTAGGATAGGCAGGTTAGGCAGGGTAGGAAGAGTAGGCAGGGTAGGCAGGGTAAGCAGAGTAGGCAGGGTAAGCAGAGTAGGCAGGGTAGGCATGGTAAGCAGAGTAGGCAGGGTAGGCAGGGTAGGCAGGGTAGGCAGGGTAGGCAGGGTAGGCAGGGTAGGCAGGGTAGGCAGGGTAGGCAGGATAGGCAGGGTAGGCAGGATAGGCAGGTTAGGCAAGGCAGGCAGGGTAAGCAGAGTAGGCAGGGTAGGCAGGGTAGGCAAGATAGGCAGGGTAGGCAGGAAAGGCAGGATAGGCAGGGTAGGCAGGATAGGCAGGATAGGCAGGTTAGGCAGGGCAGGCAGGGTAAGCAGAGTAGGCAGGGTAGGCAGGGTAGGCAAGATAGGCAGGGTAGGCAGGGTAGGCAGGGTAGGCCGGGTAGGCAGGGTAGGCAGGATTGGCAGGGTAGGCAGGAAAAGCAGGGTAGGCAGGATAGGCAGGGTAGGCAGGAAAGGCAGGGTAGGCAGGATAGGTAGGGTAGGCAGGGTGGGCTGGGTAGGCAGGGTAAGTAGAGTAGGCAGGGTAGGCAGGGTAGGCTGTGTAGGCAGGGTAAGCAGAGTAGGCAGGGTAGGCAAGATAGGCAGGGTAGGCAGGAAAGGCAGGGTAGGCAGGGTAGGCAGGGTAGGCAGGGTAGGCAGGATAGGCAGGAAAGGCAGGGTAGGCAGGATAGGTAGGGTAGGCAGGGTAGGCATGGTAAGCAGAGTAGGCAGGGTAGGCATTGGAAGCAGAGTAGGCAGGGTAGGCAGGATAGGCAGGGTAGGCAGGAAAGACAGGTTAGGCAGCGTAGGCAGGGTAAGCAGAGTAGGCAGGGTAGGCAGGGTAGACAAGATAGGCAGGGTAGGCAGGAAAGGCAGGGTAGGCAGGGTAGGCAGGGTAGGCAGGGTAGGCAGGGTAGGCAGGGTAGGCAGGATAGGCAGGGTAGGCAGGAAAGGCAGGGTAGGCAGGGTAGGCCGGGTAGGCAGGTTAGGCAGGGTAAGCAGAGTAGTCAGGGTAGGCAGGGTAGGCAGGATAGGCAGGAAAGGCAGGAAAGGCAGGGTAGGCAGGAAAGGCAGGGTAGGCAGGGTAGGCTGGGTAGGCAGGATAGGCAGGGTAGGCAGGAAAGGCAGGGCAGGCAGGATAGGTAGGGTAGGCAGGGTAGGCTGGGTGGGCAGGGTAAGCAGAGTAGGCAGGGTAGGCAGGGTAGGCAAGATACGCAGGGTAGGCAGGAAAGGCAGGGTAGGCAGGGTAGGCAGGATAGGCAGGATAGGCAGGATAGGCAGGATAGGCAGGGTAGGCAGGAAAGGCAGGGTAGGCAAGGTAGGCATGGTAAGCAGAGTAGGCAGGGTAGGCAGGGTAGGCAGGGTAGGCAGGATAGGCAGGATAGGCAGGGTAGGCAGGAAAGGCAGGAAAGTCAGGGTAGGCAGGGTAGCCAGGGTAGGGGCAGGGTAGGCAGGGTAGGTAGGGTAGACAGGGTAGGCTGGGTAGGCTGGGTAGGCAGGGTAGCCAGGGGTAGGCAGGATAGACAGGGTGGGAAGGGTAGGCAGGGTAGGCAGGGTAGGCAGGGTAGGCAGGGTAGGCAGGTTAGGCAGGGTAGGCAGGGTAGGCAGGGTAGGCAGGGTAGGCAGGGTAGGCAGGGTAGGCAGGGCAGGCAGGGTTGGCAGGGTAGCCAGGGTAGGCAGGGAAGGCAGGGTAGGGGCAGGGCAGGCAGGGTAGGCATGGTAGGCAGGATAGGCAAGGTAGGCAGGGTAGGCAGGGTAGCCAGGGTAGGTAGGCAGTTGACGGGAGCGAAGCCCCGAGGGTCAGCTAGTGGAGAAATACAGTGAGAGTGACCGATTGTCGTGTAGATCAAACTACGCGTTTAGTGGAATGTTGTATTCCTGCGTTATTCGCCAATACATAACGTGATCAGTTACATTGTGACCCTACATACAAGCGAAGAAGTTGATTTGTCTAAAAGAACCCATACAATAATGGCTTTTCCTGACAATTACACAGTATTCCCTACATATAGATTCGCTACAAAATACCGACCAAAAGGTTCTCACTTACAACT
Organism: Orthosia cruda; assembly: GCA_964057195.1. Classification (NCBI taxonomy): domain Eukaryota; kingdom Metazoa; phylum Arthropoda; class Insecta; order Lepidoptera; family Noctuidae; genus Orthosia; species Orthosia cruda. Next base: position 7,147,592 of record OZ059849.1, read on the forward strand.
TACTACACGAAATTAAATAACTTAAACCATCCCAAAACAGTTGAAATTGTTTAATAAAAATCATAAAGTATTTTTTTTTTAGAATTCCATATTATATAACCCTCTGAAAAACTCAATTTACATCAAAATATGCACCACCAGACACCAACCTGAAACGTTTGCCATCCTTATTAAATCTACACGAAGAAAACCGTAATAATTTCCCCTCGGTTCGAGTTAAATCATAAAAATTCCAAGTTAAATGTATGACAAGTGTATTTTCTGTTCGATTGCTTCGCCACTGGAATGTCAATCGGTCTGCTTAGCATTCCGAGGTGCGGGCGGAGCGCGTGGCGGATGCGGGACGGGTGCGGGGTTTCTGCGGGGCGGTGACGGCTAAAATAAACTTGTAGAATGGCTCCTCGTTAACGTATTAGAGAGTTTAACAAGGGATTGTGCATCTCGCGAAGGGCTGCGATTATTCGCTTCAAGATGTTGTGTCGATAGTTTTCAGACGAAGTTTGTTGGGCGATTGCTTGATTGTTTGCTTGGCAGATGTCTTGTTGAGGGTTGTTTATAGTTTAGAGAACCTATGTCGTGTTAAAAATTACTTAGTTGACTGTGTCGAATAAATTTGTTTGTCAACCAAATATTAGTGATTTTTACAGGTCTATGGTTCCTAAAAAAATTTGCTTCTCAAACTTTTCTTAGTAGGTATGAAAAAAACTGAATTTATTTTTCGCCAAATGAAAATCTTATAACTCGATATCATGAATATAAATCAATGAAAACAACTACATATTATCGTAACAGAACAACAAGCTCATAAAATTGTACAAAATTCAACACTTGGCTCGGAAAACGAAATAAAATATTGCATAGCACAGAACATGAATAATTGTATTGCCAAAATATCTAATCTCTCAATAGAGAACAACCTACCTACCTAATCCAATTCACCAGCCCTATAGCCCATGAAGACAAAACCCGCCGTCTGAACTGTTTGAATATTGATAAAATAAATATTGGCTCACGTGACCGGAGACCGGGACACCGGCGTGTTTGCTCACTAACTCGTTCCAATTACGACTCATTGCTTTCTAGCTTTGTTTAAATTTTCCATTGAATTATATGCTCGTTGAAACGTGGTATTCTGTATGGAACGGATTGAGAGTTGGAATAAAGGCCTCAATTTGACTTTGTGATATAATTTTAGTTCTTTCAGTGTTATAAATTTCAGTATTATATTAACAACCGACGAAAATCATGGTAACTTTAAAATAATTGACTAAATATGGATAGTTAATATTCTCTTAGGGGCAAATAAAAGTTTACATCCCTGAAAATTTAAAAAAAGACAGTGAAGATGGAAAATGACATTTTTTTATCGTAACTGAACAATTTTTAGACGCTACTTTGCTTATTTATTTTAGTATTAATGCACACACAGAAAATACAAACAGAAAACACATCATGACAAAGGAGTAGGTACAAAGGTAGTGCTTATTTCTTGAGAAATTTCTACCAGCAAACCCGCGAAAAGGAGAAATTAAGAAGAAATGTAGCTTTTAAATATTGCTTTTAAGCTTTTAATACAAAAGAAGGATATTTTAGAGTTATAACTAACTATTACCAAACCAACTTATACATACCTTTGAAACACTGAGAATCTAGGATCCAATCCATATTAGGATTCCATTGAAATTTAAACAACAGGTTACAGGTGTTTCAAGACGCATGTACACAAAGCTTTCCCACAAACAAAAGCGTCTTTGGACACATATCTCGATCCTCCCTATTCAGACACTACCCAGAACCGAATACACACCCCCGTACGTTTTCCTAACGCCTAATCTTTTAGAATAGTCCCAACACCTTCCTGTACAACGGGTATTATTCGAAAATGTCGCAGATATTTGAAGTGAGACCGTCTGTTTGTTCAGCCGAGAAATCCCTTCCGTGGCCAGCAAAGCAAACGGATAGGTATTCAGTCAGTTTGAACATTACTTATTGGTGACGCTAGAGCCACTGATTCGTGAATGGACCGTCGTGTGCGGAAGAGAATTTTGTCTTTCGAGAAAACCCGTCGGTGTAAATTCAATGAATTTCTAAGCGCAGAAAAGAGAGCACTGATTTTCGAAAAATTGGTTTGTTTTGCGAGTGGTAAAAAGCAAGAAAATCATGCTGTTTTCAAAGGAAATCAGAAAATAATTTTCTTTTATTATAGGCAATTTCATACACGACTAATGTTGTTTTGCTTTTTCATCTCAGTTTGGACAATAGGTACTTATTACGTACGGAAGAGAATTTTGTCTTTCGAGAAAATCCGTCGGTGTAAATTCAATGATTTTTTAAGTGTAGAAAACCTACAATTGATTCTCGGTAGATGGTTTTACTTTACAGTATGGTAAAATGCACGAAAATCGTGCAATTTTTTGAAGAAAATTTGAGCTTCAGTTTTTTTAATTATTGGCAATGTTTCTTACAAAATTAGTGTTGCTATGTTTTCTTATCTGACTTAGTTGAACATTAGGTACTTATTGGTGAAACTATGGCCAGTGATCTGTGAATGGGCTATAGTGTGCTGAAGAGAATTTTGTCTAAGAAAACCCGTCGGTGTAAATTCAATGATTTTCTAAGCGCAGAAAACCGATAGTTATTTTTTGTTAAGTGTGCTTCATAATATATGTAAAAGGCACGAAAATCATGCTGTTTTACAAGGAAATTAGACAGTATAATTTTCTTACAACGTTGCAAAAAAATCCTAATATTTATGCTTTCAGCTCCTGTGTGACACACACTCACTCTGTCCCACACACACTCACTCAGACACATACACGCTCCCACACACTCGCACTCACACACACACTCACTCTGTCCCACACACACTCACTCAGACGAATACACGCTCCCACACACTCGCACTCACACTCGCGCACACATACTCACGCACTCATACTCAATTACACACTCACTCAATTTAGTTCCTCTCACCCACTTTGTACCACCATAACAGCAACAACCTCACTCACCTAGCTTAATCCCTCTTAACTATTACTTCTTACTGATGTTGTATACAACTGTCATCTATTGTCCGGAGTCTGGAGAGGCTGGTAATCTGTCATACAGGTCTCCTAGTACAGAAACCAGTCTCTCACATAGATCACAAGAGTTTTCGCTAATGTTTTGTTTGTTTTTTATATTGTCTGTAAAATTCTATGTGAGAGAAGAACAATAAACTTTATTATTATTATTATTCAAAGTCCTTAAGATAATCGGAAAATTTAAAATTGAATATTTGTATGCATTCCACTTCCTTCTTTGACAAATCTTTCACGATTCAAGCAGTTCGATTGTGGAATGTATTACCTATAGAAATAATAAGACGGGCTCAAACACGGCCAACGTTTAAGAAAATGGTAAAGGAGCATTACATTTCATTATAATTTTTATTATTTTCCTTTCTCCTCTGTCATATATTCGATATTTATAAGTCTATAATGTAGAAAAATATATATATATTTTATGTTATTATATCTACGATCTATTGTACACCGAAAGCCCCAAATTCTTCTCCTCTCGTACAGTCCATCCAAAGGTTGTCTGTGAGAGATTGCCCTGTGCGATAAGACCGCCCATTGTACACTTTGTTTTGGAAAATGTTTGTCCTGTATGGTTTTTTTGTGGTTTACTATAAAGTAAACAGGTGAGAACATCAGGTGAGATAGAGTGGTCAAGCGCAAGCCTAGCTACAATAAAAATAAGTAAATAAATATATGCTTTTACCTAAATAAAAGTTAGTCTTTCGTGAAGAAGAAGTATGTAAGGATCGTAGTAGGTGGCATTCTGTAGTTTCTGCCTACCCCCATGGGAGAAAGGTGTGAGTTTATGTATGTATGTCTTTCGAAAAAACCCTTCGCGTTTCATTTGCCTTCTTGGAGTAAATTCAAGGATTTTCTATACGCATAGAACCGAGAATAGATTTCCTGTAGACGGGTTTGCTTTACGAGTGGTTAAAGGCACAAAAACAATGCTGCTTTCCAAGAAAATTTTAAAGAACTTTTGTCTATTACATGTTTTGTGTTGTTTATCATTGTTTTTTACAATTGCTTACAAAATTTGCACTGTTATGTTTTTAGGTTTTCCTCGAGAATTGGCGAGATAAAGCACAACACCGAGAGAACTGGAAGGTATGGGGGAAGAGCTTTGCCCAGTAGTGGGACAACAAAAAAATATTTTATGTTTTAACTATGATACGTATGTGCTTGGTATGGAGTATGATAAACCCATCCAAAACACAGTGCCAGTGTGGGGCCCCTTCGCAAGATTTGCCCACCTCCTTGTCTGCCCTTCATGCCCAACCACCTGCACCTAACGGGATTGCAACGTAGCAAATGACATAGCTCTCCGAGTAGCTACATACTGGTCAGACGAAATCTAAATGGTTGAGTCTAACACGAAAGAAGAAGAAGACGCATTACAGATATTTTCGCAGAATGTATGGCTGAAGCAGACGCACTTTTGAATAAATCCGGCCAAATGCGTGTCAGAAATCGCACATTTAGGGTTCCATATCAAAGAAAAATACAGATTTATCAATATATTGGTAATTGTTAAAAAAAATACGTAATAATAAAAATTATGACGAAATTTCAAGTCGGTCAATGAGAAATTAAAAAATCATGGGCACAAATTTGTGTGACAGATGACTGACAGACGGACAGACAGACAGACGGACACGTGGGTGACAGCAATAGGGCTCCGTTTGGACCATTAGGGTACAGAACCCTAAAAATGTGACCATCAGATTATATCTTCGCTTGAACATTTCCTAGTTGATGCTTGATACACAGATACGACGTGAACCGTGTGTGAAGTCTTTCGAATTAAGTTTGCCTTTTTTAGGTGTGCATATCTGTTGATATGAATTGAATGTTTATTTTGAAGCGTCGTTATTAAGAATTATTTTGATCGAGAGGAAAAAACTAGTTAACTGTGCAGGTTTCCAACTTTTTTGACTGGGGTTAATAATAATAGTTGTGATGGAAGTAACTATATTATTAAATTCAAATGTAATATTTTGCAAGCCGTAAGGCAAAATGTATTGGGACAATTTATTAATATTCCAATTTATATGTATACCTACATTATCAGCAAATAAATGATTTCATTCTTTCTTTCTTTCATTCCAAGAAAATGAGGGGTTATAGATTTATTATAGGATTACAACATAATGAAGCAATCTAGCATAGAGCAGCAGATTGAAGCTTTTATTGAGAGCGGGCTGAATTGTGATTGCTCTGTGTATCTAATTTATTCTTATAAACAATAAAAAGAATGCTATGAACGCGGGGTAGCATTTAACTTGACTTACTAGTAATTCTTCGACGAAATTATACAATTTATGATAGAGGATAACAACTTAATTCGCTTAGGATCACAATTATTTAATTATAATATAATCAGCGGCTTTTGCAGTACAATTATAAAGTCGTTAGTAAAGTGTTTTATCTACACTCACAACGTAATGTTACAAATATGAATTCCAAAAATATTGTTTATCTACTTCGGTTTCGTTATATTCGAATTATAAAATTGACAGCGGTTTCATTATGATACCCATAACGACATCGGGTTGCATTATGCGAATCGTCATAAATTCTAAAACACAAGCAAAGACATTCTGAACATACAGCCAGGTGCCTATAATATTACTTCGAAATCGAGATAATGTAAATGATGTTTTTAAAAATGGAACAATTTTAGAACAAAAGTATCGTATACTATTTGGCTGTTGCGGCTACAAGATCTTTGCCTTATACCTAATAAAGACTAAATAAAAAAATAAAATAAAAAGTGGACGCGGGCAAAATTTTGGGAGTGAAATTTTATTCCAAATTTTATTAAAAATGTCTTCAACATCAAGTTATATTGAAAATACACCAGCATATATAACACATAGAGCAGTTGCGGCTACAAATATCTTACTACCAGAAAAATCAAGACATGTATATGAGAAATGAAATACTTAAACACACTTCCTAAAATACTTTTTTGTCTATATCTGTGTTTTATTCCTTCCTTCGTAGATAAAATCTTGTATGCAACTGTACGTTATTGGTCTTTTAATAACTCGTGCCCACCTATTTCGGTACGCGCTACGCTTGTACCGAAAAATGGCACTCGTATTAAAAGACCGTCCATAACGTAACAGTTGCATAAATAGCTATTAAACACGTACTTTATACGTGTGGATAGGAAAAATTAAAAGAAAATAACCATTACAGTGCAAAATTTTCCTTCGATTTTCAAATAACTGCATCATAAATTAACTTTTAAATTTTTATAGCACACTTCTACTTTTTAATTTATTGGCGCGTATGGGCTCATGGACTTAATATAGAAAAGTTAATTAAAAAAATCAAAACCCCGACTGCTTAAAAAGCGAACTAAAAAGATGTAAACAAGAAGAAAATTATGCTGTGCAATCGGAGGATACATCTGGTTTTGGTCAGCCAGCTCGCGAATAATTATCCTCCGACTGCACAGCATGATTTTCTTCTTGTTTACATCTTTTTAGTTCGCTTTTTAAGCAGTCGGATTTTTTTATTTTTTTAATTAACTTTTTTTATTTACAACTTTTTAGTTATATTTTTTAAATTAGGTTCATTCAAACATATAAGTGTTATATATTTATGAAATCACCTTTTAAAACTCTTTATTTTTATACCCCCCGATGGGATTGGAAGCAAAAAAAAAATTCCCTCACTACAAAATGGCGCCCAAAATCCGCCATTTTTTTCTTATCCAATTTGTATATAGCCTATGACACTCGCAGGGTTCAGACGAATCGATTGACGTAAGAATCATCAAAATCGGCCAACGCGTTTAGTCTCTAGAACGCCACATAGGAACAAACATACATACATACATAGACTGATAAACACATTACCCTCCTTCGGCAGTCGGGTAAAAAGTCGTGTCACTGCCTATGGATGCGCGCGCTGCGCAGTCATTCGCAATGAGAATCTAAATTGCACGCCTTACCATATATATTTTCCGTTTTAACTTTTGTTTTATTTCTACTGTAAGTGTGAAGATAAAATAATGTATACAACAGCATACAATTAGGTATTAAACCGCTCGCGTGTTATTATTATCACATTCGTCTTCACAACCCACGCTCGTGTTTTAATAACCTCTATTATATGACTGTTGCATAAACTACTATTTTGATGTAATTAATGTCATGATTAGGAGGCTAGGTAAGCTGGTAAAACGATGTTCAGCATTTTAAAACTGCATTATTTACAATTATTTTACAAGGAGCCGAAATGTTCTTTAGTTTTAATGTCGAGTATGTAGTAAAGAAGTTATTTAATGCCAGTTTATCTGGCATGGAAACCAGTAATTTATGAAGGAGAAAGACATTCTATTTTCCTTCTCCAAACACCCAAATTTTTTTTCTTGTCAGATTAATTCTGACTGATATTCAAACTGGGCCCAGAAGTCTGAAATTCTGCAGAAGGAATCTTTGACAATTCATACCCTAAAGGGTGTAAATTAGTAATTATTTTTTTACGCAAGTAAGTCTATTTTGCCTAGGGAATGCAAGCCGGCTAATCTGTAATTCGAAATCGTATTTTTATTAGGTTTGAAAGCCGGATTTTGAAAACAAAACCAGATTCTTTATTTTTGTACATTTCATTATTAATTATACATATTACAATTATACATTATTAAAATACATTCAACCAACTAATATACAAAAAAAATCACAAAGTTGCGTTGACTTCCAATGAGTGGACCGCAGTCAATAACTATAATATTCACTTGGGATAAGAAAACACTTTTAAGGCGGGCGAAGCCGCTGGCAGAAACTAGTGTTAACATAAAAGATTTTTCAAACTGGAAAAATATCCGAATGTGTGCCCGACTAAAGTTACTCTTAGTCAGTCTCTCCTTCTTCCTCTTCTTGACTATGCTGATGTCTGATTTCTTGATGCGACTGAGGAACTTCTTAATAAGCTCGAACGTCTAACAGAATGTGTGCACACTTCGACAGCGCGAGATGCTAACACTATTTCATTTCTCTTTTCTGTTCTTCCTAATCCTAACTCTCCTTTATATCTTCGAGAACGCTTTGAGTATCTTGTTCCGAGAGGAAAACCTTTTCGTCTATCATCATCTCTTCTCCTTCGTTTTCCTCCCCACTTTTCAAGTCGCTACGGTGGATTTATTTATTGATAGGAACACCAACTACACGTTTACAAAAAATCTTACATATAATTATACTTAAAACATCATTCTGTGCAAACGTGTCACTTATAGGTGAACACAACATATGCAAATAAGATTTTAGGTTAATACATTAAATTAGTTGTAAGACTGATTAATGGATCTTTTAGTGTTCGCGCTGTCCGCCTCTCGAATATTCTTCCACACTCTATACGGGATAGCCCTATTTAGCCCTTTCAAAAGAAGAATTAAAGAATATTTCCTATCAACATGACACATTAATTTATGTATTACAATTATAATATTTTAGTTGTGTATTAAATAGTATTCTGTATGTATTATGTTTATGGATTGTGTGTTGCACACTTATTTGTTTAGTTTATTTCATCATCATCATATCAGCCGAAAGACGTCCACTGCTGGACATAGGCCTCCCCCAAGCGTCGCCAGGTCGTCGGTCCGCCTGGTGGGAGGCCTTCCAACGCAACGTCTTCCGGTTTGCGGTCGCCACTCCAGAACCTTTCTGCCCCATCTGTCATCCGTTCTGCGAGCAATGTGCCCTGCCCACTGCCACTTAAGTTTGGCAATTCTTCGGGCTATGTCGGTAACCCTGGTTCTCTTGCGGATCTCTACATTTCTGATTCGATCACGCTAGGAAACTCCGAGCATAGCCCTCTCCATTGCCCTTTGGGTGACTGTAAGCTTTCTGATGAGGCCCATTGTAAGCGACCACGTCTCAGAGCCATATGTCATCACTGGCAACACTCACTGGTCCTAGAATTTCGTCTTGAGACACTGTGGTAAGTTAGACGAGCAGATACCGCGCAACTTAGTTTACTTTAGTTTATTTAGTGATTAAGTATTTAAAATTGTTAAGTGTTTTTAATAATCTTTTGTTGTGCACATGGATGTACTATCCTCAAATGCATATTTCTCTACGCAATTGAGGTTTGCTGTAGAGAACCTAACTATGGGTTAAGGTCGCCTTTGTACATCAACTGTCCTAAGTATTTGTATGTTTTTATGTTATGTGTACAATAAAGAATAAGAATTTTTCACAACTTAGGCCTGATTCGCATTCGTGGATCAATGCCAGCAGAGGTATGCATTTCTAAAATTCAGACTAGATTGGCTTTATGGAATCTCTCTTTTTGAGTTATCAAACTCATATGTTTTTGTTATAACAACTGATGGAGCAAGTGTCCTGTGCAAAATAGGTCTACTTTTGCCAGTATATTATCAAGTTTTCCTTACTCACAGGATACATTTAGCTATTTATGACGTGTTATACAACAAATATTATCATTTTGCACTAACAGAATCAGTTAATAATGTGGATGACGAAGCAGTTCGTTCTAATAAAGATGGCGTCGATGTCTCTTATGATGACATAGATTCAGGTGAAGAAGGTGACTTTATTGTTTAGAGGACTGGATCCCCACGAGCAATAAACGTAACGAGTAATAGACTTTCGAAGCATAATAAATAAAGTCAGATCAATAACATAACTCTTAAAAAATCTGTTACAAAAAATTACTCTTTTTTTCAATAGTACGTCCATGCCGTGAAGAATTCGGGCAAGAACTAAACTGCCACTTGACTGCAAAACACGTTAAGATGAGATTAAAATTTAAGTAATGTGCCAACAAATGCATTGTATTTAAGCTGACGCTGCAGCATTGATCTATTTAACACTTAAAATTTTCCAAGAAAACCGAAAAACCCGGATTTGTCGATAGGAAATCTCATGCATAAGATTTGCAAAGGATAGATCAATTCATTTATTCACTGTCAAATAAATGCACCGCCTGCACAACTGGATGTCTAGAAGAATGACAATTTGCACATTAACGAAGATGAGCACTGTGTAATGATTTCTGAAAATTTATCACCTGAAGTGGACGAAAATTTGTATTATGGAAATTCGTAATTTTTGCCGACGGGAGATTCTATCGGGCTCGCAGTTTGATTTGTTTCAATTAAGCACCGTTCTGATTTTTACTGCCAGCTCATTTGTTTTATCTCCTAGAATAGATGACCTGCATAGATCACATAGATCACTATTTGTGACACACTTAAGTGTGTCACAAATAAAAATTTAAAACCACTTGCTTTTTTCAAACTGAACTAACACATCGAAACAATAGGGAAATTCTATTTGGTCCCTCAGTGAGATTATCAAATAATATTGGACACATATTTTATTCTTTGTCAGTTAAATAAAAAATAACAAAGATAGAGCGTTTCAAAGATATTTCGTCGTCATGTTTTGTTTACGTGACAAAATATAAAATACGTGTCTAATATTTTTAGGTAATCTAACTGACAGACTAAATAGTTCTTTTTTGTCAACATCTCTATTGAATTCCGAAGAGATAATACTAACACAAACTACTAGTGAAATATGAAAACCATTTCTGCTGTACTTTCAGCATCGTCAACTGCTGAAACTCCCTCAAGCATCGTCATATCGTCTCACATCTTCAGCGGAAACCTTCTAACGTTGCGTCTTCATCTCGTCATCATATGATGATGCTTTTGTTTCTTCTGGATATCCTATCACATACATTGCTTTCAAATGGTGTCTGCAATGCGGGTGAACGTTTTAGGCTGTAAACGTTATGATGAAATAAAGTTTATTTTTTAAAGTGGCAACATAAAAGTAGTAAAATTAGTAGATTGAACCACCTCAATCGGCTAATTGGGTGTGTACCTCAATAAAAAAGAGTTGTTAAAACGTCTTTATATTTCGTGTTGTCACGCGCTATTCTAAAAAATAGCCAGACATCAAGGTTGATGCAGTTGCTGACTGCGCGGAGTTCTTTGCCGTTTAAGCAAAAACCAGAACAAAAACCAGTCTTTCTGATTACTGAAGGACTAATTCAGGTTTCTATAGTTTGTTTCTCCAAACTAAGAATGTAGCCTACATTGATACGCCTGAAAGATCTTATAACAACCCACTTATGTTTACGGGCATTCCAATGACCTTCTTTTTTCGTTTTTTCGTATGTGGATATGGCCATCTCTGGTCAGAGTTAATTAAGCCGCCTCTGGGAACCCCACAGGCCTCTGACTTGGCTATTTCAGACTTAAATTAACTATACACGTCCAGCAGCCTTATTGCGTTAGTGAATTCGGGAAGGCAAAGAGTATGAACAATCGAGCAATCACAATTGTCTTGCCGAATTCACTTACGCAAAGGCTGCAGGTTTCCTCACGATGTTCTCCTTCACCGTTGCCTGTGATGTCCAAGATAAACATAGAAAATACAAATGAATTTGATAAAGTCACATCGGTATTTGTTCGGCTTTGTAACCACGACCTCAAGCACGAGAGGCGAGGTCTTAGCCACTGGGCCACCATGACATATCATGATAGAAGCCTTATACTTTTACTGATTCTCAATAGCAGCATAGGGTCTAGACTTGTGCCTATTACATGGGAATCATAAATGGTGAAATGTGTACAGTCTCTGCCTAACTCTTTGAAGATACTGGTGTGATGTTATGTTGTGTAATATACTCCAAGCACAAAGCACGGGCATGCATTTGGAATATGAGCAAGGGGCAAATCCGCTACCTGCTTGGGGCCTTTACTGGCCCCTTTGCAACCAACGACTTGCTCATGAAGATGGATCTAACTGCGACACCCATGTGCAGGTTGTGTGTGGAACATACGGAACACATGGAGCACCTTCTGTGCACATACGATGCGCTGCTGGTAAGCGAATGAGTCTCCTAGCGGTCGGATATCCAAAACCAGAAGACTGTGGGCTCATATCTCCTAGTCTCATTGTAAAACTCATGAAAAGACTTTTTACTGAGATTGGGAACGAGTAGGTTATCTAGGGGACCACAATAGATCCCAATGGGTCGAAGTGTCCGAGTTATTTCTCGGCCCCTCCACAAGAAAAGATAAGATATGGTATGTAATAGGTATCGCTATGATAAGAATTATATGGTTAATGAAACACCAATACAGACGGAAAAGGAGAGGGTGTTATAAGTTTGACGTGTGTTGCTGTGTATCTGTGTCTCTCTGTGGCATCATCTCATAAACGGCTTATGAAAGGTGACTTTGTCGAGAGTGTTCTTAACTATGTTTGATTAAAATCGGTTCAGCCGTTCAAAATCCGTATCCGTTATCCGTATTTTACTATTTGAAACCGCTAAGTAAATAAACCAACGCGAGTACATTTGCTTTTTAGAGGTTTTTGAGTCGGGCTTTTTTTAATTTAAGACATGTGTAGAAACCCTTTTACTTAACTATTATCTTTTGATTTTGCTCTCATAATTACGTTATTTCTTCCAGTAACTGCCTAATGTTGGTAAGTGGGAGTAATCACTGTATTTCAAACTACTAGTAATCTTTTCCATCTATATTTCAGAACCATATTCAGTCACTAACGTCGATTTAAGCTTGATTTCAGTCAAGATCATAATCTAATCTGTCAGTTCAAAACCAGCGATTTAACTACTAGATTACAGGGCACAGATTTCACAAAACTATGTTTCAAATCTGAACTACGAGTATGAACACAATATTGAAAGCCATTAAGCTCAGTACAACACGTCGCGGATGGTGCAGACTCATTCGATTATAACGAGCGGTTTAGTTCCAATGCTGGACAATAGTGTGGCTGTGAGGGCTATCATCGACAGTTTTGTATGAGGCTTCGCTAATCGCTCATGCAGCGGCCAATTTCGGCGTGAATGATCCGCCGGCGGGCGCTTTTGTGCCTTGTCCTCGATTCTAATTGAAACTATTTTGGACGCAGGACAATGCGGCATTGTCCGCGTGTCCGGCGGTGTTTGCCGCCTTTATTAATTCAGGTGGGCGTGGCGGCGAGTGGGCGGGCCCGAGGCGGGGCGTGTTGCTGCGACCGCCCAGCGGCGCGCCGGTTCTGTCGCCGCGCGCGCTCGTTTTGCCGCTCAGTCGGTCTGTCGACGCGACGTCTGACGCTCATCGTTGCGCGGACGGCGGCGGAATAACTTTTGAACATCGCTTACGATATCAGATGCTCCGCTAACTTGTAAAGTATCTCTATAGCTGTTCTCGTGTCGTCTGAGGGACGTAGGGCTCTGACTGCGGTGTGCTACTAGTGTGCAGGTGGGCGTACGTCCACGGGGGACTTGCAGGTGGTTTTGACAGTCGCTGCACGACCCCACACGCACGCCAAGTAAGTTTACTCATGAAAACTTCAATTTCATTATGTTATGAAGCTTTCAGAATTTTCCAAGAGCCTCCTGATTTTTTTAAAATTTCTTATCGTAAATCGAAGAAAGAAAAAGTTTTTTGAAACTTTTTAGCGGTGTTACAAAAGCTAGACTATATTTATGGGAAAACATGGATTAAGTTTTTATATGTAAAATTGAATTAATGCCAACATGAAATTTATGAAGTTATAAGTAAGTTATTGGCTCAAATGGAAGCTTTGAAGCGCAACTGAAATTACCACTAATGTTGAATATAAAATGATTAATATGAAAAAACTCAGAGAAAAATTATGAAAACAGGTTGAAACTCAAATTATGCCTGAATTACCTACATACCTAAATTACAATATATGATAAAATGATCATAAAAGTATACTTCCTAAGTTTTATCAAACTTTTATAAAGTTTAGATTCATTGTATTTTTACCTATTTTAGGTTATTCTGATATAAGTACTTATATAAACAAAAATAAAAAATAAATGCAAAAATATAAAAAATAAATACTTAAGATGGTAAGCTGCGTACCAAATTTTTCTTATCAATACAAGCTTTTGCTGTTTAAAGTTTTAAATATGAATGTGTATTGGATTTAAGAGGAAAGGAGGATCAAAACAAAGATGGCTGGATTGTATGAAAAATTATATGGCTACTAAAATAGTGGCCACTGAGATTAAATGACATATAGAGGAATTTGGAAGAAAAAAAAACCGTACAGTCGAAAATAGAAACTCCTCCTTTTTGTAAGTTACTTTAAAATACATGTTGCGCTGAATCCAATTAAATTGGAATACTGGCAACAAAATTATTAAGATATCGATAGGAATACCTATAGAATTTACTATTTCTCTAAATTAATTTTATGGAATAGGATGTAAAAATAACTCGGTAGATATTAATCATCTAAAATATAAGATTTATTTGAAAATTTACACTCATTTTTAAGCGAAAGAAAGTAGTGTCGATTTAATATTTCTGTGAAACAATTTCTCGCCGTAGCTAAAATTAAAGGTCCGGAGTAAATTATAAAGTATTTTTTTAAATATATAATATATAACTTTATTTGCACTTACTTAATAACTTTATATGCTATGAAACTTATTTGAAATAGGTAGTTACTATTTTAAACAGTGATCAATTTGGCTAATTAAAAAAAATACCCAAATAAGTTTTAGGGAAAGTACAACTGGAAAATTTGCCCGAAAATTATGAGATGAACTGAAAGTGTTTTTCTCCCATGGGATTTTTTAATGAACTCAGTTAAAACCGGGTGTTGGGTCAGCTAGAAAAGTAGTAGTAGTTTTTTTTTTCTTAATATAATAAAAAAATCTTCTGAAAAAGTTATTAGTATAAAACGCCCTGCCATTCATAAGTTACAAAATTAGCAAATCCTTTACTTGAATACCATTAAAATAAAATAAAAAACAATCACCACAACGGAACCCCACAATAGAAAAAACTCACGTCACGAAAATAATCTTTAAAACCAATAGAAATGGGAACAAATCAGTCGTCACCGACTCACTAGTCACTAACGTTGCGAGATGCCAGTTTTTCCTGTCGCCGTATAAAAATGTCCGCCCGCCCAAACCGTGTTCCTTCTCCCCGCTCCCTCCTGCACCGCGCCCGCTACCTAACGGTGGGGTTAGACGGGCAACTGAGAGCGTTGCTTCGTTGCTTGGCAATTGTGGCGTTCGATACGATTTACTGAGATGCATTATTAGCCTGAGTGTCAATTTGGCGCGTATTAGATTCATATAATATGCTACTTATATTTTTATTTCCCAAAAGTATTTCTTATTTTCGCATATAAAATGAAATTTCTGAATAATTTTAATAAAAAAAACATGGGTATTGTATTTATTTTTGTCTTTCGTGCGAAGAATATAGCAACTTTGCTAGAGATAAGTACCGTTTCTCCATATCGAGAAATATGTTTATATGTAAGTACTCACTTAACTAAACAGCTCCAATAATTAGTCCTATAAAAGATGATAGCTTTCACCATAACGTAAACCGCCTGTTCGATGCAATAATTGCAAACGAACAGCTCAGCACTATTGCCTGCGTGCATTTCCATAAATGCATGTATCACAACTAGCGTCAGTTAGTGCGTGTTCGGATACCAATCGCGTAACTCCAATCAAACCATTTTAGTGCTACTTTAGCTTAGATTAACCATTTACCATTATTTTAACTAGTATTCAATATAACTTTTAAAACCATTATTGCGTATCATTAAACCAGTGGTCGTAAACCAATAACCAAACCATTACCATTCAAATATAAAACCAACCAAATCAACCAACTCACTCACACGCTAAACCAAGCAGGCGCTAAATTCTACACCGCCTTTTGTGACACCCTATACGTTGGTTTCTACTTTTCTTTTTTATACTTATATGTATAAAATATATATATATATATTTGTTACTTATATGGCTTCATCATCGCCGAAAGATGTCCACTGCTGGACATAGGCCTCCCTCAGGCGTCGCCACATTGACCGATCCCGTGCGTCTCGCATCTAGCACCTTGCCGCAACCTTAACCAGGTCATCGGTCCACCTAGTGAGAGGCCTACTAACGCATCGTCTTCCGGTTTGCGGTCGCCATTCCAGAACTTTTCGGCCCCATCAGCCATCCGTATTCTTATATGGCTTACATAAAAAAAATATTAATTTATCTATCTATTACTCCACTATCTTCAGCAACAATTTCTGAAAAAGTCGCCCGTATGCGCACACCTTTATGCCCGCTCCCGCTCAAATCATCGCTGACAATGTCGATTCCGTTTTATTGGGCCGACGATCTTTTTATGGCAATTGGCATAGATCGTTTTTCCATTTCGATTGGGGTGCTTTGTCGTGCTTGCGGTTTCTTTATATTTTTTTTCGTTTTTTTTTCGAGAGTAAAGTGAATTTTTATGAGCTGTTTGTTTTGCTAGTGTTTGGTCTTTTAGTTGTGGGTTGGTTTTAATAAGAGGCTCTTTGGTTTTGTAAATTAGGATAATTCGATATTTTGTCAGCGCGATTGAAAATTTCATTCTGCTCCTAGAATGGTTCACCTTTATGGTTGTCATGAAATTATTTATAATCAAAATCAAATATATTTATTCAACTAGGCCAATAAGCGGCACTTTTGAACGTCAAACACAAATTAAAATTTACAAGTAATAAAAGTTGAGTTTGATGCACGGTGCATTCGGAAAAGTAGCTTGTTATGGAGAAGAATGTACACTACTCTTTTTAAAAAAATAGGTATCTTGCAATATTTACATAAGTATATACATTAATAAATTCATATATGTGAGGACCATGCACCCAGAATAGCACTTCACACTATACTACGTACAGGTATTTTAATTTATTTATTATTTATTTATTGGCCTATCTACAATTGTTACACTAACAATAACCTTATAATACAAGCAATAATATAAACTAAGTGTACAATATGATGCGATAGACACAACATGCAAATAAATATAAAGTAGGTAAGTAAGCATTATCAGGTAAATTCATTAATTTTATAAATAGGAACATTGTTCTCACATACTTACAAATATTGCAGACATAGGTAAAATACTTAATTCAACAACAACGGAACAGTGTGTGAGACAAATTCTTAAAAAATAAAATAAAACGAATTTCATTTTGTCTACTCTAAAGATGGACGCAACATTTTTATGACTACTTCTGAAAAAGGTATGATATCTAACTTTAATAGGCATAGTCGTAGTTTATTATTGGTGACCTGAAATACAGGTTTTGTAAAAAACTTAGTTTAGGCACCAGTCTTTCCACAAATTAATTATTCAATTATATCTGTAGACTCCGTAATATTTTGTCTGTAAATTTGTGGTAAGAAATAAATAAATATAAATAAATAAAAAATAAATATTTATAATAAAAATCTAGGCTGAAAACGCCACATAAATATTAAAAAAAAAAAAAATTGCTTCGCACGGGGCGACGGTAAATTGAGAAAAATAAAACAAATTACAAAAAAGTTAATTTGCTCGATATCACGAAACCGAATTTTTTTTTTCAGTGTATATTTTTAACAGGGTTTTCTGGCACTGTCTAGCGTGTATACCACCTAAACTAACCGTTTCAGAAATGAAAAAGGTTATAACAATCTAAAATCTTCATTAATCCTCATTTAGGAAAAACTCTCAAATAACTCAGGCAAGCTCGTACTCATTTATCCGTGGACATCGTCGAATATACAGTAATTTGCAATAAAATGATTCAATTAAGATAACTGTCAAAAATCGCTTAATCTGATAAAAAACTGCTAAATTCCGGAAGCTCTACACCTACTCTTAGTCTAAAATCACACTAACAATTTGTTATATATAGTGAATGACAATAAAATAGCATGTAATACAAATACATTAAGATATGTTTTGTTTTGATTTGAACCATATCACGAAATCAAAAACCCTTATATAGATTTTTACTACTATATTAAAAAAAAAATACTTTTATTAAACTGAGCCACAATATTTATATGCTAAACATTTCCGAAAATCCAGCGATGAGCAATAAAATAGTATCAATAAATAATCTCGGAGTCTTTAAGTCAAGAGTGAATAGGTTTCTTCTAGGCAAGCGTGCTACACCTTCGACCACATCATCGCTTACCATCAGGGGAGATAGTTATCGACAATTAAAAAAAAACAAAATCTGATAAAATGTGATTTGAACTGGTTTGAACCATATCTCGAAATCAGATACAAATACTTCACCATCATAATTATGTAGCGATTAAATTAACAAAACTAATCTACAAAACCACGCTAAACATTTCCGAAAATCAAGCTGTGGGCAATAAAATACAAATTAATTCAGATAAGAGGTGTTTTGAACTGGTTCGAACCATATCATGAAATCAGATACATAACTGTTAAACCACAGATAATATAATACTAGCATAGTTAAACAACCAGCGAAAATCAGTCTACACTGACAAAATCTTTTTGGTTTAAATTTAACTTATAACTTTATTGATACAGATAACCTTTGTTACAAAAGTACTTAGCGATTAGGTTACAAATTCAGATAAATAAAGGTAGCTTAAATAATGAAAACCCTGCCTCCTAAACTACGGCAATTTTTGGTTTAAACCGATCATATTTTGTTACTTTTAATATAAGCTAGTTATCTCACTTCTTGCTAATATTGTAAATGCGAAAGTTTGGATGGATGCATGTATGTTTGTTACTCAATCACCCCAGAACGGATTATCGGAACTAAATGAAATTTGGCACAGGGATAGATTATAGTCTGGAATAGCACATAGGCTACTTTTCGTCCCAGTATAATGTTCCTTTGGGATAAAAAAACACTTATCACGCGGGCGAAGCCTCTGGCAGAAGCTAGTTAGAATATAAACTTAAAAAAAAAAAAACATAACTTAGGTAATAGCAAAACTCTGTTTTTTTGCTAGTAAAAAAAAAGTTCGCAAGTCCCAATTATTTTTGGCATTGTAACAATTGCCCAAAATCCAGTAACTTACAATATAAATAAAATAAATAAAAAGTCTCTTTATTTCATGCTAATCCCACATTTTATTATATTTGTGAATAAACGTGCAATAAGGTAAGAACAATTATATTATATTAATTAGTGTTACAAAAAAGTGCGTTTTAAATAATAAGTAAAGTTAATATGCCTCGATTTTCATAAAATTGGTATGAAATTTATGAAAGAGAATAAAATTAATAAAGAGGAAATATTGTGAGTAGCCATAAATTAATTAATTTTAACTTGCAATATAAAAACATAAAAAAGTAGACGCAAAAGATGTATGTAAGGATCGTAGCAGATGGCTTTCTGTAGTTTCTGCCTAACCCCATGGAAAAAGGCGTGAATTTATATATGGACGTGAGTGTATAAATGCATATTATTATACGCTAGAGGTGATCTGTATCGTTTGGAAGCATATCACGAAATCACGTTAATGTGGCACACTATTGGTAAATTGCCTGCAAAAATCCCACAATACACTTCCGAAAATCCACCATGGATAATAAAATAACATGTAACATGCGGCGATTAGAACTGATTATCATAATAATGTGTTAAAATTTAGTTAAACTAACCCGCAAAAAACAGCGAAAACCCAGCAATAAAAACGCATATACGCTACAAATAAATTAAGATAACGGGCGGTTACCGATATCGCGCGATAATGACGTGACCGCCGACGCGATAACGAGCCGAGCCCGGCACGGATTAGGGAGACTGCCATATTGTGCGCTAACCGTGCGTTAGAAGTGCGTTTGTGCTGCGTGTGAAGTGCGTTTGTGTTGCGTTTAGCCCGGCTTAGTGAATGGGATAGTGTTGTGGAGTGTGTGTACTATGTGTTTGTAATTAATTTATTGTATCGGTTATAGTTGTTGTTGTTGCTTTTGGAAAAGTGTTATCCTGTCAACGCTTTTGAACATTTGCATCTGCAGTTTTTAGTCCAAATAGATATTTCATTTATTATCTAATATTCAAAAAGTAAAAGAGTCAGTTACCCAAAGGGTACCTAAGTTTATTTATGATAAATGATTTTATTTCTGTAAGTTGGTTTATACAAACACTTTTACATGTCGAACATATTTTTTAAAACTAGATGAGGTCGGCGTTTCCTATCTGACTACTCTGAGAAGAAAGGCCGAAACAAACTCTCTTTCGAGGTCACAGTCTCTTTTAAAGTCCAGACAAAATATTGGTTAGATCATGTGAAGACCATGTAGACTGATGTCTGAAATGGTCTTTTGAGGAAAGAACCAGCCAGATTGAGTGGACCTGTCCAGTCAGTGCACGCATTTGTCAATAACCGAGCAGCTCAACTCAGAATTTAAGGAGCTCAACGATTCGACGAACAATACCAAAGAAAGGACATTCGGGTAGGCCGCATAAACTACTCAAACTGCCAGACCATGATTAAAAACTAAGATAAAATTAAATTAAAACAAAAAAGAATGATCCACACAGTCTTCACATAGACAATAATTAATATAAAATAATATAATACTTTAAAAAGTAAATATTCTCGTCATTGCAAGAAAACCAAAAAAAAAAACAAAAAAAAAATTATAATAACAAAATTCACGGTGCAAAATATAATAAAAAAAAACAAAATTAATTGGAGCAGCTCAATCCCAAGCCTTTTTGTCTTCAAGGTAATCTTTAGTTGTATAAAACGCTTTCTGATTTATTTTATTTTTTACTTTTCAGGAAAGCTTACAGATTAATAAAATTATAATAACAATAAAAAATAACTATATTGCTAATAACAAGCTTTCACAGATAAATAAATAAAATGATTACTTTTTATTTATCTATATCTATAGTATCTTTTTTATAATATAAGCTACGAGTACGTCCTCAAAGTTGTAACATTTTATTATTATTAATTTAAAGCTAATTTGGACAATAAACGTCCTCGTTAGATCATTAAAATATGTCTACCACAAACTATTTAAAACTACTCCCAAAAAGGCATTTCATCATTAAAATAAAAGCTTGTAATAATGATAGTTCTATCCCTTTCCCAATTAATCTGAAGCATAGTAATATATGTTAACTAATTAAGAGTAGGAAGTGACATCAGTACGACATCTAAACGTGGCAATAACTTCAGTAAATTAGACCTTAAAATGAAGCAGTTATGACATACTTATCTTTAACACAGAGTATGAAACTAATGGAGTGCTAACTTCAGCCAAAATTATCGAACACGAGATTCCCCTTGATCGCTACAAAGAATAGTGAAAAAGAAAATAATAGCTCAGAAAATCAAGAGGATAACGGATGACCGTATTTTTTAAAGGACAGGCAAACCATTGCAAACTCTTTTAGATATTAATTAAAGATTAGATATTTAAAAGTTTACCTAGAGCTTTTGTAATATTTCTAATTATATGTTACAATAAAATTGGGCTCGGACTTACACAATTATTTATTCCAATTACAAAATAACTAGCGTACATAGTAATGAATAATAACATTGTAATCCTAAAACGATTTTATATATTTTTTATATTTCATTTATTTTATTAATCTTAGAAAAACTTACAGCTAATGCAATAATTACGCAGAAACAACATGCAAAAAACGGCCAATTAAAAGTTTTCACACATATTAAATTTGCATAAAATACATATCAGCGAGAGTTTAAAATAAAAAATATATGACTCACGCCCAACAAATACAAAAAATAAAAACAGAAAAAGAATTCTTCTTATCAAAGAAACGCTTACTCAAACTATTATTTCTTTTCTGTTTTTTTTTATCAATTTTTAAAACTAATTGTCAAAAAGCTTATGAAATTATGCGAGTTGATATTTGGAAAAAAAAACTTTATTAATACAATCGATTGAGATACCTCATACTTACATTTTACTACTAGAACATTAAATACTCCTGAATATAGAATTACTCCTGAAAGCGGAGTTATTAAAGAGAACACATAGCCCTCTGTTGCATTTAAACTCCGTGTCGTGTAACGAGGTCGGGAACGTTATGAGATAAATATTGATGTGTTTACATGCAGTTAGCGCTGGATCGCTAGCGCTGATGGCTTCATAAATGATATTTCAGTCGCTGGATTATCGCCGCGTGTTAATCAGACTTGTTGATTTGTATTTTATTTTGAATAGTTTATTTGTTTACTCTGAAAATAATGATTAGCTTTTTAAACCACAGATATAAATCTAAATAGATGACACGAATGGATGTACTTCGCGCTTCAAAAGGGAGAGCAATGTCCGTCCTTTGATACTGTTTCATTTTGCGTTATATCAGCACCGAATATCAATCAAAGTCTAGAAAAATGCCTAAACAGCCGTATTAATTTGAAAAACTCTACAAAAATAGTTGTAGAGATAATGGAAACATTTGCTTTCATTGGTAAGTAAATTTGTTCTTAAATTGTGTGTTAAATAGTGTCACACTTGGTTTTCATATAGATGGAGACACTTACGTTATTTAGACAGTTTATGTCTCTGTGATAACCGGACATTGCAATAAATTAAGCATAAAATGCATCTGAAAATTAAAAAAATAATTCAAATAATAGAGTCCACAAAGCTTCAAAATTCCATCTCCACTCTAAGGAATTTCAATTAGAATCAGAGTTAAAGAAACTATTTTTCTAAAGGTCGGTACAGGAATACAACAGTATCAAATCTTCACAGAGACTTCGTAATGGCGAACGGATACCTGGGTATCAGTGCGCAGTATAGTATCCGAATAACAAGCGAACGCGAAAGGATTCAGCGGTCGCATTAAAAACAGATGAGGTTTAAAAAGCAGTCCGCAAATGATGCTAAATGATCGTCTCTAATAAGCGGGGGGAACGCGCCGGCTGGGAAAACGCTCGTCTGTGCAGTTCATGTGAGAAAGTTTCTGGCAGCGGCTTCGCCCGAGTGAGAAGTGTTTTACCATCCCAAGGAAACATTATACCGGATTATAATCTCTCTCCGTGCCAAATTCAAAATCATCCAGATCCGTTCTGGCGTGACAAACAAATGTCCAGACATCCAAACTTTCGTATTTTAATATTAGTAAGATATATATGTCGGGTTTAGTCAATAGTACGGAAGTCAAAACAAATCACAAGCACGCCACCTGGCGGCAAGTCAAGAACAACTACGCATTGGCGCGCTTTTTCTAACCACTTGCGTGGTGGAGACAGCAGAATGGCAGTTGAGAACTGACCGCCTCAGAGCTAATACGTCGTAGAATCAGTGTCGATCCGTAATATTAGTAAGCAAGATTGTAACTGTGAGTTGTGACTATTTGAATAAACCTAGTGTATCGAATAACTTGTGTGATTTCATTTTCACGATTGTACCCACCGACCTGCCCACACACGATGTCTTAACCTAAAGGAATGTTATACTCCTGACTTTCCGATGGTTTACTTCTTTCGGCCAGCCTTGATGCGACATATAAATACATTAAGATGGATTGCAAACAGACTTGATGTGTTTGATTTAGGGCTAGACGAATGTAACATACAGAAGAACATCGTCGGCCTGTCCTTTTTCAAACTATGTTTGGGACCACCTTCCAGTCAAATTATATACACAACAAATGTATATAAATGGGCTCGATTTCTTTTGCTTGTCTTGTCTACAATGAAAGCTAGTCATCGTGGATTATCACGATGACTAGCTTTCATTGTAGATGGTCAAGCAATAAATCAATACGCTTTGGTAATATAATTTTTGGTTACTAGCAAATACATGGATGTAACTGCACACTTTTCCCTGCCCTCCGAACAAGCCGGATTCCGAAATGGTGTTAGCACCGTAGACCATATACATACGCTGCGGCAGGTTATACAGAAGACCGAAGAGTATAACCGTCCTCTCTGTTTAGTGTTTGTAGACTACGAGAAAGCCTACGATTCGATCGAGATTTGGGCAGTACTCCAACGGTGCCAGATCGACTACCGGTGCAATGAGGTGTTGAAGAGTTTGTACAAAAACGCCACCATGTCAGTCCGTCTTCAGGATCAGACTTCGAACCCTATCCTTCTCCAGCGCGGTGTGACACAGGGAGACGTCATTTCTCCGAAACTGTTCACTGCTGCGCTGGAGGGGGCTTGGCATCAACGTTAATGGCGAGTACATAACTCACCTTCGGTTTGCGGACGACGTAGTGGTCATGGCTGAGACCATGGAGAGCCTCAGTAAAATGCTCGATGACCTCAGTAGAGCTGCCGAAAGAGTGGGTCTTAAACTGAACATGGACAAACCAAGGTCATGGTGAATGCCTATGTAACACCCACTCCTATCAACGTCGGAGACTCCACACTCGAAATTGTAGACGATTATGTCTACCTGGGACAAACGATCCAGTTGGTTCCAATTTCGAGAATTAGGTCAACCGTCGAATCCGACTCGGCTGGGCGGCGTTCGGGAAATTGCGAGGTATCTTCTCGTCCAATTTACCGCAGTGTCTCAAGACAAAAGACTATGACCAGTGTGTGTTGCCAGTGATCACCTATGGGACCGAGCCGTGGTCACTCACAATGGGCCTTATCAGAAAGCTCAAAGTCACCCAACGGGCAATGGAGAGGGCTATGCTCGGAATTTCCTTGCCTGATCCCGTCAGAAATGATGATATCCGCAGGAGAACCACAGTTACCGACAAAGCCCGAAGAATTGCCAAAGTTAAGTGGCAGTGGGCAGGGCACATGGCTCGGAGAACAGATGGCCGATGGGGCCTAATAGTTTTGGAATGGCGACCACGAAACGGAAGACGATACGTTGGAAGGCCTTCCATTAGGTGGACTGATGACCTGGTTAAGGTTGCGAGAAGGCGCTGGAGGCGAGACGCACGGGATTGGTCAATGTGGCCTATGTCCAGCAGTGGACGTCTTTCGGCTGAAATGATGATGATGATGAACTGCACACTTTCTAGATACCATTCAATATCTTTGACTAGGTATATAAAGAGTGGCTTTTCTTTGACGTAAAGCAAACGCACAGAACGCTATTTTCTTTCAAACCATCTATAATGTGAACTCTATTTTAGAACTGCATCAACGGAAGCTATAAAAATTCAAGCTAACAAAAAAAAAACGCCGCGTCCAAACCGCCCGTGTACAGCCCCCGCACGGCCGATTGGTTTAGTTAGCAGTGAGCGTCGTGCCTCATTTGCTTGCCGCACGGCTCCGCACGGCTCCGCACCGCGCCGCGCCGCTGTCGCCGACGACTTTGTTACCACTCTTTTCATCCCGACACCGTTCTAACTATCCGCTGAAGTGATAAATCGGTGTCATAAAAGTTTATGAATGTTTTATGCACTTGATTTTATGTTTTATAGCCGTTTGTATCTCATTTGCGAAGTAAGGATTATGGTTTGTACTGTACCGACTGTACTTACGACATATTGTAATGCAACTAAGGAGTTATATTCTATGGGGCAATAACTGTGGTGTAATTAATTTTTCATAATAATTTCTAGATAGGTACTTAAAGTTTTGTTGATGGCAGTTATGTTTTACATCAGGATGAAAGACGGCATTTCTGGATATAAGGTTTAAAAAGGATTTAGACTCAGAAATACGATAGATCTTGCTGAAGCATATCGTTATTAGAATATCATATTTTTTTGTTTTCTGACAGTATCATTCTACAATCATTACAGTATCTAAAAAATAACAATAAACTTTTACACAAAAAAAAAATGTCTGTGTTACCTCTTGTTTTTATCGTTTTTCGACACCGACTTTAAAAACGAAAGTTATTTTGCACTTTTTAGTGTTTTGCTTTTGAAGTCGGTTTAAATATTTGTGAAAAAAAAAAAAGATTTTTTTTTTTACTTGGTCACCTTTTAGTGATGGTGTAGTCACCATCACTAAAAAGTGACCAAGTACTAGTACCTAAAGGATTGACAAAATAAACATAATAACTCAATTTACACATTCGTGCTATTTGTCGCTAAGTAGTTCAGTTTTATACCCATTCCATATCTTGAAAACTGCCGAAACGATTTTGACGAAACTTGCACTACTTATTCGCTAAGTTGAGAGATACTTTAACCAATAAAAAAAACACGATCCAATAAGTAGTTTAGGAGAAATGCGTGGACAAATATACATACATGCAAAGATGCACTTATGAAATTTGGCACACATATTCAGAAGCCCACATAGAGAAACATATGTGAATATTGTGCAATTCCAACAATAGTACATACATACACTCCTTTTTTGCTGAAGTCGGTAAAATTAAAACGAAGCTTTTACTCTCACTCATTATAAACGCATTTCTAAACAAAGCCGTCCCACATAGAAACTTAGTTCGAAATAAAGTTTAATTATAACGCGGAATTAAATATCTAAACTCTTTGAAAGAGGAGAAATGAAGAAAAAGTAGAGAAAGGGCATCGGTTGAGCGCCCAACAGGTTGACGAGCGGACTTTTAATGATCCCTTAATGATTGAGCCGCGGGCTACACGATGCGTGCCACCCTGATAATGTACACACAGCCTTATAGTCTATACTCTATGGTCTTTGTATAGCATTGTGGGAGTCTGAACCTGGCTTTATAGACTGCTGTTAAGTCAGTTTGATAGTCTAGTAGTTGGAGTCTGAATTTTGATTGATTTTATTGTTTTTAGGTATGGTGGTTGAGTTTTAAGATAAAATTATTAATGTGAACGGGTATCTTATTTATTAACATTATGTATTCTAAGTTTTAAACTGTCATGGTCACTAACACTAATATTAACATTATAAGCGGGATATTTACCATGTTTAGGTACTGTTTGTAGCGAGTTTCCGATATTTCTATGCTTGGCACACCTTAATAGCATACATTCTAAAGTCAAATTTACCTACGAGATGGAAAAAGAGAGGGAAATTCCATTCTTGGACGTGAAAATAGGGGCCCGTGCTGACGGTTCTCTGAGTCACACAGTGTATAGGAAGTTGACTCACACGGATCGATATCTACACGCTGATTCTCACCACCATCCCCGACAACTGAACTCTGTAGTGACTTCACTTACCAACCGCGCATATGATCTATGCGACGAGGAACATTTACGTGCTCAGCTAACACATGTGCAGAGGGTCCTACAGAGAAACGGATATACAGGGAAGACTGCACAACCCAACCAAAAAACTGGCTGTAAACAACGGAAGTGCGAGGTTGAGAGGCAGCCAGCATTTTTGCCGTACGTGAGGGGAGTGACAGATAAGGTTGCTAACATTCTTCGGAAATACGCCGTAAAGACTGTCTTCACTCCTTTCAGAAAAGTGTCACAGATGCTGCGCTCGCCGAAGGACAACTTTCCGCTGGAAAAGCCCGGTGTTTATAAAGTAGATTGTAGTTGTGGCAAGTCATACATCGGTCAGACGAAGCGTACGGTTGCTTGTCGAATTTCAGAGCATATCAGGGCAGTAAAGAACAATGACACACAAAAATCAGCCATAGCTCAACATCTCTTGGAATCAGGATTAAACCACTGGATTGAGTTACATAACCCTCAGGTCATTTCGACAGAACGCCACTATATCCCTAGACTGGTGAGGGAAGCTATCGAAATTACCAAATATAAAAATTTCAACCGGGAGGATGGGTTTCAACTGTCGAGAGCTTGGAATCCAGTGGTCCAGCTGTGTAAACCCCGAAAAAGTGCCGTAAAAAGTTCGCGAGCGGACACAGTGAGTTTCGTTTGTCGAGAACAGAATCGAGTTGTGAGTGACAATGGTAGCGGTACCGAGTGCAAAAAACGAACAAGAAAGAGGGTAGACCGTTTTGTCTCCTCATAAACACCCACCCGCAATGACTTCAGTTTATCCGTGATCATGGTGCTTGTAACAGCACCGAAATATCGGAAACTCGCTACAAACAGTAAACATGGTAAATATCCCGCTTATAATGTTAATATTATGTATTCTTCTTTTCGTAGTCTCAACTATTAAAAATTTGCCCGACCAGTACCTATGTGCCACATAGGTACTGGTCGGACAAATTTTTACTTGAACATCTCTGCATTCGGCACGTTCAGATCCCAAAAAGTACAGGTACGAAGGGTAGACTCAAACTCATTAAGATTATTAAAAATACTTCGACGAACTTTTTATATCATGTTTATAGGACGTTATAGCCAAGTTAGCAAATACTACAATCAAGAACTTCAATATAAAGAATTATGTCATGCAAGCCTAATTGGAATCGTTTTAAACTAAAGACACTATAAAAACTCTTGGTTTTGAATAATTGCTTAAAAAAATATACTAGTTCAAATAAACACATCAACACGGTCTAGGGATATTTTTAAAAAAGCGAATTACTATCAATGTGGTAATTATTTATATGACATGTGTATATTTAAAAGATACGTTATTTAATATTCTACCATTATTTAATAATGGTTAAGGTACTTCGATTATAATTTCAGGATTTTATGGAAAAAAATGAAGCATAGACGGAAACCGTATATGAATTAACTTTTAATTTATGAGTAAAAACTGAAAAAAATAGAAAAATCATTTAATTTGTGTTTATAAAATTGAAGTCTACTAACTTCAATTTTATACTGAGAAAGCGCCCATGATGTTCATAACACATCGGCAACGATTAGAACAAGGTTGTCAATGTCTTGCTGCGGAATATTGTCCCATGTCCTTCTGAGGTGCGCAAAAAGTTGATCTTCTGTAGCCAGATTTTCAGGAACTTCCTTCAGAGCTCTTCTTTGCAGCATATCCCACGCATGCTCAATGGGATTTAGATCTGGCGATTGAGCAGGCCAGTCTAAGGCCCTAACATTGTGTGTATGTAACCAAGCTGCTACCGTTCTCGCCGTGAGTGCCCGGCAATTGTCGTGCATGAGCAGGAAATCTTGCCCCATTTGTGTTCTGTGGGGCAAGATTACGGGCCCCAGCACCTGTTGGACGTATCGTTGTGCCGTCATATTGCCCCGCACCCAAACGAGATCCGTCCGTCCTAAAAGACGAATTCCTGCCCAAACCATAATTGTTCCTCCTTGGTATGGGTGAACTTCCTGAGGGTTCTGAAGACGGCTCCATCCAGGAACTCGCCAAACACGCGTCCTTCGTGAATCTGGATGGAAGCCGAACCTGGATTCATCCGTGAACAGCACATTGGACCATTGCTCACGGCCCCAGTCCACGTGGTTCCGAACCCATTCTAATCGTCGTCCACGATTTCCTCTCCGTAAAGGTGGGACCCGGAGTGGTCTACGAGAGCGTAGATTGCTTTCATGCAGTCGCCTTCTTACAGTTTGGTCACTCACAAGCACTTGCTGTTCCACTCGCAGCCTTTGGACCAATTGAGTCGCCGTTGCATTTGGTTGAGCTCGCGCAGTAATTTGCAAAAATTGGTCTTGTCTGGGGGTAGTGATGCGACTTGGCCCCCGGTGCCTCTCCGCTACTTCACCTGTGGCACGATAGCGTGTCCACAATCTTGAAATTACATTTTGGTGGGTCCCTATGGCCTCAGCAACATTACGCTGAACAGACCCAGCTTCCAGCATTCCCACAGCTCGTAACATCTCCGCCCTCGTCAAATGTTGGCGTTGCATGGCTACAATACCTCAATTTTAACTTTATCTTTCGTTTAAAAATTAAAAAAAACTGTAACTAAACGTAATTCGTATTGTTTTCTAAATTTCGCACAATTGAAAATTCCCTCTCCTACACATCAAGACATTTTTATGCCACCGAAACAAAAGAATTTTCAAAAATTTGAATTTTGAATTAGTCTGAGATAAATTACAAACAAATCGGTGTATAAAAGATTCCAATGCGGCCAGTACTTTTCGAGTTATTTATTTGAGTATGAAATATCCCTAGACCGTGTTGATGTGTGTAGATTGTACGCTACTTTTATAGGCATAACACTGATAAATAAATAAAACAAGCAATCATTTCCAAAAACCCCGACCATTTTTATTTATTTCATACTTTGTAAATTATATAATTTATCTAATAGTAGACACGCTTAAATCAATAATCTATCAAACACATAATTATGCCACGATATCTTGCGAACATACCCCCATTCAAACAGCAAAACGCCCATATCTTTTAAACAGCTGAACTGATTTTCATCAAACACAGCTAAGAACACTCCCTATAGTTTGTACTCCTGCACTCCCTATACCTTTGTAACATTCACTCCCGACAATGTCACCTGTCAGACAAATAAACTAAATTAATATCGGTTCAAACTTATAACACCCCCTCTTTATCCGTCGGGGGTTAAAATATAGAGAACTACAAATATTTTTTTGAATACAGCACGTTTTTTTTAATGACAAGAATCAAATTGTACTGCCTTGTAGGTGTAGTGGTGGGGTAATGCTAAACGGAGGTCTCCAGTTCAATCCGCAGGTCTTGCAAATTGTTATTAGAGTTGCCCGTCAAGAATTTTACATTAGCAGTATCCGCCCAGGGTACCATGAGCTCTTAAAGCAAGGTTATTTCCATTGTGCATAAGGGACAAGTGGTAATAGATTCGCTGTCAATAGGAGAACCATGCAACAGCATGGGACTTGAAATTACTGACAAAATATCCGCACCTAAGAACATTGATATATATGTCCTACGCACTAGATTTGACGATCCGAACACTCACTCAGTTCGACTGAACTGTACTGCAATCCGTACATCTTACTTTACACTATGCTGAACGAAACGCGTGTAAGCGCCATGGAATACGACGTTTTGATCGCGAATGAACTAAATTCTATAAGCGATCTAGCGCTGCATGCTTAAATAGTTTGATTAGACAACATAAATATTTTAGCGCTGCAGCGAACTTTTGTTCTAACTCACCAGCATTTAACACTTTTTTTTTTCATGAATGTTCTTGTCTATCGGTAGGCTGTATTACCTATTACCTATACTATTAAGTCTATATATTTTTCCAAAGTTTCTCTCGTAGAGCTCCACTTTACGCTACTTTATAGCAATAACTTCGTTCATTAACGCAAACTGTTGATCGAAGTCAGTCGATTAAAGCTAATAAAATGAACTATATTGGACGGATCGGCAACAGTATGCAATATTATACAAAGCGATTTATGTACCGAGCAGTGGTGGCCCAGTGGTAACGGCTGCGACTTACGTGTACTTACACTTTCTGTAAATAATTTTCATCACCACTGCTCTCAAAACGATGAAGGAAAACATCGTGATGTCCTCCCAAAAATTCGAAGATATGTGACCTCCACCAACCCGCACTGTGCCCGCGTGGTGGATTACAGTCCATTCCCTTCCCTCTCACAGAGAGTTGGCCTGTGTCCCAGCAGTGGGAACATTAAAAGGCTGATGACCATGATGATTTATGTACCTACTTTAAATAATCTAGGTGTTTATCATGATAGGTAGGTACGTCTTTTATAATTTTTGTACCTTTTTGTAACTGAGTTACAAAAGATATAGCTGTTTTAGGAAACTATATACATTTTAATAAAACTCATGACAACTTTTAAAAGCACAAGTCTTGAAACTTGAAATAATGCAATTTATTTTCATATTAACAAGAAAATATTATTAGAACAATGCATGTAATAAATTTAGAAATTCGTGCAAAATCCTCTACATATCAATATTTTCAGGCATTCTTATGATGAAATATTAATTGGTCTCTAAAATATAAATGAATATAACAAACATAACTGAGTCATTATATAATGTTATGTCTTATATTTAAAGTTTTCACATACTGGTGAAAATCAAACGGGTAGGTTAGAGGTCGATTTTACTCTGAAACATGGCAACCAAGGAGGTAACTTATAAAAGATTTTATTTAAATTTCGAACTGGCTTGCAAATAGAAAACCGTTTATTGAAAAAAAAACAAATGAACACTTACGCGGCAAAAAATTGTCATTGATTTTGAAAGTAATTGTATTTGACAAAATGAGTTCAAGGCACTACTTAGTTTTAATTTCCGCGCATTATTTGAGAAAAGTACTATACAAGCCTTGGCCGCAACTAGGCATTGATGGACTTACGTATACTGGTGAAAATCGACCTCAAACGGGCAGGTTTGAGGTAAATTTTCATATTCCGCACTCTCACAATATAAATTATAATCGTGAGAAAACACAGGTAATAGTGCAAAATAAATTGCGATAAGCTTCATTTAGGTAACTTAGAATTAAAATTACTACTTTCATAAACTACGTGGTATAAAAAACAGCCCAAGACATCAGTATTCAAGCAGCGCAGCGTGCTGACTTATTAAGGCGTATGCAAACACTGGAGGGCGCCGTTGAGTTGGTGACACGAAAGCGGGTCTTAAGCGCCGATAATGATTTCTTAATGATTGATTCTGAAGCCAGACCGGGCTTCAGAATCAATCATTAAGAAATCATAGTGGGTACCCATTCGAGAATCAACTCGATGGTGGTCGACCTTAGAATTATTGTTGATGGATTGGATGTCAAAAGCGAAAAGATGCCTTTGAGCTATTATGGTGCATATTCCAAGTTTTTTTTGTTGTGGCAATTTGCCGAAGACAATTCCTGCCAGTGTCGTGTAGTGAAGGGTATTATTGAATTTGCAAATTAATTTTTAATTAACATCTTGAACTTTTTGTGGCGATCCTTTGAGGAATTTACAGGATTTTGTATTTTTAGATTAGAAATTACTCTATCAAAAGAAACATCTTTCTTGAATTCTTTAATATGCATTAGAATGCGTATGTAACAGATTATAATGTGTTTTGGGAGCCTTCCCAGTAAGCATGGCGGAGGTAGTGAATACTACAATAAAATTCTCCGCTCCACTATCCCGAGATCACTTCTGTCAATGATTTCACATGTTGTCCATTTGCGTAGACAGTTGAGACACAAAACTACACCAATTTCATATCACAATATCCACTAGGAATCAATCTGCAAATAATATTAACAGCCGCTGAACTTCACCTGAAAAAAACCTGGAAAAAAAAAACATATTTCAAGTTTGGAAGACTGTCCCTGGACCAATGATATTCAAATAAACAGATATGTTATTACGGCGCGCATTGTGAAGACTCGAATAGGTCACTATTGTGAACTTTAGTCTTTAGTTTGTGTCACGCATGGTGAAGAGCGATAGGCTTTGTTGAAACAAATCCAAAATAAAAAAAATGCCATCGTGTGTATTTAGAAATTGTACCAATTATGATACCAAAGTACATAAAACAGAAGGGATCTCATACCATATGTAAGTACGCAATACGCCTCAATTTACCAACTTTTTTTTTTTCCTAATATTCTGATATTTGGAGGTTAGAAAAAGATAAGAACATTGGTGGTCAGAATAATGTTTGTTTACATTCACACGCAAGTGACAAACACTAGCTATCTCTTTTTTTCTTGTTGGTTTTATCAAGCCATCCCTTTGGACTTGTAGTGAAATGTCAGATGAATGAAAAGTGTGTGTGCGGAACACTTTTTTCAGTTGTTTTGTGAGTGTATAACGAATCTGTTTATTTGAATATCATTGCCCTCGACTCAGTCGCCTTGACAACGGAAAAAATCCTCGACTAATGTCACATTTCAAGCTATGAATATCAATTTGATGATTAGACGTAACTGTCGAGTTTGGAGAACATGATTTGAAATAGGGGTAACAAACGAAGACGTAGGATTGTCATGTAAAGGCTGATTGTTTAAATAATTGAAGTGGACTATGATGTAACTTCAATGAGTCGTATGATTGAATTTTTAACAAACATGATATTTGCGCCAAACTGGATGACGTAAAGTAAACAAAACTTCAATGCCGTATGCAAATTAGATATATGCGAGTAGGTAATGCATTCATGCTTCGGTTTAGAATCAATATTATTAAAAACTATGTTTTTTTTTGTCGTTCGGTATAATTATAGAAAAAGCGATTCCTACGTCCTGTTGATTGCGGATGTACTATCGAATTACTAGGTGGGCGAGTAGGTACGTGCGGCGTGCGGCGTGCGGCGAGGCCGTGCCGGCAGCGGCCCATTAAAAATAATCGATGCTTGCGAAAATATCGAGGGCTTTCCACTAATGACATCGCGCGGGAAAACAAAGCGAACCGGGTCGACACAGCCGAGCGGCTGCCGCGCCGTCTAACTCCCGCTCCGATTCAAATACGGCCTAAGGACGTGTGACGACTTGAGGAGTCATAGGAGTCTGAAGCCTGAGACGAATGATTTACCGTTATAAGTGTGCGTGGGTCTTAAGATCTTAACACCCTCTTGGAGACGTAAATAGCGAAAATACATGGCTTTTTTATTTGCCTTGCTAAACAGACGGTTGTTACATGTACTTTTATTAACCCCCGACGGAAAAAGAGGGGTGTTATAAGTTTGACGTGTGTGTGATCTGTATGTCTGTCTGTGGCATCGTAGCGCATAAACGGAATTTTTGTTTGAAAGGTGATTTTGTCGAGAGTGTTTGAATAAAATCGGTTCAGCCGTTCAAAAGTTATGGCGTTTTACTGTTTGAATCGGGGTGTTTTTGCAAGATTTATCGTGTCATAATTACGTGTCCAATAGATTGCCGATCGAATCGTATCTACTATGTACTAAATAAATTAAGTAGCATGAAATAAAAATGTGACGGGTGTTTTTTAAATTTTGAAATTTTACTTGTTTAATAAAGCACATGAAGACGTTCTTCGCATAGACAATTGAAATAAACAATTGAATTCAACCATTTTAATGGCACTCAAAAATATAGCTCGTTTTTACGAGTAGGTACGGAACGTCGGTAACCGAAGTTTATTTCCCGAATTTGGTGTTTAATAGGTTAATTCACGTGGAAGATGTTTGTGGAGCACCACGGCGGCGGTGGAAGCGCGGCGGTGTTGCCCGCGCCCGCCTTGTTTTTCTTACAAATGAAATTATTGCGCGAATAAAATATTTTACTGTCTGTCAATTTGGCTGGTGAACTTCGTCGAAATGTTCCGCCAGATATTAAGCAGAGGTTAAATTTTATTTGCACGGAGTTATTACTCGAATGCCGGCGAGTCCCGGCGTGATGTTGTTGGATTCTCCTCGGTACATCGGCCGCGTTCGTGGCCCATTATTGCTTGATGTAAGACAATGCCTACAAATAAAATAAAATACTCACTCTTATTTATTGCTTCGTAGAATATCGAGGGGACTTCGTTCGCTAGAAGTGTCTTGTAATAGACAGATGGTCACGGTAAGAAAATAATGACATTGTTTCACTGATGGCTGCAAACGTTTTATAAAAATAAAATGTTTTTGATGGCGGGATTGAGATTGCCCTCGAGAACGGACCCTCGACGGAAAAAGAGAGGTGGAATAAGTTTGACGTGTGAATCAGTGTATTACTGTGACGTTATATATTTTTTTAAAGCCAATAAACGTTGTTTTTTTAAGAATATCACAATAATTTATTTATTAATTTGGGAAAACAAACGGTTACACATTACAGTAGTAAAATAAAATTTGATCAACAGAGCATAACAAATGTATAACCAATGACATTTTCCACAGAATACAAAACCATTTTACAAAACAAATGCAACGTGCGCTTCCAATTGGTTTGTTGAACCAATTTTTTTTTGATAAAAATGGAAAGATCATACATAAGTTTACATACAAAACTATTTTTAGTTTTTTTTTATTCGCTGTAATTACAAAGTAATATCAAATTGAAAAGTTTTTCTTGAATCCAGTACCGGAAACACCTCGACAGTTCCCGAACAAACCCGAGCCCGTGTGACGTCACAACGTTCATTTTTACTCATTGTAGCACATAGCTAATACAGTGTTTTGACTTATAACCGATTAAATCTTGTTATTATAGTCAATATATTGACGAAAATCAATTATATTGATCAAAAATATTTATCCTTAAATGTTATCGTGCTTGCTTCGTACCATTATGTACAATTTATACTATAAAAAAATCTCCATTATATGTGAATCACGCAGTAGCCAAGTACCTAGCAATATATACCTACTAAAGTTTTGAGAAATGTGCTATGTCTTACTAGATTCCAAATAGAATGTGTTAATTATTATGTTATCTTGTTCTAATTTAGTATTATATTCGTATTAATATCTTACTTTGATCATTACAGACTGAGATTAGTACATTTTTATGGGAACTTTCGTGCAAAGTTGACATTGTTGCATAATTACGTAACTTGAAAACATGATTTTTTGTTTATGGAGATATATTCATTATTTTATTCTTAAATGATAGATATAGGCGCAAAACTAATATTTTTGTTTGAATTGTGAAAATCGGTCAACGCATTTAAGAGATATTTACTGAAGAATTAGTGTAAAAAATCTACCAAGTTAATATTTTCATGTTTTTTTCTACAAAGTTTTTTAGTGTTTGTAAATATATTATTTAATATTATTAAGAGATATGTAAATAATGGTAATTACCGAACATTTTAAGGATTTTGTGCAACAAATAAATATAAATAAAGGCTGCACAGAATGAAGTTTTTTGATATCCAAAGTCGAAGTTTCGCGCCAATCGTGTTTGTTTACTTTTTATTTTACACCAATACCACCTACCCATATGTGGAAACGATTATCTACGTTATGACAATTCTGTTTCTAAATGTACCTGGTAATGAACAATAACGAACACCGGTCCACTAACACGTAATATTCATTACCACTACTTTATTTATACTCAAAACTGCCAAATCGTCCATCAGATGGGTATATTATCGAAATCAGCCTTTAAGAATCCTTTATCACACATGACTAAATAAAATTTGCTGTTATAAATAATATTTTTGCACAAATTTTCTGATATTTTAGTCAATTCACGTGTAGTTGACACTGTAGTACAAAATTCCTTGAACGTTATGACGTTACCAACATGGCGACCAATCATGGCCCGTTCGTAGACAGGTGGTTCTTTTGAAAATTTTATCGATTTTCAATTGCTTATAATAAATTGAAAAAAATATTTAAGTGATTTTTGCAACGACAATATAATTTATGTTATATAAAGTTTCAAAATAAAATTAAAAAATCGTATTTTTTTTTAAATTCAACAACCCAATTCGTTTCTTAATTAATTCAATTTTACATTATTAAATCTTAAAGGTAAAACTAAATAGGCATGCATAAAAAGAAAGAAAAGTTAATGTCATTATTATTATTAAATTATTATACAAAATCAATAACAAAAATCCACGAATTACAAATGTCATATAACAATCAGGAAGAAAAAAAAACGATAATACCTACATCAATTAAATTACTATCAAGTCATTGTTAATATTAAAATTAAATTATTATATATTAAAATGAAAATAGCAAACGGAAAAACCTACAAATTACAAATGTCAACAGAATCAATGGTCTCAAAAGCAAGGCGTCGAAACTTTCCTGCGGCAACAGCAAAGATATCAATATTTACAAAAAAGTTATTATATTGATCAGCAAGGCGACGTATTGTTTAATTGTTGTGTTATATCTATTGTTAAAACCACTGTTATTAGTTTCGAACAGTAAATTGTATAAATAGTAAATTTGTTGAAGAATGAATAAATAAATAAATAAGGGGTGCTCGCAAACCAGCATTCATACGGGCAGAAGATACAGCAAAGATGGATCGCACGCGTGTCCTTCGACTAATGGTTCTTCTAGGTACTACATAATTAATCTTATTAACAATATCAATACAATCAAATTTATTATTGAAAAGGTTAAATAAAAAAATTATATCCAAAAAAATACGTCTGGCTTTAAGATTTTGCAGCTTGTACCTGTTCAAAAGATCACTATAAGATGCATAAGTGCGAAAACAACGGTAATGCATGGATTTCAAAAACCTTCTTTGGACTTTTTCAATTGCAATTTACTGTAGAACGGACGAATAATCTAACTTTATTTAAATCAATGAAGTTAGATTATTGTATTTTTAAACAGGAGAATAAATATCAACCTCTTTCTTTATAAAGTTGGCAGACCACTGAATCTTGAAAAAAAAAATGTAAAGACGCCAATAAATATAGAAAAATAAAAATAATAGTTTTTTTAATTTTTATACGGCATCCTTTTCGTGTTTTTGACTTTAATATCCAGTACCAAATATGCATAAAGGTTGCAAACTCCTTAGTTTATTCCTTCTTAATTTCTTCCGCAACATCTATTGTAGGCCGAGCCAAGGAAGGAGTTCACATACTTACAATTAAGAATAGTTTGCATGTAAACAAAGCAACGCAGGCCAATCAATCTAAAAAAAGCTATGAAAAATTGAAACTCATTTTTCTTTTTCTATGGCTTAATTTAGTTCTTTTGACTTGCATGGCCAGTGCCAAATGTGCATAAAGGTTAAATAAAAACTTCTTGGTTTGGTCTCTTTTGTGGTTATTTTTATTACTATTGCTTTTTCTTTAACATCAAGGGCATCAGGCAATGATACCGCGAAATTCAAAATCATTTTGTTGCAAATTGCAGTGTTTTATGCAGGAAGACCGGCCAAGGCATTTGAAGGAATCACCAAACAAAGT
Organism: Orthosia cruda; assembly: GCA_964057195.1. NCBI lineage: Eukaryota > Metazoa > Arthropoda > Insecta > Lepidoptera > Noctuidae > Orthosia > Orthosia cruda. The sequence goes on from OZ059849.1 coordinate 7,186,005, forward strand.
AAGCCAAAGAGACATGAAATAATATTTCAAAATAGAAAACAAAAATTCCACCAAAAAATATAAATTCATAAGAGTAGGTATCTAAAATAATCCTCGCATACATAGCGAACGCGCGGATTGAATGAATCTGTGATACTCGAGTTGGACGCAACAAAGCTGATGTAATTGGTGCATTGTACGAGCCCGCGGGCTACCATCGTTAGCCTTTCTTTCCATCACCCGGTTTTGTCCGGGCCGCGCTGCTAATTAACTATGAAATTAATTGACGCGGCAAAGTTTCCAAGTGAAACTTGAATTAATTGGCACGTCCGACTCCAGTCTAATTAGGAGCCTCAGGCTTTTCAGTATCGCGCTCGTTGATGCCGTGAAAAACACACAAAAGTGTTGTGTATAGTTTGATGTGCGCGAGTTTCTCAAAATATGGCTCGCTGCAATGTTAATTGCGTGTGGTGAATGTGTGCGCGATTTTTTGAAGGTGCATTGCTTTTGCTTTTTGGCAATGCTTGTGAGGTTAATTTGTCTGTACATGAATTTCGAGAATTTTCTAGACGGCAGTGCTGCCAACTTAGCGCTTTCAGCGCCAGATCTAGTGCTTTTTTTGTTCAATAGCGCGTTCTAGCGCCTAGCGCTAAATCTAGCGCTTTTTTAAACTTTGGACTTTCTTTAAAAAAAAAGTAATTTCGCAAATTATCAACATCTAAACGACGTGTTGAGGCAAATTTCATCCACAAATAAATATAAATTCAAGTCCAAAACTGATCAAGACCAACCTACCAACCATATAATTCGGCGGCAGAAGCAATTGTAGTAGAATCAGACAATGGTGAATTAATTTATTGCCTTTATATTATGAAATAATTATATTAACACGTTATTATTTTATTATCACTAAACAAGTACTATAATGTATTAACTCATATGACATATTTTGATTCAATTAAAAAATACGTTTATACGTCCCTTTCTCAAATTATTGGGCGTTTTGCTTGTATTTGGCGCCGAATAAAGCGTAATTTTTTTAGAGCGACCATTTAGCGCTTTCTAGCGCGTTTTTAAAGAGCTAACAGCGCGTTTTTGCTTAGACGAGTTGGCAGCACTGCTAGACGGTCTGTCTGAACAATGATATGTTTAGGACGGGGGTTAGTGCTGAGATAACAACTAATAGAGAAGAGGGGAAGAAGAAGGCTGCACTGACCTACAATCATCTTCAGCATTTTAATGTTCCCACAGCTGGGACCAGGCCTCCTCTCACGCGGGCCCAGTGCGGGTTGGTGGATGTCACATGTCTTCGATTTTTGGTTTTAGGACATGCCGGATTCCTCACGATGTTTTCCATCAGCAGTGGTGATGTAATAATTTAGACAAAGTAAAGCGCCTGCCTGGGTTCGACCCCACGACCTATGACACGTAAGTCGGGGCAGGTACCACTGGGCCTACCACTGTTCTTGACCTCAAATGGATTGTAATAATAAAGGAAACAGAATAATCATGATTGGGATGAGATCCTAAAGTAGATTAATTAGTTTTATATTATTTATAAGTTTTATTTTGTCCCTTACATGTCTTGTGTTATTATAGTAACTTATTCATTTATTTGTTAGTAATGTTAGTTTTGTACTTAAATAAGGTTAGTTTTAGGTTTTAAGGTCCGCCTTTTGCGGTGAAATCCTCCTCAAAACCAGTTCCAGGTGGCTCTATCCTGTGCCCGTCTGGGCCATACGTTAACGGCTATTTGTACGATGTCGTCACTCCATCTTTTAAATGGTCTACCCTTCCATCTTTTTTTGTATATAGGGTACCAATTTGTTATTGTTTGTGACCATCATTCATCCTTAGCTCTCTGAATATGACCTGACCATTTGTATATTTGGTACCATTTTTGTGATTATTTGTGACGATCTTTCATCCGTATCTCTCTGAATATGACCTGACCATTTGTATATGGTATACCAATTTGTTATTGTTTGTGACCATCTTTCATCCGTAGCTCTCTGAATATGACCTGACCATTTGTATATGGGGTAGCAATTTGTTATTGTTTGTGACCATCTTTCATCCGTAGCTCTCTGAATATGACCTGACCATTTGTATATGGGGTAACAATTTGTTATTGTTTGTGACCATCTTTCATCCGTAGCTCTCTGAATATGACCTGACCATTTGTATATGGTATACCAATTTGTTATTGTTTGTGACTATCTTTCATCCGTAGCTCTCTGAATATGACCTGACCATTTGTATATGGGGTACCAATTTGTTATTGTTTGTGACCATCTTTCATCCGTAGCTCTCTGAATATGACCTGACCATTTGTATATGGGGTACCAATTTGTTATTGTTTGTGACCATCTTTCATCCGTAGCTCTCTGAATATGACCTGACCATTTGTATATGGTATACCAATTTGTTATTGTTTGTGACCATCTTTCATCCGTAGCTCTCTGAATATGACCTAACCATTTGTATATGGGGTACCAATTTGTTATTGTTTGTGACCATCTTTCATCCGTAGCTCTCTGAATATGACCTGACCATTTGTATATGGGGTACCAATTTGTTATTGTTTGTGACCATCTTTCATCCGTAGCTCTCTGAATATGACCTGACCATTTGTATATGGGGTACCAATTTGTTATTGTTCGTGACCATCTTTCATCCGTAGCTCTCTGAATATGACCTGACCATTTGTATATGGGGTACCAATTTGTTATTGTTTGTGACCATCTTTCATCCGTAGCTCTCTGAATATGACCTGACCATTTGTATATGGGGTACCAATTTGTTATTGTTTGTGACCATCTTTCATCCGTAGCTCTCTGAATATGACCTGACCATTTGTATATGGGGTACCAATTTGTTATTGTTTGTGACCATCTTTCATCCGTAGCTCTCTGAATATATGACCTACCATTTCCATTTCTGTGTCAGAACCTGTTTGACCGCATCTCTCGCTTTTGTTTTTTGATAATACATAATTATATTTTTAAGATAATAAAGTAGATTATGGTTTCAAAAGAAGTGCCATATAGACCAATCTAGTGAAAGTTAAGATGGTTCCATATTGATATTTTAATCAGTCTTCAGATCTGAGATCCCCAGTTAGTCATTTTCACTATGAAAGAGGCATACAAATGTTACTGTCGCTCCATATTATCACCTGAAGTTGACGTATCTACTCATTTAAAGTTGGAAAAACGAGGGATTTATTTAATTCGTTCCAATGAAGAATGAAATATGGCGAAATACTTTATCGTAATGAAGTTTTTTTAAATTAGGAATGACGTTTTTTAGGGTTCCGTACCCAAAGGGTAAAAACGGGACCCTATTACTAAGACTCCGCGGTCCGTCTGTCTGTCTGTCTTTCTGTCTGTCACCAGGCTGTATCTCATGATCCGTGATAGCTAGACAGTTGAAATTTTCACAGATGATGTAATTCTGTTGCCGATATAACAACAAATACTAAAAACAGAATAAAATAAATATTTAAGGGGGGCTCCCATACAACAAACGTGATTTTTTGCCGTTTTATTGCTATAATGGTACTGAACCCTTCGTGCGCGAGTCCAACTCGCACTTGGCCGGTTTTTTATCACTTTTTGCAGCTTAAAACATACTCATAAACTAAAACTTTTGCTACGACATTTGCCCATACAGTTTTATTCAAAAATAACACATAACACTACACTATAATTCATCCACAATTCACACAGTAAACCAAGTTTCGGTTCCCTTAAATCAAATACCAAAAGCTGTTATTTAGTTCGCTTATTTAGAATTCTCACTGTTGTCTATCATTATTTATTTGTAATACACAATATAAACACAGTTCGCAGGCAAGGGCCGGCTGTAGAGGAAAGCATGGCTTGGGGCAGGCTTGGGGCAGGCGTGGGGCTAAGAAACAACCATAATTAACATACATTAAGAATTATCGAAAATGAGCCAGTCGATAGCCCTAATTACAGGTTGCCGCGGCAACCCAGCAAAGTGTAATGAATAGCTTTGTGTTTTATTTAAACGTGTTGCCGACTTGTATTAGATATCTTTGTTGGGAATGCTAGGATGAATCATATTTTATGGGCCCTATTACGTGTTAATTGGGTTAGTAAGAGTGCTTTTTTTTCGTTTCGTTCTAATTTAAATTAGGAACGGTGATTTGAAATTGGTGCGTTCGGAAATTGATTTGGTTTTTGGGTTCGGTCATTTGGTCTATGGGAAAATTAATTTGTTTTTAATTTTGTGTGAGTTTTGCGGTCATTTATTTTTTTAATATTGGGTTTAGTTAATTGAAAAGTAAACCCAATGAAGGCATTCGGTTTTAGTAAAACAGTAAAATAATTTCTTTTTACCTTGAAATGTTGCAAAAAGCTTCATTTCCAAGGAGATTATTTAAACCTCAATTCGCGATTCAAATGAAGCGTGTAGTTCGAAATGTTTAAAAAAAGAAAGAAATCGAGGCACCCAACAAACGGATGTTTCGCGACGATTCGGTCCTGTTATATTTACAGGTATTTTTCAAAGATGTTATCAATACGAATTTATATTTCCGCTTCGCTTTACCGGTGCGCGGGCAAATAAGCCTGTTGGTGAGGATCCTTCAGGTTGGTCGCACAAACTGAATGATGACGGTATGGTGGGATACGTTTGTGGAACTTGGAGTAGTTAAGCCTGTACCTCCTAAATGTCATAATATGGTCTTTCTTTTATCTTAAAGCCACGTTGAGGTCTGTGGTTCGTCAATTCGTATCCATGAGATAATAATAGACTGTTTTGACATATTAAGTACTATCAAAATATTATGCGCCTTTAGAATTGTTGAAAAAAATTAAGATGTGGTAGCAAGCTTTTGATGTAAATAATGAAACAACGTTTATTGTGGAGTTTCTCAACATTTTATGTTTTTAGGGTACCGTAAGCAAAGGGTAAAAGCAAAAAAGCAAAGGCCCTATTACTAAGACTCCACTGTCTGTCTGTCTGTCACCAAAATGTATCTCAGGAACCGTGATAGCTAGACAGTTGAAATAAATACCTATTAAAAACAGAATAAAATAAATATAAGTGGAGCTCTCATACAACAAACGTGACTTTTCTGCCGTTTTTTGTTATAATGGTACGGAACCCTTCGTGAGCGAGTCCGAATCGCACTCCGCCGGCTTTTTTTAATGACATAAGTAACAACTCGACGAAGATGTTCTTTAGCATCCTTTAACGAGGTTAAATACTTAAAAAAATAAAAGTACATATTTTCCACCAATCTAAGTAACGTTCATTACCACAAGTGACCGCTAATGACCGAGCGATTGCGGAATCGCCTCGTTACCACCGCCATTGTCGCCGTAAAGAGTTGTTCATTCGTTCACTCGTTCTTCATTCAAGACGTTCTTCATTCATTCGTCTTACGTGACCGTGACGTCTCCGTCTCTAAACGATTTACGTCCAAAGTTCTACAGAAAGTGTGTAATCGAAATTTTAAGGCACTTCCTGTACAATTGTTTGTTTTATGGGTTCTGATTGGATATAAGGAAGTTATTAAAATAAACTGCTTCGCTGCATTTTAGAGCTATTTAATTCATCACATCCTTACCGCCGTACTTGAAGTAAATTATGGGAATTTGTGACTTTATAGTTCTAGGATTAATTTCCTTCGTGAGATGAATTAAGGTCGTTTAAAACAATTCCTTGGCAAAGAGCTGTAGATGCTTTACGTTCCTGGTACTCTGTTAATTCCGCCAGCAATATTATTTGTATGTAAGCCTCAGACAAAATGTATTTATTTCTTTGTTTACCCTCACATTGGAGCGCCTTGCAGCAATTACACCAATTGAGCTCAAACTTACAAATACTAACTATAAGTCCAGGTTTCCTCACGGAATTTTCCTTCACCGTTGTCAGCGATGCCCAAGATAATCTTAAAAATTATGAATTGAAAAAGTCACATTGGTACTTGCCTGAACCCACGATCTCAAGCACGAGAGACGAGGTTTTAGCCACTGGGCCACCACGACATAAATTCCTCCACTTGACTCAATGAAGTTATATATATATCTAATTTATTGACATTATTTGAGGGGCTAGACGGTTTTCTATTAGCATGGCGGTTGAGTCGAGTAGAATGTCATGTGATCTCTTCAAAGTAAGAGGGAACAGGCTTCTTCTGGGTAAGCTCACTCCACGTCGAGTCTGTCTCTGTCACCTCTGACCTAGACTAGAATCAAGAGCAAACCCATCAAAAATTTAAATTAAAAATGTAAAATGCTTCAATCAAAAGGACTCAAAAATAAATAGACCTTAGGGCCGATTTCTGAATTGAGTATTTGAAGTTAAGAACGTGTCGAACTTTTGTACTAAATTTTGACAGGTTTTCAACCTAAAGTATAGTTTGACAAATACTCAACTCGTTCATAACCTCAAGTACTTAATTCAAAAATCGGTCCTTAGCTTACTTAATAGACCAAACACAAAACCAGTTGTTACCAACCAACAAATACCAAACCTAATTCCATTTTCAAATTAAAAATTAAAACTAAAACATTAGCACTTAGTACCGTCCGCTCAACTATTCTTTACAGCCAGTGAATTAATTAATAATAAGTAACAATATTCATGATGTTTGCTCGTACGTTGCAAACTGTGCTAATTTATGCGCCGGTTGATCGAGCCGGCAACTTGATTGCTTTTCTTTGCAACTTGCTCGCTTTGCTTCATATTCAGTTATGGCTTATTGTTGACGCGATATTAACTTATTGTTATAGTTTTTGTTTTGTGTGTTTTAAGTTGCTAATTGAAAGCGAGTATCGAGCGGCTGGATATTAGGAAAATGCACCCAACTTTTTGTGTTTCAGACTCACAGCTTTAGAATATGCTTACTTTAAGTGAACTTCCTGATGGCTCGACAATTTATAACACAGCGATAAGCGATTTTTATTTTGTGAAACTGCAATTTAGACGAAACATAGTCGCATTGCGATGCAATTTTTCCGATTCAGACTTGAAATTGTCTTAGAAAACATACGCAATATCGCCTATCGATGCAATATATATTGCGTCGCGCCATCAGTAAGGTCCCTATGTAAAAAAAAGCATATATCCTTCTCTAATATCTAATTCTGCAGGTTCTAGTGTAATTTTAGGAGTCATATCTGGGAAATAAATGGAATTTTGGCCTAAAAATCGGTAACTTACTTTATTACCGTCATCAACATCAACCTATTAATGTAATGTATCGGATAAAAGTTCGTTAGTTACTTAAAATACATAATTCAGCGTATTTTTGAAAATATCAATTTATGCGTCGGCTGATAGAGCCGGAAACTCATTGCTTTTTAGGGTTCCGTACCCAAAGGGTAAAACAGGACCCTATTACTAAGACTCCACGGTCCGTCTGTCTGTCTGTCACCAGGCTGTATCTCATGAACCGTGATTGCTAGACAGTTGAAATTTTCACAGATGATGTATTTCTGTTGCCGCTATAACAACAAATACTAAAAACAGATTTAAGTGGGGCTCCCATACAACAAACCTATCTTTTTGCTTTTTTTTGGGATAATGGTACGGAACCATTCGTGCGCGATTCCGACTCGCACTTGCCCAGTTTTCTTTGCAAACTTACTCGCTTTGCTTTATATTCAATTATTGGTTATTGTTGACGTGATATTAAATTATTGTTATAGTTCTTCGTTGTCTGTGTTCTGTAGACAACGGAAGGGTCAGCTGAATGAATGATCTTTCTCGTCTTTGGGACATGAATATTGAAAATACCCAAAGTTTAACTGATTGAAAGCCGTAATTACCGAAACAATTATGTCTCGCGTTGCCATAGTGTCTCACGTGGATCCCCGTTTCAGTCACTCCAGGTTTTAAACAACAATTAAATAAAACTTGATTTAGAAATCTTGTCTTCGTGCAAAATCTTTATCATCCATCTTATGTTTAACCAACTCTTAGTGATGCGGAAACTAGCACCTACAAGTTAAGCTCACACTTGACCGATTTCCATTATTGATTTATTCATTGAACGCTAAATGAAGTATACTTAATTGTACGCGCCGCGGCCGCGTCCATTTGAATTTCTCTACGTGTTTCAACATTTCATAAGTCTTGAACATTTCTCCGCATAAGTGCTCACTAAATAATGCTTGAAACACGTTGACAACACGGCTATTTGTTAGCCGTAACAACAATAACACAACAATCCTATAACAATAAGCCATTAGACAAGTTGTGGAAATTTTCCGGTTATTTCCGATTCACACCGATTGTTACGGCCGACTCGGCCATTCGGAGGGCCATAACTCGGCCCGAGAACCGCGTCGAGTGGGGTCTATGGCCAACGACCACGGAATCGTATATTTATGGTATATTTGTGGTATATTTACGGCCTATATAATGCGAGAGATTTATTGGGTGCGGCGTAATTAGCGCGCGTTTAGATTTATAATCTGAATTTGTAACCGGTGTGAGCCAGTTGTGGCCAGTTTTTAATGACACGCTTAACGCTAATGAGGCATTCTGACGTGCTGTGGCTTTTAATGATTCTCATAGTCTACTATCATACGAGGAGCTCGTGGCTAAATAATAACAGCCGCACGGGTCTATCTTAAAGGTTAAGCAACGCTTGACGAGGTCAGTCCGTGGATGGGTGACAATTTCAACATACCGAGTTTCCTCCGTGCCTCGGAAAGCACGTTAAGCCGTTGGTCCAGGCTGTCTTACGAGTAGTCAGAAGCTTGAGATCTGACACCAGTCTAGCCAAGGAGTACCGTGTTACCCAGTTACTGGGTTGTGGAGGTCAGATAGGCCGTCGCTCCATGTAAAACACTGGTACTCAGCTGAATCCAGTTAGACTGGAAGCCGACCCTAGCATAGTTGGGAAAAGGCTAGGCAGATTGATTGATAGTCTACTAAGACAGCACGAATAAGGTACCATCGTGTTGCTTTTGTATGAATTCTTAAGGATAATAAGAGGGATGCATTTCGATCCTTTGTCTTGGTATTGCTAAGTAAAATCGATGTTTATCTGTCATAAATTAGTATAAATAAGTCGGAGGGGCGAGTGCGCCGGCGCCGCGAGCGCGCGTAAATCACGCACAACCGCTTATTAAGTTGTTAGGGGCGGCCGTGTCTGCGCCCACGCGGCTCGCTCGCCATGATGTGTCCACGCCCTTATGTTTGCGCTAGCTCACAACCTTGTATCTCCGGTTTGTTCCCATAAACATGTTATTCCTTGTAGATACTTGTGAACATACAAAAAGGGTACATTATTTATAAACCATGTAGGTATGTATGGATGGAAATAGTGTCCGATTCATTCTACAACTTTGTTGTCATCATTGAAAAGAAATTTACTCTTTCTTATACAACATTGATAGATATACACATTGAAGACTTGCAATATGGCGCTACAAACAAACAAGATTGGGTCCCAATACCGCCGGCTTTTTAGGGTTTCGTACCCAAAGGGTGAAAACGGGACCCTATTACTAAGACTCCGCGATCCGTCTGGCTGTCTGTCACCAGGATGTATCTCATGAACCATGACAGCTAGATAGTTGAAATTTTCAGAAATGATGTATTTTTGTTGCCGCTATAACAACAAATACTAAAAACAGAATAAAATAAATATTTAAGTGGGGCTCCCATACAACAAACGTGATTTTTTTGCCGTTTTTGCGATAATAGTACGGAACCCTTCGTGTGCGAGTTCGACTCGCACCTGGCCGGTTTTTTTTTAATATGCACGTGTATTAGTTGGCAAACTCTCTTTCCTACGCTAAGGCTCAATATTTCCGTGATATTTCATACTTGGTCTTTTATCACACTAATAATTATAATGAAAGTTTGTGAGTGTGTGTATGTTTGTTACTTTTTCATGCTCAAATACTCGACAGGTATGGATGAAATTCAGCACAGATATAGATTATAGTCAGAATATCACTTAGGATACTTTTTAACCCGGGAATATGTCCCTTCGGAATAATTTTCGACCTTCACCCGGGCGAAGCCGCTGGCAGAAGCTAGTACAGTCATAAAAATGTTTTACCCATTAAATACCTACTAAAATACCGCATAAGTGCGATAATTAGAGGTGCCATCACTTTAGCACTAACTCTATCATAGATGCAATAAAGAACGGGCCTTAATCACTACACTTAGTAGATAAATTAATAACACCCTGTATCATAAAATTTAAATGTTCTTTTCTCTCTGATGGTGATGATAGTAATAAAATAAGTCACCGGTTTATAGACCAGATAAATTCAACATGATGTGCATTTTCTTGCGACAAGTCGAAGGTTTTAACATTTTAAAGTTATGCAGAGCTAAGATCTGATTTTCCAATGATTGATGACTTTTATCTGAGGAATAAAAGTGGCAAATTAACAATTGTACTTTTACATAATACGCCAAATCACTTCATTCTGTATCGTGGTTGCGGTTACAAACATATAAATTCACATACACAACACCCAGAGCCAGAACAACTGTCTGTAGGTCATATAAATATTTATTCCGTGCGGGAATCAAACCCGCGACCCGCAGCGCAGCAGTCAATCGCTCAACCACTATAATATTTATTATTCAAATAAACTACTACAGATATTTGACAAAGTCTCGTAGCCTTAATACAGCAAGCCCAATATGAGTAGGAATTGCCTACTCATATTGGGCATCATTATTAAAATAATTCAAATGACTAAGCTTTCTGAATAAAGCCCATCACGTATTGGGCAGGGTAATAAAAAGATATTTTTTTTATTATTTTAATGTTGACATTGTTTTTAATAAAGAATCAGTATGGTAGGTACGAATACTATGTAAGCAACAAAGTCGACTATTTCTGTGTGGAGGTGTGGGGTCTAAAGTAACCTAACATGAGGGAGATGAAGGGAGCTCAATCGCTCGCTTTGCTCGGTCCCGTCATCCCCTTCGAACCTAACCTATCCGTGTTGGTGTGCCCTAAGCTCCCGAGCTCACTTCGCTCGCTCTTGGATTAATTCGTTGAAAATAGCGGCAACACATACACATATTAATTTATGGTAACCGATTCTATAATCCTGCTGATCTTTTAGATTTTACTGTGAAAATATTTTTTTCGCATATATTTTTTGCTGAACGAATATTTAAAATGAAAGCCATACTAACGTACCATAATTATCGAATTGCCCAACAGTAACGTAGCAATATTCATTATGAATTCATTATGAATATTGCTATTGCAATGTGATAAATAATGAAGTCTTAATCAGTATTCACTACATTGCCCGATTTAACTTGATTCATATTGCCCGGGCCTTAACCATAGAAACCAGATAAACTCTTAAACTTACAAAATTCTTGACATATTTGAATTAACAGAAGGCTCTGACACGTTTTGCCAACAGTCGATTGGCCCATGAACCGTTGGTCAACATAATCTTTAATCCATTAATTTTTCATCCAAAGAACTCTTCACCCACGAACGTTCCGCCAACATAACTTTACGTCAGTGAATGTTTAACCAACAGAATGTTTCGACCAATAACTTTTCACCCAACGAACGATTGGCCAACAGACATCGAGATAGGTGACAGTGCAATGAATTAGTCCAAGAGCGAGCGAAGCGAGCTCGGGAGCTTAGGGCACCCCGACACGGATAGGTAAGGTTCGAAGGAGATGACGGGAGCAGAATTGAGCGAGCAAAGCGAGCGTACTCAGCTCCCGTCATGTCCTTCATGTTAGGTTACTTTAGACCCTGCAGACAGAAATAGGAGCCCCGCGGGGCTCCGTCCACTTAGTTGCTTAAAAACTTTGACCTGTCCCGGTGTCTGGCCAATCGTTCGTTGGGTGAAAAGTTATTGTTCAAAACATTCACTGACATAAAGTTATGTTGGCGAAACGTTCGTGGGTGAAGAGTTCTTTGAATGAAAAGTTAATGGATTAAAGATTCTGTTGACCAACGGTTCATGGGCCAATCGACTGTTGGCAAAACTTTTCAGACTCTTAACAGAAGCACTGTAGGCTTTAGAAGAGAGCTTAACACTTAAATATAGTTACGACAAAAACTCAAGACTTAAATCAAACAAGAAGTTACCACCTATTTTAAACAAAATAAACTTTACACAAACCACTACTAACAAAACAGACGGTACTTAACGCTACATACTAAAAATTAAAACGCCCATTGTGGGCATACATTGTCACGTCAATTCTTCACGTTAAACGCCAACCCTTGCCATTTAGCCAGGTTTACTGGCCAGACTATTGTGCAAGACACTGCAACAGCAATATCTGTGAAAGTACAGCCTTTGGAACTACAGACAACAATGAACCATTTCGAATTAGCTATCGAGTTATCTGCCAAAGGTTTTCACGACTGCGGTAAAGGTCTGTTCAGATGGAACACAAAACGATAATGCCGCAGCGATAATAAGTAGTGAAAAAAAGCTTTTTGAACTTCAATCAATCTGCCTAGCCTTTTCCCAACTATATTGGGGTCGGCTTCTAGTCTTACCGGATTCAGCTCAGAACCAGTGTTTTACATGGAATGACTGCCCATCTGACCTCCACAATCCAGTAACTGGGTAACACGGTACCCCTTGGAAGACTGGTGTCAGATCTCAAGCTTCTGACTACCCGTAACGGCTTTCAAAGATCTTCAAATGATAGCTGGGACCAACGGCTTAACGTGCTTTCCGAGGAACGGAGGAAACTCGTTATGTTGAAATGGTCACCCATCCACGGACCGACCTCGTCAAGCGTTGCTTAACCATGATGATTGAACAGTGCGGCTGTTATTATTTAACCATGAACTCCAAAAAAAGTACAAATTAATTAAGTCCACCTCTGTACGTTTCTGTGCTTAAAAGGGCGAAATCATGGGGCGTGATGAGAGAAACATTTCTTGATAATACTTCATATATTTTGGTTCGTTAATCACAAATTAATGAATTTATTCTTCTTAACGTCTTAATCTAAATACAATCATCCGCCATTATTTCTCTCTCTATCGCTCTCACCTCATTCACTCATCTTTACGTTCCAATCTACTAATGAATTTAACGTTTCAATTCACGGTTAACTTTAGTTATTTAAATCTTAAAGGAAATAATCCCACATGTATGAGCCCAAATACTATGGTGCTATCTTGCATTGTTGAGGACTTACTATGGCCACCTTCAGACTCCATTATGAAACCAGCTCCATAGCACCATATTATATCAATGTTTCCATAAGAACGCCAAGTTTCAGCTTAATCGGATGCAAGTGCTGGAAAAATGGATTATTATTAATTGCTGGAACGGCTACGAAAGAAACTTAATATAAAGCTTCATCATCTTGCGTCGCCACATTGACCGGTCCCGTGCGTCCAGCATCCAGCGGATCCCCGCAACCCTCACCCAGTCATCGGTCCACCTGGTGGGAGGCCTTCCAACGCAACGTCTTCGGGTTCGCGGTCGCCATTCCAGAACTTTTCTGCCGCATCGGCCATCCGTTCTGCGAGCAATGTCCTCTGCCCACTGCCACTTAAGTTTTGCAATTCAACCCTGGTTCTCTTGCGGATCTCTACGTTTCTGATTCGATCACGCAAGGAAACTCCGAGCATAGCCCTCTATAGCCCTTTGGGTGACTATATAAAATTAATGGCTATATAAGCTTGTTCTCATAATAATTAAAATGTGTCAACCATGGCGTGGTTGTGTGTGAATTATTGATCGGAGTGTGTGAATAGTCTTGCTACAACTGCTTGAACTAGTCACCCTGACTCAAAACGGTAATACCTAGTCCTCCTGGCCTAAATTCGTCAAATATCATGGTGGTCAACCTCAGCTTAGACTATACTACCAATGCAGCAGATTTAGTGTTAATGAGACAGACAGTGGTGAATAGGAGTGTAGTTGACCCATCTTCTGTGTTTATTCTATTTTAAAATTTACATTAGACGGGATATTTACCATGTTTACTGTTTGTTGCGAGTTTCCGATCTTTCGGTGCTGTTGCAAGCACCATGATCACGGATAAACTGAAGTTATTGCGGGTGGGTGTTTATGAGGAGTCAAATCGTTCTACCCTCTTTCGTGTTCGTTTTGGCACTCAGTACCGCTACCACTGTCACTCACAACTCGAAAGTGAAAATTCGAAAATCAAAAAAATACTATTTTGTTTGTAATTTATATATTCTATTTTATTATTTAAGTATTTTCCGTTTCCGTAAGTGTGTTCGAGATATTAGAATATCAGCGTTATTTCCTTCTTGGATATCGCTGCACATGCTGAGATAGAAGCCTTTTTGGTCTAGGCACAGGGTTTTTATTATTGTATAATTTTATGCTTATTTCTCGTGTCTTCTGTGCGGGTCACAAATAAATATTTTTTATTTCTTTCTTTTCTTTTAGTTGCTTCTACAGACGTAGCACGCTGATGGACTGAGGATCAACCTTAGCGTTTGATGCCAAGATTTTGCCGGTACTGACCACAAACGAAAGCTGCAACCGTATACGAATGCAAATTGTCATTCTAAATCTAAATGTAACTTACACATTTTCATGCAATTGTTATTTTTCCGGCATCATGTTTCGTTTTGAATGGCACTGCAAATTGTCTGAATTACTTAAACATTTTTGCCGCTGCGGTGTGGTTGTTGAACGTCTGGTCCCACCCTTAGTTTACGCCCACAATATGGGCAAAAAAGACTGTGACGAATCCAGATATTAATAGCTCTCTTGTTGTTCAGTTCTTGGAATGGAGATTGAAGATTGTGTGTAAATTAATTATTTTGTTTATGTGGGTAATGCAAACCATGCGAAAGGTTATTGGGGAAGTTCGTTCAACTGTTTATTTCAAGTTTTATTAAATACCAAAAGCCGAGAGGTTACACTAGTCGATCATTCTTCCAACAAACGAAGTCTGGCGATTACTCCACTGTTTGACGATGTACGTTCAAATATTTTTTTTATCAATTTGTCTCATCATTATCTAGCCCTGTATGGAAATAAAAAAGTAAAAAAATAAAATATTTGAAAGTTATGAGCATCGAAAGATCCATATTTCATCACAAATTTTAACGCATCTTTGGGCGCGAATAAATACCATAAGAAGAAGGAAAATTGCAAAACGGCCTCCATACAGGGATAGATTAGTAATTCAACAATGCAAATAATGTTATTTTGAAAATATACATTTAGTAGTTTTTTCATTATATATAGACTCCCAAAGATCTGATTATAATGTTTCGTGAGCTCGTTTCCGTCCTAAAACATCATACATTTCGATTCAAATTTGCAAAGTGCAAATTTATACGCGAACTAGCTTCTTACTGCTCATGACAGCATCTATCTCTTTCGCACGTGTTGTCGGATGAGATAGCATGCATTTTAATCTCGCGCACAAAATAGTTCGTGCCGTCGACTACATCGTCAAACAGTGGATTAATCGCTAGACTACGTTTGTATGGAATAATTTTCGACTAGTGTAACCTTAAGTCATAATATCGTGACTAGCAGTTTTCTTTTCCTAGCCTAATTTGTATCCACATTTACATTCTCTGTCATCTGCATCAGAATAAACGCAGAATTTGATCAAAATGAATCTTTAAATTTTTACGATGCAAAACATTACGCAATGAAAGTAGGAAGGAATAATGGACTTTTGGCTGACATTGAATTCAGTGGCTTGTCTGGCACCCTTCCAGGGGATGAAACCACTTTCACAACGCGACCAACTTTGACATAACGAATAAAAAATGTTTTAATTTAAAATATAGGTACCAAACAGGATTAAAAAAAAAAATACTCCATTTGCGATAACATTAGACGTTTAAATTAGCCCATTTTACAGTCCGTTCAACCGATTTTGACTTCTATTGCGTTGGTGATACGACAAATGGCAGCTGTAGCAAACAGTTGGTTTTGGTAGCAGGTTTATGCTTTTTATGTCATCCTTATGTTTACGGGATAAAACTCAAAATCGGTTGAACGGACCGTAAAAAGATTTGGAAACATGTCTAATGTTATTTCAAATGGAGTTTAGGATGTGTTTGCTCTTGACTCTAGTCTAAGTCTGAGGTGACAGAGACAAAGTCTACGGTGGAGTGAGCTTACCCAGAAGAAGCCTGTTCACTCTAACTTTGAAGAGATTCATCCGGTCAGTATCGGTCCTTCTATAAATAGCTATTATTAGACCTAACAAAATTTTTTTTTTTAAGTTGTATTAACAACTAGCTGTCCCACGCGGCTTCGCCCCCGAACACTGGCTACTTACCTACCCATCTACCCTACCTACCCTACATACATGATTGTTGCGTAACTTAAACCGTTTACGCAGCGCACGCAACGGAGGCTCTCAAAAAAGTTAATTCAAAAAACCACCACAAAATGGCGCCCAAAATCCGCAATTTCTTTCTTTTCCAATTTTTATGTAGCCAGTGACACTCGCAGGGTTAAGACGAATCTATTGACGTAAGAATCATCAAAATCGGCCAACGTGTTTGGTCTCTAGAACGTCACATAGGAACAAACAAACATACGTACATACATACTTACATACGTACATACATAGACTGATAAACACCTCCTTCGGCAGTCGGGTAATATGAAATAATTTTGCCCGTTTTTGCAACATTTTTCATTTATGCTCCGCTCCTATTGGTCGTAGCATGATGTTATTACCTATTACCTTCCTCGATAAATGAAATATCCAACACGTAAAGAATTTTTTAATTTCAACCAGTAGTTCCTGAGATTAGCGCGTTCAAACAAACTCTTCAGCTTTATAATATTAGTATAGATAAACATTAAAACAGTACAGAAATCAACATTAATCAATAATAATAGAACATTTTTATGAGAACTTAAATATAGTCCATATATTTAATCGCTTCAATCGATGAAGCTCACGAACTTGAAAAATAAATAACAAATAATGAAACATAACTTGGTTATTCGATAGAAAACTATTGACATTAATTTGACTTCCTAATTAAGCTGTTAATTATCATTCATCAAATATAATTGACTTACTAAATCACGAAAACCATAAAGATATACTTCTACTATTGAACTTAATAAAAAGGTTTATTAAATATCTACTTTTGTAGCCTTACTTTGTATGGTACAGTCAACAAAAGAGATTAATATGCAGGCAGATTTTTACTCAAATTGCGTCTTTTTAGTTAGTAAATTAATCATGGATATACAAAATTTTACCCAGTGGTAATGGCCGTGTAAATAATAATACAAGTTGTAGGTCGTGGGTTCGAACCCAGGCAGGCGATTTACTTTGTGTAAATTATTTCATCACCACTGCTCTCAATACGGTGAAGTAAAACATCGTAAGGAAACTGGCATGTCTTAGAAACAAAAAATCGAAGATATGTGACAACCACCAAACCGCACTGGGTCCGCGTGGTGGATTAAGGCCTATTCCCTCTCATTTTCAAACTTAAATTAATAAACCAGGTTTTCTCACGATATTTTTCTTTACCGATGCAAGCGATGTTCAAGATAAAAATAGAACGTAAATTTGAATTAACATTGGTATTTGCCCGGATTTGAATCCACGACCGCAACGCGACAGACGATGCCTTATTCTCTGGACGAATTTTTATTAAATAAAAGAAAAAAGTATTGCAAATTAGTGGTTTCATTATGCGCTTTAAAAACGATCAGACGCGTGACGTTGCATTTCACAATTTACACACCTGTTTATCTGCAAAATCATTAACAATAAGTTTTATTTTTCTAGCATTTTTCGTATTCTTCTCAGCAAATCCTTTCATTTGATACCCATATAAAGGCAGTGCACAAAAAATAACTAGTCCGCCATCTTGGGCCGTCCGCCATATTGGACTAAGAATGACGTCACTTAGCTAACCATATTCATCTTACTCGGTGGAGAATAACTGCTTTAAAATTCAATTGCAAGATTTGACACGAACACACATACTTACATACATTGCAAGTAAAATAAAAGCTTGTAAAATAGTAATCGAAATCCTAACTTTATTTCAAGTGACTACAGTTTAACGGCTGACGTGTTAGTGTTACTTGAAAATAATAATTAAGATTTTTGTTTATGTTTTTAATCGAATTGCAGAGTTTCGCTCACTAATTTGATTTGATCTCGAGGTGTATTATTGGTTCGAATCTCTTCTATATTAAATACTAATACTAATTACTAAAATAACTAATAATATTATAAAGAGGAAAGATTTGTATTTTTATATTTTTGTATGTAACGAATAAATTTAAAAACTACTGGACCGATTTCAAAAATTCTTTCACCGTTGGGAAGTTACACTATCCCTGGGTGACATAGGCTACTTTTTTTTGCTGTATGCCCACGGGAACGGGAAATACGCGGGTGAAACCGCGAGGCATTCGCTAGTTTGTTAATAATTTGCAATGACAATGAAATTTGCCGATACGGATCAAGATAATAATTCCTTGTCTGTATATTGACCTTTTTTGCTGACTGACTCCACAAGTACAAGCAAGTCACGTAGAATCGGCATGTTATAACAACTTAATGATGTACCGTGATTTACCGACTCAAATAACCTTCATTACAGAATCTTTTCGGTATCGCGGATCGCGGTACACTCCGCGCAATAAATTACGGTGCACCCACTTAGTACACACGCACGGAAAACTAGCTTACTGCAACCACAGATAATATAGATGCCTAAATACAAAGAAACCGTGCCACGTAACTAGCGTTATTCATCTGATTATACAGTTTTTTTTGTAAATGTTCGCGTTCGGTTCCGTTCCACGGCGATAGATAGATCACCATCTAATAATCAATCAATATCGATAGATAAATCAAATAATCAGTATAATCAGTACAGTACGTCGGTACAGTTTCTTTGTATGGGATGAGACACCACTTAGACAAATGTCAACCATGATTACTTGAAATTAAAGTTAATTTTAGAATGATAAAATTAATTGTAAATATCGTTCTAGAATTTTCACTGCAGTGGAAATTGAGTCTAGTATGATTGGTATAAAGTTGTAAATCCAAGGTTTTAATTGAAATTAAAAAGGTCTTCTAAGAGGCATGATAATTATGCAACTCGATGGTAATTACCAAAACTCAATCAAACTGCAGTGTACTGATAAAATCTCTATTAGACGTTCCATCGTGAACGATGTTATTTTAACTCATTGGAGCCTATCAGGGAAATAAATATCGCTAGATATATTTGATTAGTCAATTACAACTTAAAATTGCTTAAATATCTTCTACGATTTGTACAAGGCAATTCGGTACCTAAGATATCACAATTAATTAATCAGTAAGACATAGAGAAATATGTTTATTTTTTTATTAATAGCTGTCCCACGCGGCTTCGCTCCCGCCAACTGGTTATCTACCTACCTATCACCTACCCTACATACCTACTCACCTACATACAGTATTTTTTTTTCTATCTGCCTTTTGTTTTTCTTTTAGGTAGGTTACCTACCCTACCTACTTACCCACCTATCTAACCACCTATCTAACCACCTACCTTACCTGTCCTACCGACCAACCTACCTACCCTAACCTATTTTTTTTTTTTAATTTTCATTGTTGCAAAAACGGTTACATTACAGTTTAGGTACAGATATATTGTAAGAATTATTCCATTGTAACAATTTAGAGTAATGAACCCTGCCTCTCAAACTAGGGCAACCTGTATCTTGAGAGACAGTATTCAGGTAGGATTTTATACAATAGGTGGTAGGTACATAGTCGTCGGAATCACAATTTAATATCAATAAACTATTCAAGAATAAGATTAATTAATAAAAATAACAATTAAAGTAAACATTGAAAAAAAAAAAAAAAATATTAAAATAAAGTAAAGTGTGTGTTGGGTGAGTACTGGGATGTGGAGTGATTGATATCCTACATACCTACCTACCCTACCCTAACCTACATACCCTAATTACCCTACCCTACCTACCTACCCACCCACATTACCTACCTACCCAAATACCCTACCTACCAATTTGTAAAACTATTTATTTGAATAAGAATTAATACTACAATACGAATATAACCAACTTTTGTTTCTACCAGCGATCTAATTAAATTTTAGAATACAAAAGTTGCTATTGTGACTTAACTATGATAGTGAGAAATATTCTCTCGTAGACTTTTTTGCAGTTAATAATGAGTACTTTAATCATGTAGTATATAATTTTTATGTATCATCAATAGTTTTCTCAGCGCACGCCAAATAATTAATTTTATAGGTATAATTTTGCTACTTAGGATTACATTATTGCAATTTTCATATTTATCTCAATTTTTTTTGCAAATAATTTATAGCCTATGTAACTCGAGAATAATGTAGCTTTCCATAGGGGAAAGAATTTTTAAAATCGGTCCAGTAGTTTCGGAATTTATTCGGTACAAACAAACACACAAACAAAAAGTATTTCCTCTTTATAATATTGGTATAGATTAATATCAATTAGTAAAGCTAATTTCAAGTTTTCAACCATTCGTAACGACTATTAAAAATAGTAATAAAACATACAAACAACTTCCTGTCCCAATTACATATTTTACCAAGACCGTGGGTAGAAACACGAAGAAACATAATTTACTGCTAAGATCATATATTTCAGTAATCAGCATTTCACTGATAAGGCTTGTTCGTCGAACGTGGTTTAGGGTGTGTACACACTGTGCGCGAGGCGGCCGCGAGTCGGAGCGATACGCCCGATAATACAGACTCGTTAGGAACGCGTGAGAAGCGCCCCAGCTTCATTTCTCAGGACGAGATGAAAAAAATATACATGTTTGTTATAGTTCAACATCAATTCGGTCGTAGACTTTAGATAAAACTTTTTCTTTTTTTATGATATTTTGCTCAGATTTTAGGGTTCCGTACCCAAAGGGGGAGGGGTTGAAATCCAATCAGATGGTTAGAGCAAGTCCGCACATCGTTAAATACCAGGCTGCACGATGCTCTCCACGACGCCAAAGATAGAAGCAAATGGCGCAAATTGGTAAAGGAGAAGTTGTTTCCACGAAGACCAGGGAATCACGGCCCTCAGTAATGAGGAACACGATGCGAGGAGGAGGATCCAAAGGAAAAAAAAACAAAAACCGGCGAAGTGCGAGTCGGACTCGCGCACGAAGGGTTCCGTACCATTAAATAGCAAAAAACGTCATAAAAATCACGTTTGTTGTATGAGAGCACCACATAAATATTTATTTTATTGTGTTTTTAGTATTTGTTGTTATAGCGGCAACAGAAATACTTAGTAATAATTTCAACTGTCTAGCCATCACGGTTCTTGAGATACAGCCTGGTGACAGACAGACAGGTGGACCGCGGAGTCTTAGTAATAGGTTCCCGTTTTTACCCTTTGGGTACGGAACCCTTAAAACAGAATAAAATAGGTTTTTAAGTGGGGCTCCCATTCAACAAACCTGATTTAAGGGTATACTACGGAACCCTTCGTGCCCTAGTCCGACTCGCACTTGACCGGTTTTTGTATCAAGAAAAATGTGTGTTATTCCCTGATGGCTACATATAAATATAGCCCCAATTAAATTAAAAGACACTTGCAAAATAAACATTAAATTTAACGACACTTATAAACACAGACCGTTTTCTTTACACGCATTTGTACTCAAACAGCCATCGTTTAAAAGACGTGTCTTGATGACGTCACATAACAATAATAACGCGTCATTACTTGATTACACCGCCGCGTCATTACGCCACACACGAGCCCTGTGACGTCATTATCCGGTTTTTTTCGCAATTAGTTGGCAAACATTAATTAAAACACTCCCTTGGCATTTGAGACAGTGCAGTCCCGCGTAATACCCCGCACACAGCAGACGCAGATTACTCATATCATGATTTAATTCATTAACTTTTTACAACGAATGCTACAGAAATTCCATTTAGGTATAATCTCAGATCAAATAAAAAGTCAAGATGGAACGTTGCAAACAACAAAGTGAAGCCGGTTCAAAGTAAGCCTTGCCGTATAAATACACAATTATACGCGCACTCGTTTATCGAAACTACCCCTTAGCTTGTCAGTTGAGCTTTATTATTTGATCTGTAAGCTCGAAGGACAAGCTAAGGCGTAATTTCGTTGTTAGTGACTGCGTGTAATTGTGTATTTGTACGGCAAGGCTTAGTTTGAACCGGCTTCACTTTGTTGTTTGCAACGTTCCATCTTGACTTTTTATTTGATCTGAGGGTATAATGCTTTAATTGCTTGAAAGAGAGCAACAATTACAAATACAAGAAACAAAAAAAACAATTAACTGGCTCTCTCAATGCCAAGGTTTGTTTGTAACTGAACGGTTGGCTACAATGAAAAGCTCTGTAAAAATATCACAAGAAAAAGGTGTCAGACGTCGCCGCAAAACAAAACGTTGGCTATGTAAAAATAATTCTGCGTTCGTGAATTTTAATAAGGCAAAAAGTTTGTTTGTAGTAATATTTGTTTCTTGGCTCATTTTGGCGCTCACGTAGGAGCGGGGCGGGGCAGCGGGCGATGTGCCGCCTGCTTTGCACGTCGTCATTTCCTCGAAAGTAATTCAAATGGAATCGTGTGCGCCGTTATTAAATATTTCATAACTTACCTCGTCCCCCGGCCCCGACTGTCTCACGAACCCCCCCCTCCCTCCGGCGACCGCATATTAAAGTCATAAAAAAGGGTTGTTTGATCTATCCCCTAAAACAATTTACATATCTCGGCTCAGGCCGCCGCTAAATTATTTAATTAAGAGAGGCATAAGTTTTTATTATTTTAATACGTCGGGTATAAAATTGTGTTAATGGAACAATGCCGCCATTGTGGACTGAATTTTAACCCTCGAAAGCGGGGAGATTACGAGCATCGACGTAAATATACGAAATACTGAAAGTGTTCTAATTTAGTTTCCCAAATAAATTAATGGTTTGTGTAATTAAATGGTAATCTTTGTTGATCTCCTGAGTAGTCTCTTTTAATGGTGCAATTTAAAATCTTAAAGAGTGATTTTTAATTTCGGGGCCTAATCTGACAGCTTCCAATGACCATATTTTTTTTAAATGTTGCAAGCGCGGAACATTCTGTTGTAGGCAATGATATTCAAATAAACAGATATGTTATGAGCGCGCGCATTGTGAAGACTCGAATAGGTCACAATTGTGACCTATTCGATTTGTGTCCTTAGTTTAAGTCACGCATGGCGAAGAGCGATAGGCTTTGTTGAAACAAAAACAAAATAAAAAAATCCATTGTGTGTATTTAGAAATTGTACCAATTATGATACCAAAGTACATAAAACAGAAGGGATCTCATACCATATGTAAGTACGCAATACGCCTCAATTTACTAATTTATTTAATTTTTTTTCCTCATATTCTGATATTTGGAGGTTAGAAAAAGATAACAACATTGGTGGTCAGAATAATTATTGTTTACATTCACACGCAAGTGACAAACACTAGCTGTCTCTTTTTCTCTTTTTGGTTTTATCAAGCCATCCCTTTCGACTTGTAGTGAAATGTCAGATGAATGAAAAGTGTGTATGTATGTATGCTGCCGCTGCTGCGCGGAAGACTTTTTTCAATTGTTTTGTGAGTGTATAACGTATCTGTTTATTTGAATATCATTGGTTGTAGGTAAGGCTCAATCATAAGTGATTCATCGAATCGATGTGACATAACTTATGAATTTAATTTTACAAATTAGTGTAAATAAATGTTTTATGAATATAAACGTAATATATTTTAATGTAACAGTATTCATAGACATATTACATAAACTTTTATTGTGTTAAATATGTAATCAACAATATAATAAAAGCGATCGATAAAATAAAGTCTGAATAAATGAATAGAAACTAAATAAGGGCCACTAGTTTCTTAACAAATGTATTATTTTTGGTATGAAATATTGCATTTTCGGTCTACTTCGATTTTCGATCACTCAGAATAGTCAGAGTACGACACTATTTTTTTGTAACGATAAAGTAACAACCCCCCAAATGTTAAACTGACATTTGGGGGGACTTGACATTTACACATCCACGAATTTTTTTTTGGCTGTGCGAAGTTTGCATTAGCCAATGACAAAGGTAGGGAAATCAAGGATATAAAAATTAAAGACTGGAGAATTTGGAATGGGAAAAGGTTTGGTTTCTATATAACTAAATACATATAATTACAATACATATATTTACAATACATATAGTTACAATACATATAGGAACAATTATAGTTTGATATCATTAGTATCAATAAATCTGGCTACCCACGAAATTAAAAATCATATTATAGAATCGTTCCACATTTAAATCGAAGATCCCTCCACTCCCTTCTTTAAAAGAAAATACTGGCTGAAATGTCCGAGCAGGCGAAAAGAAAAACATGCAAAACAAACTCGCAGTTATTTATAAGTAAACCAGCAACAAACAACAGTAAACGCTTACGTATTACGAGCGCAGTTTCCTAGGACATTGCTAAACGAAGGCATGCGAAATTAGTGTCGCATTACTTGACCGGTGAGCAATAAACATTAGGCAGGAGAAAATAAAATAAAAAGAGGCGGTATGCCGTATGCGGCACGCGACACCGGTATGTTAAGCAGTGGTAATGAAAACTGCGTCGGATACACGATTACTCGCGTCCTCTGATCTTGCTGGGTATTCTACACCCTGTGTGTAGTGGGACGTTCGCTTGGGGCAGGTGCGTCGATTGGTTTTGTGGCGTTTTAGCTAATACGCCTGGCTTTAAATAATACGATTACTCGCGTCCTCTGATCTTGCTGGATATTCTACACCCTGTGTGTTGTGGGACGTTCGCTTGAGACAGGTGCGTCGATTGTTTTTTTTTAACATACGAGGCTCTAGACAATTGGTATTCGAAGTCAGCGAAGCCGATAGTCGAAAGGTCAAAATGTAAGGGGCTGATGACGTGATTTTTCGATATCGCTTATCAATCCCATACAATTTTGTCTTTTTGACAATGGCTATCGCCACGCTTTCGAAGATAGAATGGCACTTGTCTAGGGCATTTGAATTTGGCTAATAAACCAGTGTGCTTAGACAAAACGTCATTTAACGAGTATCAGCCATCAAGACAAAAATGTTTGTTATTTAAATGCGCTAGCGAAATATCAAGTGGTCAATACAATAGATATCTTTTTGGACTTTTTGACGATAGATTTGATCGCTGATAGAATGGTCACCTTGTATTGAACTCAATACCTTGACCTTGCCTTTTTGGTCTCGCAAATGGTTTTTTTTTTTTATTATTATTTAATTTTATGCATATTTCTCGTGTATCCTGTGCGGGTCACAAATAAATATATTTTCTTTCTTTTCTTTCAATAATAGCACTTTTCACAGGATTGTATCGTGTCCATCGTTTTCCATCATGGTCAATCTCGTTCTGTGGTAAAAAAAAAATGAGCGAAATGCCCATCACTTATAAACACAAAACAATAATTTATTGCCAGTAAAATAAATACAAAATCATGTCAGCAGCAAAATGTGCATTAAAAATCACCACAAAATCCCCACGAATGACATTTTACAATTAACCGAACTATTTAAAATAATATAGCAGCTCACCGTTACCAATTACCACATCGAGCCATATCATTTACACGATATTCAATTTAATCTTTGACACGTCAGAGGCATGACGCGTCAGTGGCATCAGGGGTTGTCACAGACGTCAGGGTGTAAAGCTGCATTAGCTTATGGACAGTAAGCTAATATACTGCTATCCAACATTAAGGCCCTTCTTTCCCACTGGGCACTCTGGGCACGTGCCCAGGGCCCCGCGATAAATAGGTGCCTCGTAGTACCTTACAGATCACTAAACGGTAACTGATATTTTTTTACCGGAAACCAAATTTATATTATTCTAATAATTAAGAAATACAATGCCTCAAGATTATCCAGATTGGTACTAATGTCCTTAGAATGTATATGCTCAAAAACATAGAGTTTGAAGAAGTGATTAACAATTTTGCCTATCTCCCTATCTCCCTCTTCAATCAACAAACATTTTTCAGCACTAGCCTGAGAATGCTAAAATAGTATATTATGCAATTAGTGAATAAAGTACGGATTGAAAGCGAAGGCCATAGATGAAACACGAGAAAGTGAAGGATTCTAATGACTGAATCACGAGCGTAGCGAGTGATTCATGTGTTACAATCCTGAGCGTCGCGAGTGATTCATGGCCCTCAACATAAATACGTTTATACGTCGTTTATTCAAGAGTTGCATACTATACTTTATACCATGACTACGAAAGATTTAAGCGAAAAGCATAAGGAATTTGTATCGAGTATTTTTCTCTATCGATTTGTTGGCAGCATTTTTCTAGTATCAATAGAATCTAGATTTAAAAAAGAAAACGCTATGTTTACAAGCCTATTTTTAATAAGATTACGTCATTAATAATAATAAAAACTAAAAAAAAACTATTCTAAAATGCGCAATGATATCAATTTTCGACAGCCCATAAAAAAAAAATTTAAATCTCGCATATGATTTATAGCATTGATTTTTGTATTTCGCGTTATTTTGCCTAAAACTCAAAATATGGTTTTGTCAGATAGTTGCATTATAACTTCAGGACGGCAGCATGGAGCAATGTCGCACTCTGACGCAGCGTGTGTTGTGTAGGGTCGCAGCGGCCACTATACGGGGTGAGTTGACCACCCTAGGTTAATGAGAGCATTTTTATGTGCTCTCGCAATGAGGAATGCAAATTCGGTGGCGGTTACCGCGTTACTTGCCATTGTTTTAACACCGCCGCTTTACGCCACCCCTGGACTTTTATACCTTTTAATACGTTAACCCCCGAATAACGAGACTTTAGTGCTAATCCTTTTGTTTTTGTTTAGTGGACGATGTGTTGTAATATAAATATTTGGGGTGTTATGGAGGGTTGGTCTTTTTCTGTTTTGTTTATCGTTTTTTTTTGTTTCACTGGAAGGACCAAAGAAAAAATATATGTCTTTTTCTGTTTTGTTTATTCGGGTTTTGTTGTTCCACTGGAAGGACCAAAGGAAAAATACATGTCTTTTTCTGTTTTTAACCGACTTCCCAAAAAGGAGGAGGTTTCTCAATTCGACCGTATATATTTTTTTAACCGACTTCCCAAAAAGGAGGAGGTTTCTCAATTCGACCGGATATTTTTCTTTTTTTATGTGTGTTCGCGGATAACTTCGTCGTTTATGAACCGATTTTGATGATTATTTTTTGTTGGAAAGGAGATATCCCAAGGGTGGTACCATGATAAGGAAACCATGATCTGATGATGGAATCGTAGAGAAATCGAGGGAACTCCTCAAATATTATAGGCATACATGTAGCAATTTTGGTATTTTCATCAATAATGCAATCATTTGTACTCAGAAAGTATAATTTGGTGAAGTGGAACTGATGAAGAAGACCACAATGGCCACTGGAAACCCGAAATAAAACAATGTATCCTAGTCGTGTTTGGGCTTATTGGAATTGTCATAAGATGTACTTTAGCTATAAATGATTTTCATATTAATTGGAGGTACCTACCAAAACTAAAAAGAGAAAAATAAAAAACTTTTTAACAAAAAATCAAACCGACTTCCAAAACAAAACACTTCAAAGTGAAAAATAACTTTATTTTCCGAAGTCGGTGTCGACTAACGGAAAACAATGAGTACAAAAGACACCGACTTCGGAAAAGAAAGTTATTTTTCACTTTGATGTGTTTTGTTTTGGAAGTCGGTTTGATTTTTGTTTATTGGGGTTTTGTTGTTCCACTGGAAGGACCAAAGGAAAAATACATGTCTGTGTGAGAAATATGTCTTGAAAGGGGATGACTCTGACTACTGTGGTGACTAATTGCACTTGCCTAATAAACGTATTTTTCTTTTATTCTTTCACTGCAAGATAATGGCCTAACCAAAATTTATCACAATATTTGTTTATTAGAGCTTCTGAAAGCTAGCTAGCTAGTAATAAATATTGATTGATTTAGATACAATTTCAATAATAAAATATGAAAGTCATGTAATTTTTAGGGTTCCGTACCTAAAGGGTGAAAACAGGACCCTATTACTAAGTCTCTACTATCCGTCTGTTTGTCTGTCTGTCACCAGGCCGTGTCTGTACCTCATGAACCGTGATAGCTAGACAGTTGAAATTTTCACAGATGATGTATTTCTGTTGCCACTATAACAACAAATACTAAAAACAGAATAAAATATATATTTAAGTGAGGCTCCCATACAACAAACATGATATTTTTGCCATTTTTTGCGATAATGGTACGGAAATCTTCGTGCGCGAGTCCGACTCACACTTGGCCGGTTTTATTTCTTTTTCGAAAGCCACTCTTCCAATAGTGCCTAATTGGTCAGTGGTAGTTATAACGTACATAAAACAAACAGTTATTTCAATACAAAAAAAATGTGATACACTTTAAATTATTAATCTACAAAAGCGAAAACACAACCTAACGGACCGTAGTGTTATTTCCATCCACGCATCGGATTTAAAACTACGGTAAATAATGAATATTGAAATATTTTTTGCGCAGTAAATAATTGTGATTGAAATGTAAAAAAAGAAAGGGTGACGAAGGCACAAAGGTGACGAGGTTTGCGCTTTCACGCAAATTATTTTATTGTAATCAATCAGTGTGTAGCGCGGTGGGCAGGCGAACTCACGCGACACACAAGCCGCACAAATTGCGAAGCTGCCGAATCCGCCATGTTTTCATTCCAATTTTTCTCAACAACGAATATTGTAAACGTGCAATTTATTTCATTCACTAGCGAGTGATTGCTTATGATGTGATTGTTAAATGCGTTTTCCTTTCAATATTTTTCAATTCATATTTATATGTGTGATTCGCAACAGTACGCCGGAAACGCTACAATTTTTCATATTTTACATGTTTGCGCTGTGTTTATAATAAATGTTAAGCCTCTTAATGTCGATATTTATTTCAATTTGTGTTCTCGAAAGCGATATTTAACTACGTTAACGTAATCACTCGTACTGGGATGATACGTAGATATATTTTTAATTGCATATTTTATCGGAAAAATCTTAAAAAATAATATACATTTTAATGAAAATTCGAATACCGAAGGTCCGAAGCTGGACACACATTTAAAAAAAAGTTACCTGAATCTTTATTACTTACTATAGTGTCTGTTACTTATTCATTTGTATACGTACATATTAAGTAGTTACATTTAATTAAGTATTTTTATCTATGTAAATAAATATAATTATTTATGCTAATAAACAAACAACACGTAACACGAAACAACTTACCCACCGCTTACCCAACATTCTTCACCACAGATAAGCAAACTTTTTCGCCGGTCCCCAGTTAGGAACTGCCTGGGGGCTGGTTCAATTACGGCGCTGCGCAGCCAATAATTGGCAGCAGGGTTCGCGACAAAGCGCCCACAATGGGCTCTGATTAATTTCCGAACTGCACCCGAATTCTAACTAGCAAACACGCGACGAACGCTCCGTGAAACCTGCACGGGAAAATTACTTCGTAGTTCGTACTAGCTGGTTACTAGCTGGTGAGTAGACCAGTCTCTTAATGTCTGGATAGGCGGTGTACTAAATGTTTTTGTTGGTGCTGATTGTTATTGGCGTCGGGAGGCTTTTGTTTTTTTTGAGAGTTGATCTCGTTAGTCATGTTAATAATTTTGGTGGCTGGTTCGTTCATAGTGCACCGGTATTTAATTAAACATCGATGTCTCTTGTTTATTGGAAAGATCAAAAAATAAAGAAGCTGAAATGGTCTGATTAATAGTTTATTTTACTTCTTCAGTGCACTGCTTTAAAATTACTTCTTCGCGGTAGCTAGTGAGAAGACCAGCTCCTTATTGTCTAATTAGCTATTAGGTATTCGCGGTGTAGCAAAGGTTTTTGTTGGCGCTGATTGTTATTGGCGACGGGAGTCTTTTGTTTTTTTGAGAATTGATCTCGTTAGTCATGTTAATAGTTTTGGTGGCTGGTTCGTTCATAGTTTATCGGTATTAATTAAACCTCGATGTCTCTTGGCCATTGTAAAGATCAAAAATTAAAGAAGTTGAAATGGTCGGACGAATAGTTTATTTCACTTCTTCAGTGCACTGCTTTAACATTACTTATTACCGCTATCTAGTGATAAGACCAGCCCTTTATTGTCTAAATAGTAAGAGGTGGCAGTGTAGCAAAGGTTTTTGTCAGTGCTGATTGTTATTGGCGTCGGTATTTTTTTTTGGGATTGTGTGATTACCTAGTCAGCAATTATCAAACTCCTTTTCTGCAAAGCGAGTGAATGTCATCTTACACATTTTCATTAAAAATCTTGTTAGTCCGAAAAATAATAAGGAGCAAGGAATAGCTAAACTTAAGGTATATATTTATACATTTCTTTATGGTCCGTGAAACCTGTACGGAAAGATTACTTCGTACTATCTGGTGACAAGACCAGTCAATTATTGTCTGGCTAGGCGGTGTAGCAAAGGTTGTTGTCAGTGCTGGTTGTTATAGGCGTCGGGAGTCTTTTGTTTTTATGAGAGTTCTTCTTCTTTGTGCCTAAGATTCCTTCACAAAATTTTCATGGACCGGAATTCAGCCACGTCGATAGAGCGCTGGCCTCACAAGGGTCTTGCATGGTGCAGGTGATTTTACTTAAGGAGCAGGACAGGAGGTAGAGCATCGTCTGTGGGGTGCTTCCGCAGACAAACTGGCTGATTGGAGTACCCCCATCTGAATAACATATGCCTACAGCGGCCCACTTGGCTTCGTAACCGGTTTGCTATTGTTTGGTTTTCTATGGCCAATAAGTGTAAGATTACATGGCCAATTTTTTTGTTTAACTTATCCTTTTTGTTACTGCTACAATAAAACTGTATTTCTGAACAATGATGAAAGAGACTGGCCTCCGCGACACAGGGAATCCTAGTGTGGAGATCAGTGATGTATCTGATATAAAATGTATTTTTCTTGAACAATAAAGATTATTATTATTATTAATTATTGTGATTATGATGACCAATAACCGTTATTTCAATATTTGTATCTTTATTTAGATTTTATTAATAAAAGTGTATGGAAAAGGAGTATGTAAGCCATACCATTGAATAAATACTTTAATCTATACTAATATTATAAAGAGGTAAAGTTTGTGAGTTTGTGAGTTTGTGAGTTTGTGACGTTGTAAGGGGTAATCTCTAGATCTACTGAACCGATTTTGAAAATTCTTGCACCGGTAGAAAGCTACATTATTCCTGAGTGTCATAGGCTATAAAATATTTTCAAAAGAAATAGAGATCCTTATGAAAATTGCAATAATGTAACCCAAGGTAGCAAAATGTTGTCAGTAAAATACATTATTTGGCGTGCGCTGAGAAAACTATTGATGATAGATACAAATTAGTAGGTAGGGTAGGTAGGATAGGCAGGTTAGGCAGAGTAGGCAGGGTAGGCAGAGTAGGCAGGGTAGGCAGGGTAAGCAGAGTAGGCAGGGTAAGCAGAGTAGGCAGGGTAGGCAGGGTAGGCATGGTAAGCAGAAAAGGCAGGGTAGGCAGGAAAGGCAGGAAAGGCAGGGTAGGCCGGGTAAGCAGAGTAGGCAGGGTAGGCAGGGTAGGCAGGAAAGGCAGGAAAGGCAGGAAAGGCAGGGTAGGCAGGGTAGGCAAGATAGGCAGGGTAGGCAGGAAAGGCAGGAAAGGCAGGGTAGGCCGGGTAAGCAGAGTAGGCAGGGCAGGCAGGGTAGGCAAGATAGGCAGGGTAGGCAGGAAAGGCAGGGTAGGCAGGGTAGGCAGGGTAGGCAGGGTAGGCAGGGTAGGCAGGGTAGGCAGGGTAGGCAGGGTAGGCAGGGTAGGCAGGATAGGCAGAGTAGGCAGGATAGGCAGGGTAGGCAGGAAAGGCTGGGTAGGCAGGATAGGTAGGGTAGGCTGGGTAGGCAGGGTAAGCAGAGTAGGCAGGGTATGCAGGAAAGGTAGGTTAGGCAGGGTAGGCAGGGTAGGCAGGACAGGCAGGGTAGGCAGGAAAGGCAGGGTAGGCAGGATAGGTAGGGTAGGCAGGATAGGCTGGGTAGGCAGGGTAGGCTGGGTAGGCAGGGTAGGCAGGGTAGGCAGGGTAAGCAGAGTAGGCAGGGTAGGCAGGGTAGGCAGGGTAGGCAGGTTAGGCAGGGTAAGCAGAGAGGCAGGGTAGGCAGGGTAGGCAAGATAGGCAGGGTAGGCTGGAAAGGCAGGGTAGGCAGGAAAGGCAGGGTAGGCAGGGTAGGCAGGGTAGGCAGGGTAGGCAGGGTAGGCAGGGTAGGCAGGATAGGCAGGGTAGGCAGGATAGGCAGGGTAGGCAGGAAAGGCAGGGTAGGCAGGGTAGGCAGGGTAGGCAGGGTAGGCAGGGTAGGCAGGGTAGGCAAGGTTGGCAGGGTAGGCAGGGTAGGCAGGATAGGCAGGGTAGGCAGGAAAGGCAGGGTAGGCAGGATAGGTAGGGTAGGCAGGGTAGGCAG
This sequence comes from Orthosia cruda, assembly GCA_964057195.1. Taxonomy (NCBI): domain Eukaryota; kingdom Metazoa; phylum Arthropoda; class Insecta; order Lepidoptera; family Noctuidae; genus Orthosia; species Orthosia cruda. Next base: position 7,218,469 of record OZ059849.1, read on the forward strand.
GGTAGGCATGGTAAGCAGAGTAGGCAGGGCAGGCAGGTTAGGCAGGGTAGGCAGGGTAGGCATGGTAGGCATGGTAGGCAGGATAGGCAAGGTAGGCAGGGTAGCCAGGGTAGGTAGGCAATTGACGGGAGCGAAGCCCCGAGGGTCAGCTAGTGTTATATAAACACACCAACTTGGTCTAGGGATATTTTTAAAAAAGCGAATTACTATCAATGTGTTAATTATTTATATAACATGTATATATTTAAAAGATACGTTATTTAATATTCTACCATTTTTTAATAATGGTTAAGGTACTTCGATTAAAATTTCAGGATTTTATGGAAAAATGAGGCATAGATGGCAACCGTATATGAATTAACTTTTAATTTATGAGTTAAAACTGAAAAAAATAGAAAATTCATTTAATTTGTGTTTATAAACTTGAAGTTAGTAGTCTGAGAAAGCGCCCATGATGTTCATAACACATCGGCAACGATTCGGCATGCTCAGAACAAGGTTGTCAATGTCTTGCTGCGGAATATTGTCCCATGTCCTTCTGAGGTGCGCAAAAAGTTGATCTTCTGTAGCCAGATTTTCAGGAACTTCCTTCAGAGCTCTTTTTTGCAGCATATCCCACGCATGCTCAATGGGATTTAGATCTGGCGATTGAGCAGGCCAGTCTAAGGCCCTAACATTGTGTGTATGTAACCAAGCTGCTACCGTTCTCGCCGTGTGTGGCCGGGCATTGTCGTGCATGAGCAGGAAATCTTGCCCCATTTGTGTTCTGTGGGGCAAGATTACGGGCCCAGCACCTGTTGGACGTAACGTTCTGTCGTCATTTTGCCCCGCACCCAAACGAGATCCGTCCGTCCTCCAAGACGAATTCCTGCCCAAACCATAATTGTTCCTCCTTGGTATGGGTGAACTTCCTGAGGGTTCTGAAGACGGCTCCATCGTCCAGGAACTCGCCAAACACGCGTCCTTCGTGAATCTGGATGGAAGCCGAACCTGGATTCATCCGTGAACAGCACATTGGACCATTGCTCACGGCCCCAGTCCACGTGGTTCCGAACCCATTCTAATCGTCGTCCACGATTGCCTCTCCGTAAAGGTGTAAAGGTGGGACCCGGAGTGGTCTACGAGAGCGTAGATTGCTTTCATGCAGTTGCCTTCTTACAGTTTGGTCACTCACAAGCGCTTGGTGTTCCACTCGCAGCCTTTGGACCAATTGAGTCGCCGTTGCATTTGGTTGAGCTCGCGCAGTAATTTGCAAAAATCGGTCTTGTCTGGGGGTAGTGATGCGACTTGGCCCCCGGTGCCTCTCCGCTACTTCATCTGTGGCACGATAGCGTGTCCACAATCTTGAAATTACATTTTGGTGGGTCCCTATGGCCTCAGCAACATTACGCTGAACAGACCCAGCTTCCAGCATTCCCACGGCTCGTAACATCTCCGCCCTCGTCAAATGTTGGCGTTGCATGGCTACAATACCTCAATTTTAACTTTATCTTTCGTTTAAAAATGAAAAAAAAACTGTAACTAAACGTAATTTGTATTGTTTTCTAAATTTCGCACAAATGAAAATTCCCTCTCCTACACATCAAGACATTTTTATGCCACCGAAACAAAAGAATTTTCAAAAATTTGAATTTGGAATTAGTCTGAGATAAATTACAAACAAATCGGTGTATAAAAGATTCCAATGCGGCCAGTACTTTTCGAGTTATTTAATTGAGTATGAAATATCCCTAGACCGTGTTGATGTGTGTATTTTAAAAAATATTTCCTTTACATTTATTTAATTAGTGTCTTGGGGTACCTTAACTGGCCAATAACAATACCGTTTACCCTATGCTAATTCGTAAACCCCTTCCAGTTAAAAATAAATCTCAAAACAAGAAATAACAACAAAAAAAACAACTTTCTAACAATAAACAACAGATTAACAACACATTTTATCACTAACAACTTAATCTTGATTCCAAGCCGCAAAGATAACAGACAAAGGCCCAGTTTCGCTCTGCTGTGTTAATTGAATCTCCAACTATCAGATGATAGCAGCGAGAGTGAGCTCGGTGAGGGGGTAGGCAGGGGGGAGGCTCGGGAGGAAATTAAACGTCATATGGTCACTTTCTTCCTTGAAACAATGCGCTGTTAATAACGATTCTTGTCTTGTTGTCTTTTAATGTTTTGTTGGAGGCTTGAAAATACATTTTGATGGTTTATCGACCTCATGATGGTTTTGGTGGTTTTGATGATTTTTTTGGTATGCGTGGTGTAACTTTAAATGATAGATTGAAGAATCAGTATGATTATACCAATATTATAAAAGTGAAAGTTTGGATGGGATTTGTCTGTGGATGTATGTTTGTTACTCAATCACGCTGCGACGGCTGAACAGATCTGGATGAAATTTGGCAAAGAGATTAGAGATTATAATCAGGAATATTACATAGGATACTTTTTATCCCAGAAATATGTTCCCTCGGGATACATTTCGACATTCACGCGAGCGAAGCCGCTGACAGAAGCTATTGACTATTGAGACTACGTTGTGGTTTAAAAGAAGATGTAGTGACAAAAATTTAAAAGAGTATGTTAAGATGGTTTAGCCATGTTGAGAGGATGAATGAAAGGCTACTAAACAAAGGTATTTGCAAGGCAGACGTGAGTAGAAACACCAGGAGGGGACGCCCTAGAAAGACATACATAGACCTTATTAGTGCGTGTATGACTAGATGTGTAAACGTGAGTTTAGCAAAAAATGTTTGCAAGGATCGTAGCCGATGGCTTTCTGTTGTGTCTGCCTACACACATGGAAAAAAGGCGTGAGTTTATGTATGTATGTATGTATCAGGCTCATTTAAAGATTGTAGTTAGATGTCGGCTAGTTAATTGTTGAATCGGCTACATGGGATTACTATTAATTACACTATAAGCCCTCTACGTGTTTGCTACGTGTTGATCAAGCATCTGCTACGACTTTGCTACGTTTGTGCTACGAATTTACTACGCGTAGGCTCATCTGCTACGTGTGTGCTATGCAGCGCTACGGGCTTGCTGCTAGTCTGCTACACGTTTGCTACGAATTCACTACGTTTAGGCTCATCTGCTACGTGTGTGCTATGCAGCGCTACGCAGCGCTACGGGCTTGCTACTAGTCTGCTCCACGTTTGCTACGAATCACTACGCGTAGGCTCATCTGCTACGTGTGTGCTATGCAGCGCTACGCAGCGCTACTGGCTTGCTACTAGTCTGCTGCACGTTTGCTACGAATCACTACGCGTAGGCTCATCTGCTACGTGTGTGCTATGCAGCGCTACGGGCTTGCTACTAGTCTGCTACGAATTTACTACGTGTAGACTCGTCGATCAGCTCCACGCGTACTACAACAATGAGTCAACAACGGAATCTTCAACAATGCTATCAGTTCATGGCGGCGGGAATCGAGTTATTTTTCTTCTAATTTACTACGCGTAGACTACACGTTTGCTACGCCCGTACTGAGCGATTCTACGAGTTTGCTACGCGATTTAAACATGACTGCTACGTTCCTATAATCTTGTTTTTAAACACTCTTTTATTGCGTTATTCTAAGTGGCATTTGCTAGAAACTACCGTAATATTATTTAAGTTGATTGACAAGAAATTGCATGTTTTGACATGAGTTCAAGTAGTTAGCTTTAGTATAAATCTACCTTATAGTTCATGCTAAATATGATCACCTGGGACTATTAGTAGGGTAAAAATATTGCAGTCAAAGGTAACTCATTAAACGCGAATAACTGGTCTCGGCAAGACAGAATTCTATTGATTTCCTAGGAATTCTGTACAATTCCTGGTTTTCACAAATTGCCTGTAACATATTGTGTTGATTAAACCCTGCTGGTTTGTTTTTATCGCATTTTTAACCGACTGCCCAAAAAGGAGGAGGTTCTGTGTTCTACAATATGTTTGTTTTTTTTATTTTTTTTATGTTCACCGATATCTCCGTCAATTGACTGATTTTGAAAATTCTTTTTTTGTTTGAAAAAGTATGATCCGAAATTGGCCCCATTTTAATTTGGTGAAGATCTGATGAAGAGCTTCGGCGATATACAACAGAACTCTTTAATAAATAACGGCAATTCTCTCGGGATTGCTGCAATCGCATGTCTGTTTATTGTTTATTCTATTTCATAACATAACATCACCCCAGTACGCTCTTAAGAGGTACGCAGATCTCTCATTTCACCGGTTATGTTCAAGTTTTATTAAATCTATTCTGGCGTTATAGTTACCTTACTAACTTGCCTATAAATTAGGTAGGTACAACTAAAAAGTGAAATATAAAAAACTTTTTTGCAAAATATACTACTGACTTCCAAATACAAAACTACAAAGTGAAAAATTTATTTATTTATTTATTTATTTATCATCATACATCTACCCTTACAGCTAACCAATGCGGTAAATGTGCCTTAACATAATTGTTCCTTATAACTAATACCTATAACTAATAACAAACAAAGCATTCCTTGTGAATTCACTCAGAGAACAACAGAATAGGTCTGTCTCACTCGCTATGAGGTTGAGCGTGCGGAGTGCACGCGTCAGCGGCGCCTCCTTCAGAAGGTTGGTCCTAGCACGCGGTTCCACCAGCAGTCGTGGCTGCCGTCGTCGCCACACGTACCTGTCCGGAACACACAGACTCACCTGGCCTAAAACAACTGCATTATGCACCTTCCCTCTCAGTACTTTAAATATATATGAGGCTTAAGTAAATAACTTTACTTTTTGAAGTCGGTGTCCATAACGCAAAAAAATTGGTACCTACGAAAGACACCGACTTCAAAAAATAAAGTTATTTTTCACTTTGTAGTTTTGTATTTGGAAGTCGGTAGTATTTTTTTGCAAAAAAGTTTTTTATGTTACTTCTTTTAGTCTTCTAGAATATTTTAGGTTGAATAGCTTATGACTTACTGGCGTACGTCGAGCCAAATAGACATTTGATGGATAGGACTATCTTTGCAATGGCTTTTCGGCGAAACGGACGCTCGATCTAATGGATATTCGAAATTGTGGTACATCGATGCTATAGAATTTCGGCAATTCAGACGTTCGATCTTGATGACTTCGGGGAATAAGCCATCGGTCATATGACATTCGAAATCAAGAAGTAAACCCTTTGACTTCGGCCCCTTGTATGCCTTCAAAGGTTCGAGACAGCAGGATCACAAAAACACATCAAAATACAGTAGAAAATGGAAAAATGTTTGATGAGCTGTATTCTAGAATACTTAAAAATCAATCTGCCTAGCCTTTTTCCCAACTATGTTTGGGTCGGCTTCCATTCTAACCGGATTCAGCTGAGTACCAGAGTTTTACATGGAGCGACTGCCTATCTGACCTCTACAACCCAGTGACTGGGTAACACGGTACCTTGGCTAGACTGGTGTCAGATCTCAAGCTTCCGACTTCGTTAAAGATCTTTAAATGACAGCCGTTACAACGACTTAACGTGCTTGCCGAGGCACGGAGGAAACTCGGTATATTGAAATGGTCACCCATCCATGGACCGACCTCGTCAAGCGTTGCTTAACCTTGATGATCGACCCGTGCGGCTGTTATTATTTAGCCACGAGCTCCTCCTATTTTAGAATACTTACCTCTCCATATTCTAGAATACTTAACTCAAATTAATTAATAGCAACAACATTAACTAACCCATAATAATTAAGCCCCTAACAAAAAGCTATACTACCCACAACTCGTGCATAACTGATCAACGTGCCACAACGCACGCTGAGATTCTCTGCACCAGGAAATTAACCGACGACATAGAGGACGGGTTGTCTATGGCTGCTCAATTACCTTGCTTACTCTATGAGTCTATGCCCAGCCTTGCTTACTCTATGCCCAGAAACTACTTGATTTACGCGCGGCAACGTAATAACGGTCTTTGAAATCTTTGCTTGTCTTTATGGGTTTTGATTACTTTGCTACGGTGAATTAATGGTGGTCGTAAATGCATTTTGCACATTTTGCTTTTTCTGTGTTTTATAAAGATTATGTCATATATGAGTTATTGAATACCTTGTTGAATGTTATGGTATTTTCTATTGAATTCTCGTTGGTTTATTGAATTTTATTATATGGACAAATGATCTGAAGAGTTGGGCTAGCGATGTTGCCATACTTAAAATATGCAGCTTCGGGGAAAATAGGATTGATTTTCGTTGAATTCCAGTTTAATATTTTTGATATTTGATCCCACAAAACATTATTATTTATTTCCGTTGGATCCCAAATTTTAAAAATGCAAGAGAACGTTTTATTCTCGTTGAATCCCAAAAAATATTTCCGTTGGATCCCGAATGCGGGTACATTCAACAACAAAATTATTTATAATAATATGAGGATACATTTTATATTAACTGACAGCATTACAGTCCCCATTTTTTTGGTACTTGCACTGTGTTTTCTTACGTAAAAGTTGTTAAGTTTATTAAAATTACACCTTAACGTTGAACTACAAACAACATCAGTACCAAAATTCCAGACCATTTTGTTCACTACCAATCATAAACCTTAAACAGCTTCATACAACTCAACATCTTAATAATAAATTCCTTAATTAAAACCCATTTAGTTCACTCTCAAAACAGAGAACAGAAGTGCTCACTCAAAATCCGCCTGTAAATAGCGTCGTGGTTGGTTGAATGACGTCACAGTGATGACGTGACGACGGGCGTCGCTGGCTGCACTGTCCAAGCGTTTAATTTCCGTTGACGCCGCGTCCCGACGCTTGATTGTGCAAGTCTAACGTCCACAAGAACTGTTAGCTAATGTTTTCCTACTTAGTTTTGTGAGATGGGTAACTGGGAAAAGTTTGTAGAAGTTGCTGGAGCTAGATTGTTGGAGTTCCAGATAGTCTTGGGTCCTGTTTAATATGACTGATATATATGACATATTTGTCAAAAAAATGGCGTAATTGACACCTTTTGTTACAGCAGCTGTGGAAATATTTGAAAGATAAAAAAAAAAACAAAATACCCGACTACTTAAGAAGCGATCTAATAAGACGTAAACAAGAAGAAAATCATGCTGTGCAGTCGGAGGATACATCTGGTTTTGGTCAGCCAGCTCGCGAATATGTACACGATGGGACTAGAGGAAAGAAGAATTAGGTGCTCACAATAATGGCGTCCAAAATTAGCCATATTTCTATTTTCAAATTTTAATGTAGCCAGTGACACTCGCAAGGTTAATACGAATCGATTGATGTAAGAATCATCAAAATTGGCCAACGCGTTTGGTCTCTAAAACGTCACATAGGAACAAACATACATAGACTAAAAAAACATGACCCTCCTTCGGCTGTCGGATAAAAATTACAACATTTTCAGATTGTCATATAGAAAAGAAATAGGCCACAAGAAGTAAATTTTGACAGTTTCTGAAAACCCAGCCGGTTTGGGTCCAGTGTCAAGTGATTCCATTCGCTGTTTTGATCACACAATCACAACATCTATGAGGTTTGCTTATCAGCCTTTCATGGACGAGATGGAATCTTCTGTTGATTGTGTCTTTCTGTCCGCAAGTACTAGCTAATGATTCCCTATTTAGTTGTGTAGGATCTGAGAAACTGTGGATAAGTTCATAGTATTTTCTGGAGATAAATTTGTGACAGTTGCCGAAAGGTTTGTCAATTTATGCCAAATTTCGAATCCGGTGTTAGACTTTAAAATAACAGTTGATACTGTGGTGATTACTAATAGAGAGAAGTATGTAGGAAGAACACATAATATTATTGCGCTGACCCCAAATAAATTGGATAAAAGAAAGAGAAGTGTTAGTATTATTAAGCTCTTGTTACTTGAATTAACCAATCACAACATGTATGAGATTCGTTAATCAGTCTTTCAGGAATGGGGCGAACCTTTAGCGCATGCACTTTCTAAAATCACGATAGACCAAAGTTAGGGGAAATAGGCAATTAAGCATCCGAAAATAGTGCAGTTAGCGTGCGTGGTATCTGCGCGCATCTAGCGCGTGCTAGCGCGGCGTGCCCGACGTGCGGCGTGCAGCGTGCCCGCGCGCCAATTAGACGCCGTCGCACCACCGGCTAATAGCCCATTAACACTCGCTTTACACCGCGGCCATCGCTCACCTCCATCTATTCGCCTGTTAGTGCACCGCCAATCCAACCATCCAGCCTTCCAGGCCCCCTGCCCTCCCCATCCCCCCGCACTCCCATCTCCACACGGCCACAGAGGGGAACCCCGCTTAATTGACGGGAGTTCGCTGTCATAAATAAACGTTCAAATGTCCCACTTTATAGGTAGTGCCGCTAATGTGCAATCGAATTTATTTATGGCACAAATTCTTTGGATTTATGAAGCTATTGTGAACGTGGTGCTCAGTGCGTGATTAGATTTACGTCAACAGCTCTAAATATGCCAACATAACACTTCAAGACGGCTCGTTACTCGTTGTTAAGGTGTATTTGCATTTGCACCCTACATTATTTTTTTTGGTCCTTCGAGCCGGATAACGCGGTAATAACGCTATAGTAATGGGTGTCTCTAAAGAGAGATAGTTCGAATTAAAGTTGTAATAGAAACTCGGTAGCGTTAGGTCGTTCCTGTAGCACGCGAGGTGCGATGCCCCGCGATCGAGCGAGCGTCTCGCGTTAATTAATTGGGTATTTTCACACGTCAGCGGCTAGATCTCTCCAAATAGATCGGCGCGCGCGGCCCTTAATTAGCTATATCTGCGCGACCGATCGCCTGCGCCCGCGCACTCCGCGACGCCAATTTGGCGCTAGTCTCTGCTTCGGAATAGCCACAGATAAGGCAACTAGAATGCTCAGTAAGTCAGTAATAACCTCATTATGAAATATACGAGCCTCTGCTGTTTGTTAGATAACGCGACGACTCTGTGTATCTTACGCTGTTATATTGTGCTGGCGATGTTATTTACGACCATGCGCTTTGTTCAATAACTTAAATTGTAAACAATGTAAGGTTACATTAATTAAAATAATAGTACATTATTGCAAAGGCCGGCAAATAGGCAATTGCAGGTCGAGTATGAGATTGAAGGCCGAGCCGTAGGCGAGGACTACACTAATACTAGACAGGCAATTGCCATTTCCGCCGAGGCATATATAGTGCTTTTCTCAAAAGAATGCAGGGATATAAAACATAATTTTTATATTATACATTTAATTTATTAAAAGTTACAACAACATTGCTGGAGCGTTGTAATGTTCCAAATTCAAAAAACGCTCCTGCAATAGATTTGATCAACATTTCTGGAGCGTTGTAATGTTCCAAATTCAAAAAACGCTCCTGAAATGGGTTTGGTTTTCTTTGTCCGTAAATTCGATACTTCGCGTGTTCTGTTTTCGAAAATAATGACAATATTTCCATGCATGTTTGAGAAAAGTTTATTTTGTATGTCATAGGGTTGGGTACAAAACGTGCTCCTTTAAAATATGACATTGCAGTAAGGGTTCTATGATCGCATATTATGTTAAAACCGCATTTAATAAACTTTATTAGGTCAACTTTTATTCATTGTAACGCAGAAAGTATCGACGATCGACGGCGGTATCAATAGCCGAAGGAACAGCTGCATCAAGAACGACACGTCATTCATTACCATCGAAAAAGTATTACAAATAATTTTAAAATAATTACCATTCTCTATTGATCAATCCGTTATTCACAGCTTTAATATCGCGTTAATATGCATCGCAATAGACGTCGCTCTGTCTGAGAAGCGCACGTGTCGATCGGGCTCCATTCTCTCCGCGACTGATTGACGGCCGTCAGGAAACAATTACCTTTTTGTCGGGCTATCGATACACCGCTAATTACAATAAGTGATCATTGATTTTTTTAATTACGCCGCCCATTCATGCGTCTATCATCGCGGCTAATAGTTGCCAGTCAGTGCATTTAATAACGCCCGCCGCCTCTCGGAATGCTCGTAGTTTCGCTCTCGCGGAATTTCTATTATAAACTCCTCCTTCTTTAATCTATTTTTTAAAATTAAACTCTCGAAGAATCACCCGCTACTCGTAACCGATTTCATTTAATCATCCTTACAAATTGGAATTTTAACATTGTTAACAGGCGGTGGCTTGCAAAAAGTTAGCAACTATTAAGAGCGAATTTTAATGTGTCGAGTAAAGAAAATAGTACGCAGTTGGAGCATAACCTGTTTTGCTGTGTAAGCGTACGCGTTGCATTCCTTGAGATGCGCTGCGCCGGCCGGGCCGCGCACGGGCTCTGGTACCGCACGGGCCCCGTACTGCACGCCGCGCCCGCCGGGACGCATGCACCCGCCCCGGCCCCGTGAGAAACCAATGTTCCCGGCCTCTAATTACGTTTTATACGATATCGCCATTTAATTAGCAACATGTTTCCCATTCCGAAACATTAATTAATATTTTCATCAGAGCTCTCCGCATTTAACTGTGCTTTTATTACTCTCTCGAGATTTTAATAAAGATTCTCGACCACCCTCGTTCGAGTGTTATTGTTTTAAAAAAGTCTTATTATGAAATTTTTATTGCTGTGTCGTCGAGAGGGATCGTTTATTTCATTGTCGACGGCTTTTCGATCGAATGCCTTAAATGCGTTCTTTGGAGTAAGAAAGTTTTTGCGGGCGACAAGTGGTTGACATTATAACAACGCCAGATCACATTGGCCAGTTTTTGCAATAATAAAAATGTCAGCACGAACGTTTCTTGACAGCTACACAAGAAGTTAACATCTCGATAAGTTGACGTTCGCGAGTGAATTCGCCAGATAAGGGGTACAATTAATTCAATGGTCGGCGAGTAATTGTTGCAACAGATTAATAACCGATCCACGTAGCGGGGGACAAATTGCGCCAGTTGACCGCGCGCTCACGGCCGCCGTAATGACACTGCACGTGTGACATCTCTCTTACCACAGACATAAATCTAACTAGATAACGCATCTGTATGAAAACCAAGCGTGCCACTTTTTCACAAACAATTTAATATAAAAAGTTAATTCAAAAAAACTTATACTACATATTCGCTTACTGACTGACCAAAACCACATGTATCCTCCGACTGCACAGCATGATTTTCTTCTTGTTTACGTCTTCTAAGTTCGCTTTTTAAGCAATCGGGTCTTTTGATTTTTTGAATTTACTTTTTTTATTTATTACTTTTTAGTTAACATTTTTTTCATTACAATTTAAACATATAAGTGTTATATATTTTTGAAATCACCTCTTAAAATCCTTTAATTTGATACCCCACACGATGGCTTTGGATGACAAAAAAGATTGTGCTTCCACAATATGGCGCCTATAATCCGCCATTTTTCTATTTTATAATTTTAATGTTGCCAGTGACACTCGCAAGGTTGAAACGAATCATGAAAATCGGCCAACGCGTTTGGTCTTTGGAACGCCACATAGGAACAAACATACATACATAGACTGATAAACACACACACCGAAGGAGGGTCCTTTGGCAGTCGGGTAAAAACAAATTTACTTACCAATGAAAGAAGAAAACATTTCCAATGCCTTTGCTAACTTTTTCTATACATTCTTTACAACTCAATATGGCATAAAAAGACATTTTCTAGATTTCGGTGGATTTCCGGTGCCAATAATGCTAAATGAAAAGCTTAGAATACGATCATTGATCGTAACTTTACCCCGTTTTTTGGCACGCGAAGTACATACATTCGCGTCATCTAGTAAGAGTTATATCTGTGTCTCTTGCTGTCCGGTGCGCGGTGTGCGACTGCTTCAATTCTCAACTCGGTATTATCGACTAATTTATTCAATGTATCCGACTGGCTGGATACTCAACTATATTTGCCTTATCTGCATAATTGTAATCGATGAAATTCGTATTATTTCGAAGGTCCGAGAGCGTGAGAACAGCCCTCGGAGGGAACTAATTACTCCGAATGTGGCAGGCTCGGGTCTTCGGTTAATTAGAGACGGAGTGGCTCAACCCTCTTAATTAATACTTGTGCATAGAAGGCCCTCATGCTTACCTCGACTGTTTTGTTTGAATTGTTAATTCGTGATAAAACATCAGTGGGTATTGTGTTAACATTATAATTAAATGTTAAAAAAGCATTGAAACTTTCCTTTTTACCCTTATCCGCCAAATGGGGATTGGAATATTTTGAAATTATGTTTAAGTAATGAATAATTATAATTTCAAAGCATCCTTGTATTTTATAAGTACATATTATTTCTACCTAAAACAATAAGAACAGTTTCGAAACATAAGATTTTCTTAATAGATAATTTGGACCTTAGATTTAACATATTTTTAGAGTCAATTTATTTCAGAAATTCTATTTGTATTTTCATAAATTGTAAATCTACCTGTTTATATTTTTTCTAATAGATAATAATCTAATAAGGCCCTTAGGAAGGCCTAAGATTTATTATTATTTTAAAGTTATTTTCAAATCATAAATCCACTATCTAGCTTCAAGGGCCCATAAATTAATTATCTAATAGACTTTTATAGTTTTATGACCATTTCCGTAATCAAATATTTGTTAAACATCACAAAGGGAAATCAAATCATTGTTCCAAAAAAACATAATTTACGATAACGATTTCATAGTCCCCTGGTAGACCGGATCGAATAAATTAAGATACTAGCTGTGCCCCGCGGTTTCACCGACCCGCATTTTTACTTCGCATTTTTTAGTAGTTCCAGAAATTAGTGCATCCAAACAAGAAAACAAACAATTATTTTAACTTTATTATTTTCGCCACCCGCGGCTCTGCCTGCGTGGTAGTAATAATTCTCCCAATATTGTATAAATTACTAGCTTCTGCCAGCGGCTTCACCCGCGTTTAAAGTGTTTTATTATCCCAAGGGAACATTATACCTGGATAAAAAGTAGCCTATGTGCTATTCCAGACTATAATCTATCTCTGTGCCAAATTTCATCCTGATCCGTTCAGCCATTCCAGCGCGATTGAGTAACAAACATACATCTAACCAAACTTTCACATTTTTATAGTATTGGTAAGATAAGATTTGTTATTCTGATGTATACGCTATACCTATTTCTGTAAAGTTTCTTCAAATCCGTTCAGTAGTTTTTACGTGAAAGAGTAACAAACATCCATCCATCCTCACAAACTGTCACGTTTGTAATAGTAGTAAGGTACTATACTATCTTTTTCCCCGGGCTTCGCTCCGCATTCCATCCACAGAAAAGGATAGGCTAGATACTTTTTTATCACGAAACAGTCGCCTATTATGACGCTCAGTCAGCGGTAATGTTGCTTTATTTCAGTGAATTTCCATAATCTGATTAGAATTTTCAAAGAGAGTTCTCGCCAAACTTCTTGGCCGCCCTGAAGTTGGCTACAATGGCTGTGCAGTAATAAATCTCATACAAAAGCCGCACCGTTTCGTGCCTTGCGCATCCAGAAGACAATTTCACGGCGGCCCAGAAGTGGCGCCGATTCCCTTGAGTAGCGATTTTAAAATGAGAACCACGTCTAAACGGCTAGTCGTAATTTTTTGGCGAAAATATATGTTACATTAGACCATTTTCTTAATAATTTGATCTGAGAAAATTTTGAGTTTTATTCGTATAACATAGTGTAATTAATTTGTAAAGTTATGTCTAAAACGGACAAAAACACGACAATCGTACCAAAACCGCTGGGCGTATTTTAATAAAATTGACACCATCTCAAAGATAATTTAATTATGTACATTTCCATCTGAAGCTTTTGTTATAAAGTCATAGTATAATAAGGAAAGTACAAAAAATAGATTCCTCGATTTCGAGGGCGCGTTTTGTTCCCTCAAGGTCGTTGGCGTTAGTCGTCGTCATACTTGACTTAAGAGCCTATGGCCGCTAGCTGGGGCAGAGGGCTTCCACAGTAATCCTCCATCGAGACCGGTCTTGAGCTTCGTGCTTCACCTCGCTCCACGCCATTCCGATACTCGTCGCTTCAGCTAATACGGTGCGTCGCCAGGTTTGACGGGGACGGTCTCGCTTCCTTTTTCCTTGAGGATTCCAATCCAAGGCCTGTTTAGGAATGTGATCGGCATCCCTGCGGAGCGTGTGACCAATACAACACCATTTACGCCGCATGACCTGGCGGTAGATCGGGGTCTCGTGGCATCTCTCCAACAGCTCTACATTAGAGATGATCTCGGGCCAGTAAATTCCGAGTTGACGAAGACCTGGATTTGGCGTGAGATGTCCTTTGTTACCTTCCACGTTTCGCACCCGTAGAACAGCACGGATTTGACATTGGACCAGGAGATTTTGAGTTTAGCCCTTCGTGTCAGTTGCCGCGATTGCCACACAGGTCTCAGCTGTGCGAAGGTAGCTCGCGTCGTCATAACCAAACTTAGATATACAAACATACAATTTTACTTCTTTAATATTGGTTAAGATAAAAATATAGGTTCGTATAGATTGTAGGTAAGGTAAGGGAGTAGGTGTTTGCGTAGGAGACGCTTACGGATCACGATATTGGGTCGAACTATAAGATATTTTTGTTACAAAGCACGGTCTTATTTATGTAACATCTTTATTTGTATAAATTGAGACATCCTTTGAAGTTATTCAAATTGTGGATAAAATGTTGGTAGTTTTTTGTATGTAGGTGCACTTTTACGTGGTTTTATTGGAGAATTGAACCTTGTGGAGGGATTAGTGGTCTTACTTATTTGAAATTGATATGAATACATTTTACAAAAATATATTTTTTTTATGTTAATATTTTTATTGGTTAACATTGTGCAGTGGCCCAGTGGTATCAGCCGCGACTTACAAGTTGTAGGTCGTGAGTTCGAGCCCAGGCAGGCGCTTTACTTTGTGTTAATTATTTCATCACCACTGCTCTCAAAACGGTGAAGGAAAACATCGTGAGGAAATATGTGCATGTCCTCTAACCAAAAAAATCGAAGACATGTGACATCCACCACCCCGCACTGCGCCCGCGTGCTGGACTACGGCCCATTCCCACTCACAGTGAGAAGGCCTGCGTCCCAGCAGTGGGAACATTAGTAGGCTAATTATATATGCCATTTAATTAATTAAATTGAAATGAATTGAATTGAATTAAAATTCTATGTATAATTTTATCCCATCATCAATTAGAGCTACTTTTCTAATCATACGAGTATTTCATAACTCATTAAACAAACAAAACTTCTTTATTTCAATTAGGCCATCAAGCGCACTTTTGAACGTGAAATTTTAAATTTAAAAGTAATAATAATTGATTCTGCCGTCCGTTCAGAAAAGTACCTTGTTATGGAGAAGAACGCACAAGAAACTCCAAACTTTCTCTTTAAAAAATTGTATTTTCTTGATGTCTTAAACTTAGACCCTCTTATGAATAAACACGGAATAAAGTTATACCAGGAATAACAAAAGAATAACCATACATTTTCATAGGTTTATACTTGGTATAACCTTTATTCCGTGTTTATTAATAGGAGTGTATGAGTTTTCATGAAGATAGAGGCGAATTCAAAGCTCATTTACAACGGATTTCAGTTAAGAAAATAGCCTTCCTATAAATCGAGACAAAGATCGATTAAACTATTGCTGATTTAGAATCCAGATCAGAGAAAACTGTAAGATACTTACTGATAAAGAATCTGTGTTCTAACGTGTTTAGATTCACGTACGCCTAGTAGCAGTAGTGGCCCAGTGGTAACGATCCCGAATTACGTGTCGTAGGTCGTGAGTTCAAGCCCAGGCAGGCGCTTTACTTTGTGTTAATTATTTCAACACCACTGCTCTCAAAGCGGTGAACGAAAACTTCGTGAGGAAACCGGCATGTCCTAGAAACAAAAATTCGAAGACATGTGACATAAACCAACCCGCACTGGGCCCGCGTGGTGGATTAAGGCCTATTACTTCTCTTACAGAGAGGATGCCTGTGTTCCAGCAGAAGGAATATTATAAGGCTGATAAAGATGATGATGCCTCGTACAGTAGATCTGTCCATTAAACAGATTCTAAAAGCCATCAAAGTTACTTTTTTTTTATTTGGGACAATCCCACCGCACTATTCCCAAACCACTGCAACTCCTGAAAGCCAGAATCAACAGTGGTGACCACCAGAAAAGCGCCGAGGCAATGAAGCTCGACGAAGTCCCGGAGAATGAATTTAACTGTCTTGGATCCCGCAACGAAATTAATCAGAAAAGAATAAAGGAGGAGTAGGAAAAAATAAAAATTTCCACATGAACAAACAAGGCCAATAGGCACAAAGGGTCGTTTACAACTGGGATAAGCCCAGTTGCCTAGCACCACGGATAAAAATTAGCATTAATATTAATGGGTCCTAACATTGTGAGCTGTTATATTTGTTTCCAATAATAGGTATGGCAAAAACGCTTGAACGCACGGAAATTTGTTCTAGTTTCCACAAGGTCCGTATAGTAAACAACTCCTGATGCAGCTTGTACATTATTCAACATAATATTCAAAAAAACAAAAATTACTTCATCAAAGTTACTTGTAAACTTCCACCAGCAACAAACAAGTACGATATTTTTGCATTTTTGTCACTCTTATAAAACATTTATAAGCCAAACAAATTTTTCCATATTTTCTAAAAAAAACTTAATCATGCTTGTAGTTTGTAGCCCGACACTTAAAATTACAACAACTACTCGCACACGGAATGTCTTACGACTTGTAAGTTCTACGGTAGCGGAGAAAAATGCGGCATGCCGTAATGAATATTACATTAATAGCTAATTTATGGACAACTACAAATGAATAAAGAGCACATTCGATATCTTGGACACGGCATTAAATTCCTTCACATTCTCTTTATTAATAACCTATTATTGCAATTACCATTACTTTACAATCAAACCTATTTTTTTGTTACCTACAACTTAGGTACTTTCCATAAGTTCGTTATTATTAAACTTTCAAGCGTAATAAAAGTAAATGGGAAAATATATGTTTCCCATTTAATTAGGTGTATAATTATGGTAAAACTACCTACATTAAGTGTATAAAATATCTTGTAACACGAAACCGATCGTGTGGAGCGAGTTTTATTTTCCTTTATTTATTCCTCACAAGAATAGTAAATTAATGCAACGGCCGGGAAATAGGCAATTGCAGGTAGAGTATGAGATTAAAGGCCGAACCGAGGCCTGTAAATAAAACATAATTTTATATTATACATTTAATTTATTAAAAGTCACAACAACATTGCTGGAGCGTTGTAATGTTCCAAATTCAAAAAACGCTCCGGCAAAGGATTTGATCAACATTGCTGGAGCGTTGTAATGTTCCAAATTCAAAAAACGCTCCTGCAATGGATTTGTTTTTTTTTGTCCGTAAATTCGATACCTCGCGTGTTCTGTTTTCGAAAATAATGACAACATTGCCATGCATGTTTGAGAAAAAGAATTATGTGCCCTTTATATTTACTTATAAATCTAATAAAAGTTAAACCATTGCACTTTGTCCTGCACTGGGGTTCGTTTCCAATCACCTCACGTGCAAATAAGGCCGCAATAGAAACTATAATATAAATACAATTTACGACGTGTCAGTGTAAAGTCGTAAATGTGAAATTGTTCTCGGCTGAGGATAATGGCGTATTTAATGTACTTGTGACTGGATGTTCCGTATTACCTAACCGTTGTGTCTTATGTACACGTCGTCCGGCGACACGGCTCTTCGATTAACATAAAATCTCGGCGAACAGCGGCGACCCCGCGTGGGCGCGTACTCTTGCGCATACGAGCCTTATATTGGGATCTCGCTCCCTCTAAACCTAACACAAAACAAATGTACACAGCAAAACAATCCTATTACAAAACCACGGTAATCACTAAAGTATTTCGTGATCACTAAACCGCATTTAGTCAGGTCATCATAAACCAGCTGATGTTGCAACTCGTTGGTCGAAAAATAATTAGCAGTTAGTCGACCTCGCGGCCCAACTGCGAAGGAAAACCGCACGCGCTGACATTGACCCGGCGAGCTGCGAGCCCCACTCGGTCTACAGCCGAGCGTTGGGCGCTCAGCGTTGAGGGCACGGAGCGGCCGCAGCGATCCACCACCACGTTTTTTTGTGTTTAAGGCGCCGATTCCCTTGAGTAGCTGATTTTAAAATGAGAATCACGTCTAAACGGCTAATCGTAATTTTTTGCAAAAAATATATGTTACATTAGACCATTTTCTTAATAATTTCATCAAAGGAAATGTTGAGTTTTATCCGAATAACATAGTGTAATTAATTTGTAAAGTTATGTCTAAAATGGACAAAAACACGACAATCGTACCAAAACCGCTAAGCGTATTTTAATGAAATCGGCCCCATCTCAAAGCCATTTTAATTATCTACATTTTGATCTGAGGCTTTTTTTTAAGTCATTGTATAATAAGGAAAGTACAAAAAACTACAAAATTTTGGGTTGCGCGGGTGTGAAACGAGTGCGCGTTTTGTTCCCTCAAGGTTGTTGGCGTTAATCGTCGTCTTAAGAAACATTATCAACATTTACGCGGCAAGTAATCGAGTTCTACAAAAAACCCCAAGATGTTTAAACGCACCTCAGTACGACTTTCATCCGGTCCGCCACACAAACCGATCATTACCACTTACGGGATCAATAATTCATATCCAATTAGCTGATTACCGCAGGATGCAAAGTACATGTAATACCTACATATTTATTACATCGACCGAGTTACATGATTGCGTTTTCAATTAATTTATCTACTCATTTAAATAGTGGTTTACAATGTAGTACGATAGTGTCAGACATGTTTGATGCCGAGTACCGATGCGGCGCACTGATAACATTCCGGTTCAGGTATCGAACACGAAATTCTTGGCGTGGTCAAAGCTGGGCCATACTTGATGATGCGATCTAGACGTATGTTTGAATGCGTGGAATTCACGGACGATTGATTGAAGCGCGCGATCCATCGCTCTCTATGTGCAAATCTAGTCTGTAGAGGCGGACAGGGGCGCGCAGTGTTCTGCATGCCATTCGATGAGAGGTCTCGTCATCGTCCGATAGGATCGTGACAGAGAATTCGTCGGTCGGCTGCCGGTGGAATGCGAGCGGTAATTGATTTGTCCCTGTGTAATCGACGACGAACGGGATTGACAGGAATATCGAGACGTCACGCTAGCGGCGGCGGCCGGATGGCGAAGATACGCACGCCACTGACGGCTAACGCGCGCCTCCAGTGACGGCTACACTTGTCAATTGTCGGTGGCTGTGTGGTCACTGGTTGCTGATAACTACTAGCATCACGCTTGCTTATACACGCAAGCATGACAGCAGGACGACTAAGTGTGTGCATAAATTGCATGGAAGAATCAACCGGTCGTGCGCAGTAAGACAAACGCACCGCCCGCGCGTCCCGCACCAGAAATCTAAATTGAAAGATCCCTAAGATCACTGATTCTGTATGAATTCGAAGAAATTTGCAAAGATCTTGATTCAAAATTAACTAATGAGATTGAAGGTTGCACGATTTGGATAATTAAATAATACGTATTTTTTTATAGTTCTCGCAAAATTACAGTCAATTGAAATGAAAACTTTGCTTTAACTCAATTGCAAGCTTCAACAACACGTCAAATTAGTCGAAGACAGCGATAAACGTGTGCCAACTTTCACTGAACTTAAACATGGCCTGCATTCTCCGAAGTCCGTCATCGCTTGTCTTCAATAAAATATTGGAAAGAGTCGCGAGTAATTCGTCGCACGCGATCCAGAAACTGGTCCGTTCAGTAATAGCACGAAGCCAAATAAAATTAATATTCATAGCCGTTGTATTTATTGGCTTTCAATTAGTATAATCTTAATGGAGCATTAACATACGCGCGGGCGACGCGTCGGAGCGGCGCATTACCATAGCCAACGGCGGGTTGCCAACCTCTTCACAACCTGGGCTTTTTGGACACCTTTGAATGGTAACTACGTTGGGGACGATGTCGCGTAATGAACTGGATTATGACTTTAATGGATTGGATGTTTTCCGAGAAAATCGAAGCCTTGCAAAAAGCGGATATGGACTGGAAGGAAGAAAAAAGTTTTGCTTAATGTAGACTCGCATGCACAGATCATTACTTTTAATGTATCCTGTCCGTAGCTGCCGCGTGCAAGACTAATAGACTGCTTAAAAAGGCAACAAATGTTACGGGCTGTCCCAGTTAACCTCAGCCGTTTCGAAAAACTACATAAATGGGCAACCGAGTCGGTCTAAGCTGGCAACACCGGTCGCGGAAGGCTCGCTGCCGATGACCTCCGCGACCGGTTCCCGCGGCTCGCCCCCTCCCCCGCGCCCGCGCACCGCCCGCGCCCCTCGCGCGAGTCGTTTCATTACGTTATTATTATATTAAATGCTATAATACACATTGTAGGCATTAGTCCGCCGAGACGTCGTCCTAAGAAAGGGTAATGTATGGCCCACGTAGCTGGCCCATTCGGTTTTATTTGAAACGCTCGGGGATTAGCGCGGTGATCTTTATGGCCGTTTTGAATGGCGAATTGTTCTATAGCGAGAAATTTTTAGTCATTATGTTGACTTCTCAGTATTTTGGTGTGAAAGAAATTTCTGTGTTGTATTCCACACGTCTTGGACGTTAAACCTAGTAAAGAGACTTTT
The DNA here is from genome assembly GCA_964057195.1 of Orthosia cruda. NCBI lineage: Eukaryota > Metazoa > Arthropoda > Insecta > Lepidoptera > Noctuidae > Orthosia > Orthosia cruda. The sequence goes on from OZ059849.1 coordinate 7,239,102, forward strand.
AAAACAGCAATTCATTGAGCCTTAAATTACTCATAGATATAAATCTTAGTTATGGAAAGAAAACCTTAGATAAAATATATTTATCTCTAACTAGTGAAAGAAATTTTTAACAGTTAAGTTACCTCAGTGTATCTTTAAGTATGAGGTCATGACAGTACGAAGGAAAATCCAATAGGAATAAGTAAAATTTCAAAATTTGAAAAACCCCCGACACAGTTATCTTGCGAAAACACGCCGATTCAAATTCAGTAAAACGCCCATAACTTTGAACGGCTGAACCTATTTTATTCAAATATAGCTAAGAACACTCTCTACAAAATCACCTTTCAAACAAAAAAAAACTAAATTAAAATCGGTTCATCCGTTTAGGCGCTATGATGTCACAGACAGACACACAGATACACAGCAACACACGTCAAACTTAGAACCCCTCTTTTTCCGGCGGGGGTAAAAAACAAAAGAAAAATACCAACATATTTATATAAAAAAATTATGACCATAGGTTAATAGCAGCTTAAAAGTTATATTGAAGCAATAAAAAACTTGCTTATGATAAAAACGATAGACACCTTTACACAGAAAAATCCATATCTGTAAAAATAAATAAAACGAAAGTGCGTCTAATTTGATAATTATTCGAATACTGAACGTGAATGGAGGACGGACACCTGTGTAAACATTCAAGGTTAATATTGTTCAAATAATACTGGTATCAACAAAAATATATAGTGTTGACACAGCTCCATTCCACCGCTGTTCCTACATCGTCTGATCGTAATTCGATTTGGCATTAAACCGATTCTTTGGCGCTCTCGGACCTTGTATCGATTTGGAACAATTAAGTGAGAGATTTTTTAATACTTCATACGTGTTTTTTTGTTGATAAGCAAGGATGGTGAGTGCGGAATTGAATCTTTGGCGATTTTTGGTTTCCATCATGGCGCATTTTTGTCTTTGGTAACGACAGTTGTAGAAAATGGGAAATTAGTTCCAATTTCATGTTAACGTTCTCTTATGTTAGTTTAGATATCATAAACTTTTTATAACTGGTATTGCAGGTTCTAAGAAATAATAATCATTTCCACTTATAACACTTCCTTCAACAAGTGGAACAAATTCGTGGTCGTTTTGTTTAAGGTTAAACTAGTCGAAAATTCTTTCATACGAACTTAGTCTGGCGATTAATCCACTGTTAAAAAATGATATCAATTTGTCTCATCATTATCTAGCCCTGTATGGAAACAGAAAAGTAAAAAAATACAATATTTAAAAGTTATGAGCGTCGAAAGTTCCATATTTAACACCAATTTTAACGCATCTTTGGGCGGAAATAAATACCATAAGAAGAAAGAAAATTAGAAGATACAGGGATAAATTAGTAATTCAACAATGCAAATAATTTTATTTTGAAAATATACATTCAGTAGTTTTTTCATGATATCTAGACTCCCAAAGGTCTGTCCATAAAATTTCGCGTGCTCGATTTCGTCCTAAATCATCATCCATTTCGCAACAAATTAGCAAAAGTGCTAATTCGTACGAGAACTAGCTTCTTACTGCTCATCACAGCATCAATCTCTTTCGCACGTGTTGTCGGATGAGACAGCATGCATTTTAACCCCGCGCACAAAATAGCTCGTGCCGTTGACTAGGGGAACCTTAAGGGCTCATTGACGACCGTGATAGAAACGGACTATCGCTTATCAAAGATCTAAATTCATCTCATTATTAAAATACAAATGATTTCCACGAAGTGTGTCACAGAAGAGCGATCTAATTATAGAGTTGACCAGTTCTGTGGGCCGCCGGTGGGCATAGAGGGGGACCTTTCGTCGGAATAAGGCACGCAACAAAGTATCGCGTTACATAGCGCGGTGCACTTGATCATGCCGTTGTCCGCACTCTTTTATTTATATGCTTTATTCCCCATCCTTTATTTTTGTCCGACCGCTTTGAACGGCGACCGCACCGCTTAGCGCTCGCCGCAGGTCCCACCCGACCGAATTAGTCTTACTAGAATGCATTATGTTCTCCGTCAAACCACATACAAAATCAATATTCCACGTCTCGTGTGGTGCGACTTTAATAGCTATTTATGCAACTGTTACGTTATGGACGGTCTTTTAATACGTGTGCCATTTTTTTACGCGCTACGCTTGTACCGAAATAGGTGGGCACGAGTTATTAAAATACCAATAACGTACAGTTGCATACAAGATTTTATCTACGAAGGAAGGAACAAAACACAGATATAGACAAATAAGTATTTCAGGAAGTGTGTTTAAGTATTTCATTTCTCATATACCTACATGTCTTGATTTTTTGGAAGTAAATTATTTTTAGCCGCAACTGCTCTATTTGTTATATCTGGTGGAGTATTTTCAATATCACTTGATGTTGAAGACATTTCTAATAAAATTTGGAATAAAATTTAACTCAGAATTTACAAAAAAGATCGTGCTCAATAGTACAAATGCAACACATTTCATGCAACTTCGTATTTAAATAGATAATTTCAACTTGTACGTGTTTAATAAACAAAACTTTCACTTAAATATAACTTTTGTTTTTGTCTGTAATAAAGAAAACTTGAAATTCCCCATTTTGTACGTGGCTAAAACGCTATCCGCGAAAAGCCAAAAAAAAGATAACTCATTATTTTTAGTCTATGGCCGATCGCCATTGTTAGATGCGCCCGCATAGGAAAACTGATTAATTTTGCCCGCCATTGCGAAAAAAAAATCACAACTCGTTTTCACTGTTGGAAATGATTTTTTAGTATAAGTATTAGTATTTAGTATTAGTCTTTATTAGGTAAAAGGCAAAGATCTTGTAGCCGCAACAGCCAAAGAGTATACGATACTTTTGTTCTAAACTTGTTCCATTTTTAAAAACATCATTTACATTGTCTCGATTTCGAAGTAATATTATAGGTACCTGGCTGTATGTTCAGAATGTCTTTGCTTGTGTTTTAGAATTTATGACGATTCGCATAATGCAACCCGATGTCGTTATGGGTATCATAATGAAACCGCTGTCAATTTTATAATTCGAATATAACGAAACCGAAGTAGATAAAATCATTTAGAGACGTCGAACCGTATAACTTTCATTACCATCTACTAAATCCCATACGTTATGACGCTCTTTAAGCCAGGTCTTAGTCGATGTTTGAAACTTATTAGAGCTGTCGTTAAAGTGAGTACAGAGGAGGAGCATACATCGAGTTGGCACGTCAAAATATCAGCGGTGACAGAGCGGCGTGCGTGCGGCCCCGCGCTTACCGCCCGAGCCGCTCGCGCCCGGGCCGACCGGACCAATTTATTCGTCGGGACGTCAGATTTCGAGGGCCTCGTTACGACTAAGCCTCCAATTAGACTTATCCCTAATTAAGAGATGCCAATAAATTACCCTCCATCACGGGCTAACGAAGACGCGCCGCACTAATAACGCTAATTGATTTTGAGTAATGAGCTCGAGTTTTGATGGAGCTGATTGGGGGCCGCGAGGGGGCGCTATCGATCGCGACTACACTGCCAATATGAGATGCCTTTGCTGCGCTTCTCCATAGTTTTGTTGTACTTCGGCTGTTTAATTAGCTGATTGAGTTTTCAGAGTTTAGATTAACCTGTACAGCTCCACAGGTAGACAGACAATCAGGAATTTCAATTAAGGCGCAGATACCCCTAAATAGCTGATTTTAAAACTAGAATCACGTCTAAACGGCAAGTCGTAATTTTTTGGAAAAATATATGTTACATTAGACCATTTTCTTAACAATTTGATTTAAGAAAATTTTAAGTTTTATTCGTATAACATAGTGTAATTAATTTGTAAAGATATGTCTAAAACGGACAAAAATACGGCAATCACACCAAAACCGCTGGGCGTATTGTAATGAAATCGTCACCATCTCAAAGGCAATTTAATTATCTACATTTTGATCTGAGACCTTTTTTTTTAAAGTCATAGAATAATAAGGAACGTACAAAACACTACTAAATTTTGGGACGCGCGGGCGTGAAACGAGTGCGCGTTTTGTTCCCTCAAGGTCGTTGGCGTTAGTCATCGTCTTAAATAAATAAGTGAAACTTGTAAAAACGTTAGGTCTTCCAATGATAATTTAATTAATTTTATGCAACGGAAGTTTACGCTGGCTAGTAAGTTGGTATCACTGGCTGAATGCACTGCGATTTAGTTTTAATTGAATTCCATTAATGTTCCTAGTGAAAGCTCTCGTTTAATTACCGAGTGTACTAAACAAGACCATGTTCTTATAAATTGTATTTTAAACGTAAATACTGCGATTGCTTTGTTCCTGATAATTAATGGTTTCAATTAATGATATTATTTTAAGGCAACATAGATACATATTTTAAACTAACGACCCGCCCAGGCTTCAACCGTGACAAAAATAAACACAAAAATCTTCCTCGTTTCTCTCTCTTTCTATTGATGAAAACCAAATCCGTTCAGTAGTTTTTGAGTTTATCGCGTACAGACGCGGCGGGGGACGTTATTAACCTCCGAAGGAAAAAGAGGGGTGTTATATGTTTGACGTGTGTACATGTATTGGTGTATATGTGTGTCTGTCTGTGGCATCATAGCTCCTAAACGGATGAACCGATTTTGTTTTCTTGTGAAAGTTGAAAGGTGACTTTATCGAGAGGGTTCCTAGTTATGTTTGGTGAAAATCTCTTCAGCCGTTCTATTGTTATGGGCATTTTACTGTTTGTATCGGGATGTTATCACAAGATATCGTGTAATAATTACTTGTTCAATAGATTGTCGATCGAAGCGTGTCTACTACTAGAAAAATAATGTAGCATAAAAAGAAATTGTTGGGGGTTTTTTAAATTTTACTTGTTTTATAATATATATATACGAGCTCGTGGCTAAATAATAACAGCCGCACGGGTCGATGTTCAAGGTTAAACAACGCTTGACGAGGTCGGTCCGTGGATGGGTGACCATTTCAACATACCGAGTTTCCTCCGTGCCTCGGAAAGCACGTTAAGCCTTTGGTCCCGGCTGTCATTTGAAGATCTTTGACGAAGTCAGAAGCTTGAGATCTGACACCAGTCTAGTCAAGGGTACCGTGTTAACCAGTCACAAGATTACCAAATGATCACCCATCCACGGACCGACCTCGTCAAGCATTGCTTAACCTTGAAGATCGACCCGTGCGGCTGTTTTTATTTAGCCACGAGCTCCTCTATTTGAGAATCTCACAAACGGACTAAATAGAATTATAATTGCTTTATCCAGGAAACATCCGTATTACTTAGGAAAACACTTGACCGCTTTAGGAGTTTAGGACGCTAATGTATTTAAAACCTCGAATATATATTTTTAATTTTAATTAAGATACCTCATTATCGACATTCTTTTGACCACATTCGAATATTTTTCTTAATTTTAATGGAGATACCTCACTATCGACATTCTTTTGACCACTTTCGAATATTTTTCTCAAGTTTAATGAATATACCTCACTACCGACATTCTTTTGACCACATTCGAATATTTTTCTCAATTTTAATGAATATACCTCACTACCGATATTCTTTTGACCACATTCGAATATTTTTCTCAATTTGAATGAAGATACCTCACTATCGACATTCTTTTGACCACATTCTAATATTTTGGGGTCAGCGCAACATGTCTCTTTCTTCCATACTTTATCTCCATTAGTTGTATCTCTGCAGTCACCCATTCCTAGCAATATATAAAGTCTGACCAAATGTAGCCACCTGGATGCTGTGGATACCTCTGTCATTGGCCTTTCAAGTCTTGGAAAGTACAGGTGGCATGCGGCGAAGGAAAAGAGGGTATTCTTAGAAGGGCCTCCACATTGGCACCGTGTTTGGTATGGGTCAAGGATACCCCATTATACCAGGTGATCTCTGGAGCGACCAACCTGGCCTGACAATCAAATAAGAGATTTCCAGATTGGCCATAATATCATGTTTCACTCAGTCTATCCTTCGTTTCTTTGTTTTTCCCATCTGCTTATAGCAATCTTTCCGAGTTCTGACCGTGCCAATAACGGACCATCTTGAGCTTCTTGGCGTTACGTTGACATCGACTCTCAATTTCGGCCCTTACATTGAGGCAAAGGCTCAGTTGGCTGCCAAAAATTTGGGGATCCTTGCAAAAGTGAGAAGGGTTTTCATGCCGGAACAGCTCCTCAATTTGTATCAAGCGCAAGTTCGATCATGCATGGAGTACTGTTCTCATCTCTGGGATGGATCTGCCAAATACCAGCTTGACGCACTGGAGTCCATCGAAAAGCAGGCCAAGAGTTAAGTCGAAGCTCCAGAAGCTTGAACACCGTCGCCGAGTTGCCAGCTTATCGGTTTTTTTATCGGTTGCATTTCGAGGTGTATGCAATGAAATTGCATGCTCTAATTCCGCCAAGCCCGTTTTATCATCGGGCTACAAGACGTACGGCGATGCGCCATCGGTACATGGTGGACATCCCACCCATAAAACGTTTTAGAAATACTAACATTATGCGTACAGCTAAGGAGTGGAATTCCTGCCACTTTCAAACTTCCTCTAATGTATTAAACATGAGACTATCATACGATTTTTTTTTTATTATTTTATACTATTCCCCCTGTAAAAAGCTTAAAAAAGCACTTTTAATCACTGTTTTGGTGTTTGAATTTAGAACAAACCAATATAATATTCAAACTCCATCTCAATGCTATACAACCTCCTTGCGCATAAAATAATCGATACAAACTAAGATAGAGTTGGAGTTAGAAATAGACTTAGAGATAGAGATAGAGTTAGAGATAGAGATAGAGTTAGATATAGAGTTAGAGATAAAGTTAGAGATAGAGTAAGAGAAAGAGTTAGAGATAGAGTTAGATATAGAGTTAGAGATAGAGTTAGAGATAGAGTTAGAGATAGAGTTTGAGATAGAGTTAGAGATAGAGTTTGAGATAAAGTTTGAGATAGAGTTTGAGATAGAGTTGGAGATAGAGTTGGAGATAGAGTTAGAGATAGAGTTTGAGATAGAGTTTGAGATAGAGTTTGAGATAGAGTTTGAGATAGAGTTTGAGATAGAGATAGAGATTGAAACACAATGGCTGTTACCTAGCTCAGGGGTCAGGGTTTCAATTTTTTTTGTAAATTTTAAAGGTAATAAACCATTTATTTATTATTATTATTCCTTGTGCTTTTCGCGTCATTCTTTCTTTTTCTCGTAGTCATGGTATAAAATATAGTATGCAACTCTTGAATAAAACGGATTTATATCGAGGGCCATGAATCACTCGCGTCGCTCATGATTCGAACAACAGATTTCATGAAACTTGAACATAACCGGTGAAATGAGAGATCTGCGTACCCCTTAAGAGCATACTAGCGTGATGTTAAGTTATGAAATGGTATAAACATAATGTCGAACATAAAACCTTCTCCTTTTTGGGAAGTCGTTTAAAAAATACAACCGACTTCCAAATTAAAACAACGAATGCATTCAACCCGAATCTCTTCAAAGTTAGAGTAAACAGGCTTCTTCTGGGTAAGCTGACTCCATCGTCGACTCTGTGTCTGTCAAGGTGACTTAGACTAGAGTCAAGAGCAAACCCATCTCAAATAAAAAAAAAAACACTACAAAGTGAAAAATAACTTAATTTTCTAGTAAGGAATAAGGCTGTGTATATTGTTTCCGGATAAAACAGGTAAATGATTTGCAACTACACTTTCTAAATTACACGACTGCCTTAGAAGTTGGTCTGAATAAATTTTAGCTTTCTTTAACATTATTTTTATTTATATTTCCGTTTCATTTAAAATGCTTATTCAGTACATGCAGCTAATATCTAATTTTGCGTTAATTACGTGTTTTAAGAGGGTTAAAAACGTTTATTACAAGAAAAAGCACTTATGAGATAGGTAATTATAATTTATACAATTTTTTTATGTAATATTAATAGTTGCTTGCGTGTCGAGCGACATTAAAGCGCATAGCTTTTTCATCTGCACATAACTTATAAATTTTTAGGGTTCCGTAATAAAGGGTAAAAACGGGACCCTATTACTAAGACGGTCCGTCTGTCTTTCTGTATGTCTGTCACCAGGCTGTACCTCATAAACCGTGATAGCTAGACAGCTGCAATTTCACAGATGATGTATCTCTGTTGCCGCTTTAACAAGAAATACTAAAAACAGAATAAAATAAATATTTAAGTGGGGTTCCCATACAACCGACGTGATTTTTTTGCCGTTTTTTGCGATAATGGTACGGAACCCTTCGAGCGCGAGTCCGACTCGCACTTGGCCAGTTTTTATTTCCATAACATCCTTATAAGGCTTACAATATAATTAAAATTACATGAACAGAAAGATATCTGACTAGTAGACTACTTTCCGAAACGACGTAACGAGCTCCAAAGCCTTTAACACTTTCAAATGCACCTTTTAAAAACACGTTTTTTATTCGCAACATAAAATTATTAATTTATTAACCTAACAAATGACAATCGGCTATAAATTCCACATTACCTTTTAATTATGAGTCGCCGACATTAAATAATTGTTTCGGGCTTAGCCTTGTATGGGTTGGTTCGTCGTTGATGAAGTTGTAAAGCGTGCGCAAGCGCAACGTGACTCGCGAGTTGCGACTATCTGTAGATCCTATCGGCGGGTTCTTGGGCCGCTATCGGAATCTCATTATTCCCCACAATCCGATTAGCCGTGTATTCTATAGCGTTAACTTGTAATTTCGCTTCATAATAAGGCTTTGAATAGTTTATTCCGAATTTGGTGGTTATCTGTTTGATCGATTGTTTAGTCGTTTACTAATGGGGTTTAAGGGTGTGTTGATCTTGATGTGTTAATTTTGTTGTTGTTGTAGTTTTAGTACTTTTTTTAGGGTACAAATGGAGTCCTATTGCTGTCACTCATGTGTCTGCCTGTCCGTCGTCTGTCACACAATTTTGTTCCGAAGATGTTTTTAACTTTCTTTTGATCTATGAACTTGAAATTTGGTGATATGTTTATTATCTTAAAGAGGTAAAGTTTGTGAGTTTGTGACGTTGTAAGGGGTAATCTCTGGATCTACTGAAACGATTTTGAAAATTATATCACCAGTAGAAAGCTACATTATTCCTGAGTGTCATAGGTTATAATATATTTTCAAAAAATTAGAGGTCCCTATGAAAATTGCAATAATGTAACCCAAGGTAGGAAAATGTTGCCTAAAAAATTTATTCTTTGGCGTGCGCTGAGAAAACTATTGATGATAGATAAAAAGTAGTAGGTAGGTAGGGTAGGGTAGGTAGGGTAGGGTAGGTAGGGTAGGGTAGGTAGGGTAGGGTAGGTAGGGTAGGGTAGGTAGGGTAGGGTAGGTAGGGTAGGCAGGGTAGGCAGGGTACGCTTGGTAGACATGGTAGGCAGGGCAGGCTGGATAGGCAGGGTTGACAGGGTAGGCAGGGTAGGCAGGGTAGGCGGGGTAGGCAGGGTTGGCAGGGTAGGCCGGGTAGGCAAAGTAGGCAGTGTAGGCAGGGTAGGCAGGGTACGCAGGATTGGCAGGGTAGGCAAGATAGGCTGGGTAGGCAGGGTAGGCACGGTAGGCAGGGTAGGCAGGGTAGGCAGGGTAGGCAGGGTAGGCAGGGTAGGCAGGGTAGGCAGGGTAGGCAGGGTAGGCAGGGTAGGCAGGGTAGGCATGGGAGGCAGGGTAGGCAGGGTTGGCAGGGTAGGTAGGTAGGTAACCAGTTGACGGAAGCGAAGCCGCGGGGGTCAGCTAGTATTTAATATAAATATTTCTGCCTACCCCCATGGAAAAAAGGCGTAAGTTTATGTATGTATGTATTTCATGGCAAATAGTGCTTGGGAAATCCCGAGACGACAGACGAGTGCTTTCGGAGATAACCAACCTTCTTTTCGTTATTCTGATTTCGGAAATTGCGATGAGCGTCTTCGAAAGTAGTTTAGAAATCATATAATGCATTAAAGAATTAAAAACAAGGCGCTAATCTAAAGTAAGAATAGTAAAATCTCGGAGCCACAAGTTACAAACACTTGACTCTTTTTGCCTCTTGGAAAACTTTTTTTCTTGTCCCGCATTCGTTATTCAGCTCTCAGCAAACAATGACATACGTCAGTAGACAGTTTATATTTTAACTAAGTTTTTGCGTTCAAGTGAGGAATGTATGTTTAGGTTTTTATGACGTGTGTAGTTACGACTTTAACAGTAAGTAAAGAATATTGAGTATTCGCGGCTCTATGGCATCGATGTTTTATGGAGCAAGAGAAAACTTAGGCCGGTATTCCAGATGTTCATGCTCAACTCAACTCAAACTGGCAATGGACAGTTCTGATTGGTTGGTATTTAAGAATAAATCAAAACACAAATAATGTTATTTGCATTAGCAACATATATAATTTTAGGACTAGTTTTTATATACTGGTAACATTACATGTAGTAGAATCTTCTCTCTGCGATATGTACTTTTTTGCTCTTGTGTAAAATTATTAAAACTATATGGAAATACTGGAAACTGCTAAAAATCTAACCAGCATTTTATTATACAGTTGGCTTGTTTCTTCCAAGATCCTAGACGCCCCAAAAGTTACCAAACTTTTAACACAAAATCAGCGGAATTGAGTAGTGTTAGCATGTACTTGGGACGTACTCGTACTTGCTGACTTGGACTTTCATTTTCATTCAATACCTAGCACAAATTTTGTGTAGAAACAATTCAGTAACGTCTGAGGCGTCTGGGCTCTTTCTCTATTGAATACACATAATTATAAGCTGAAGAATCATATGAAAAACTCGAGAGTTGTGATTGGGTGGCAGTTGATTGGTAGGTGTGGCCAATTTTGAGTTTGAGCATCCGGAATACAGGCCTCAGACTCAAATACCAATTCCGTTTGAAGAAACTCTACTCGATTCAGTTACGGAAACGGAAAACACTTCGATTTATGACATAGTTTGCTAAGCTGTCAATATCATAATTAGAGGTAAGATCGAGTTGGAAGACCTGACTTGAATTATCTGCTTTAATTTCTTCTTGTTGTACTTTTTAAACGGCTTATTTTTGAATGAGATAAGTCTAGCCTAGCTTACACCCATAGCAGCCTCAATCCATGGGTAATAAATGTATCAATGATACACAAGCAGATACAAATTGCTTGCCCAAGGCATCACATTGAGATCGGAAACGATCTCTTTCGCAAGTTACCTTGTATAATGAGCAAATGTATACTGGGCTCTATTCATCAGTTTCTTTCATTGCCGCTTACAATACCAATCTGATTATGAAGACATGGACAAAATAGTATGGCGCAATTGTTCAGTTGGTAATTTTTTAACGATTTTTACCTAATTATTTATTGGTTCATTAATATTCTTAGGCGATGTTTGATGATCATGTTCAATTAGGGCTTCAGGAGTCTGCTGTCAGCACAGGACTAGAGCAGTGGAGACCCAGTGGTAATGGCCGTGACTTACAAGTTGTTGGTCGTGGGTTCGAACTCAGGCAGGCGCTTTACTTTGCGTAGATTATTTTATCACCACTGCTCTCAATAAAAGGTGAAGGAAAACATCATCAAAGGACATGTCGAAGAACCAAAAATTCGAAGACATGTGACATTCACTAACCCGCACTAGGCTCGCGTGGTGGATTGCGGCCCATTCTCTCTCACAGACAGGAGGCCTGCACGCCAATGGACCAAATGGGAGCCTCAGTGCAGGAAAAGGGTTCCATCTATCCTATCCTCACAGGGCTGGGAGATTTGGTGACGCTGGGAGGATTAGCAATCGAAAAGATGATATTTGAGCTGCGATTGACAAAGCCTAATTTCTTAAAGCAACAAATTACGATAAAGTATTTACCAGCTTTTAAAAAGGAAGCTTTCTTTAAGATAAGATATATTTATTTTTGAGTATATGGTACATTAAGATCTTAATAATAAACAGTTTCACATATACTACCGTTGCCGGTGTAGAAATATTGAAATTAACTTATAAAATCAAAGTATCCAAGTTCTAGGCCACAACAATATAACTGTAGGAAGTAGTTTGTCATCGAACGCTAAGAAGAGGCTATATTGCTTTGCTTTACTTTCTATCCAAAACTTCATTCATTTCCACCTCGCGTGTAAGTTAAGTACTAATTGCACAACATTCTTCAGAGAATATACGCTCAACTGTTCAGTAAATCTCAGCTTGTCAAAATAAATGAAAGCTCTCATTTCAAGTTCACGATACGGGACACCCTGACACCATGACAGGTGGCACATTGGTTGAATGTACCATAACATTCATACAAGTACTCTACTATAACTGCTTGAAGCATTGGTATTTTGGTGTCATCTATACCATAAGCCTGCCAATAAAATACCAGCTCTATCTTCCTTATATTACAGTTCAAAATAACTTGTAGCAGAATAATACAGAAACGAGTTCCAAGTGTCGCCTAAACCATAACAATGACAATTGAATCCAAGGTCTATGCTTCAAGAATTACAGTTCAGAATTGCCTGTAGCTAAATAATACACGAACAAGTTCCAAGTGTCGCCTCATGATGAGCGAGGTGGGCCCCAATCTGTGACAGTAAGTAATGAAGTTTTACCGAAGCCACTTACAGCATTACTTGTTATAATGAGGCTCTTAGATAAGCATAATGCTGTTAATTGGTACTGCTTGGCGGTCACACATGGATATATTGAGTTTCCTGTGAAAGCAAGAGATTAGCCATCGAGATTTAGTTTTTATTGGCTTGAGGCTGAAGTTAGCAGCCAGATGTTAGGTTTAATATTTATATAAGACCTGCGGTTTATATATTTATTTGAGGCTTGAATTTGATTATGATATAAAAAGGGATAGTTATGCAAAAAGGTGTAATTAATTTCTCTAGCCATAGTGACAATTTTGCTTCAATGTTGTTTAAAAGTTAGATACTTACTTCAGTTAGGCTCTAGACAGTGCTGGTGTGTAGTTGGCGTGCAGTTTTCGATGGAACTGCACACCGACTGCAATCGGACTGCACGGTTGGTTTGCAGTTTTTTGCAGTCAAATTCAAACTGCAAATTTGCAAAATTTCGACTGCAAATTTGCAACATTGAGACTGCAGATTTGGAACATTCCGACTGCGAATTTGTAACAATCCGACTGAAAATTTGCAACTATCCGACAGCAAATTTGCAACATTCCGACAGCAAATTTGCAACATTCCGACTGCAAATTTGCAACATTACGACTGCAAATTTGCCTGTCGGAGTGCAGTTGAAATGTAGTCCGTCTGTCTAGAGCCTTAGCGACAACTTATGGTACCTAGATGTTCCATACAAAAGTCTGGAACACGTAAAATTACTTAATCATAGGCAAACCTTAAAAAAAACGTAAAACAAAGTAATTGACATTGTATTTTCTTAAAAGAAGAAATAACACAATAAAAAATGTAGAGAAAAAAATCTGCTTAGCCCGTTCACAACTATGTTGGGGTAAGTTGAAGTCCAACCGGATGCAACTAAATACCAATATTTTACATGGAGGGACTGCCTATCTTAACTCCACAACCCTGCAACTGGATAACACGGTACTTATCCCTTGGCAAGACTGGTGTCAGATTGCCTCTCCCTGGCTTCTACCTTCCCGTGGAGACTGTCATAGAAATACAAATGACTGTCGGGAACAACGGTTTTACGTGCTTTTCGAGGTACGGATAAGTCTCGGTATGTAATTTTTTATTTTTTATTCTCATCTTTGCCCCTCACTAGGAATATCTTCCTGTATCGTGGGTGCATTTACACACAAGACACCCGGATCTGGGCTGCGCCAACCGTGTCGTGCAAGTAGAAATTTGTATTTTTTCCTACTCCTCCGTTATTATTTTCTGATTAATTTCGTTGCGGGATCCAAGACAGTTAAATTCATTCTCCGGGACTTCTTCGAGCTTCAATGCCTCGGCGCTTTTCTGGTGGTCGCCACTGTTGATTCTGGCTTTCAGGAGATGCAGTGGTTTAGGCATAGTGCGGTGGGATTGTCCCAAAAAAAAAGAGCCCTATCGTGCCGTGTCGTGGGTGCCGTGGATTCACCCATCCACGTACCGACCTTGGCAAGCGTTGCTTAACTTAAAAAAAAAATTGTACAATACCAGAAAGTATCCCAAACCTTCATAAACATTAAGGAAAATAAATTAATTCTGAATAACGATAACAAACGATCTATAGATTAAATCCATACAATCTCAAAATTATGCCAAACCAAATCAAAACACAAGACACTACAAATACGGATTTATTTATAATAGGGAAATAATTAGGAGAGTAAACAAGAACCGGGGGTAAAATGAACTTTCTCGAACAAGGTGAACTGGTTGTGATTAATTAGCGAGGTGCCTAATTAGCGAGCACAAGTCAACTCATTAGTAACCGTAATTGAAACAAGCAAGCCTTGGATTTTTCCGAGAAAAATCTCCGGTTAATTTTGTCTATACATAATGTGGCCAGGTTTCTTGTTTGAAGCGGGACACTTGATAGGGTTCGTTATTTTTTTGGCTTTAATTAAACGATTTTTGCTCACGCAGGTAGTTTTTTTTACTAATTAAATAAATATTATTATTAATATTGCAAGACATATATTGTTGAGGACTCAATATTATGTAATTAACTATTTTGATATATATATACAGAGGTGTTTTATGGAAAAAAAAATGTTTTTTTTTATGTTAGCACAGACACAACTGCAAACTGCTCGAACTATTTAAATTTATTTATTGAAAATAAAATAAATCACAACTAAAATACAGTTCAAAGTCAAGTTCAGAGTCAAGTAGCTTATCTGTCACGTATGATATTTCATACTCTATTATAGTTTTCATTCAGTTGGAAAATTATTGCCCCAATTTCTGAAATAAGCAATTGAAATTGAGTATCTATATGTCAAAATGTACTTTTAGCCTGGAAACCTGTCAAAATTTTACACTCAATTCAGAATGCAGTTGTAACTGCACCAAAGAGTCTCGTAGACGCGTCACGCCTATCATAGTCTTGGTGGTACCAAAAGAACTGTTAGATTTCAAAGATCAACTTGTGAAAGTAATAAAACTAACAAAAAATACACCGTTTTGGTAAGAGTAAACAACGGATCTCACCAACTTGTTAAACTACCACACATTCTCCTCCTTTTATGTACAATTGTTAATTACAAAGGGTGAAAATTTACATAACGAGATTGACTAACCAGATTTATCTGAAAGAAAAGTCTCGCAAAAATTGTGGTCACCATGTCTTAACATTAACTATTCCGTAGCCAATTTAATGAACCTGCATTTTTGCACTTTTTTTACTTTAATTCCCATTTCGCCCGTTGTTTTAATAATTAAGAGTATTAATTAAAACTATATGAAACTGGCATTTATTTCAATGTGAGGTATGCTTAATTAACGCCAGAACACGATTCGTTTTTTAACAAAAAGATTGTGCTTATTGTGAAAAAGAGAAAAAACAAACATATTGCTGACAGAACAATTGGTTTTTAACAAACATTTTTTTTTGAGAGATTGTTTCATATTGTTTGTTGATTGGTGGTTCATGTAGATTTGGTGTTGAATAAAAATTGTAGACCAAATATACGATAGGTTCATAAAAATAAAAAACATTTTCAACACACTTGCTCATAAAGTGGCTCTAATTTCACCGCAATTAGGCACATAATGATAACTGTTATCAAACTGTGACTTTTTCATTGCTATTATTCACAAGTGAGTTAAAGAGTTTTTTTTATTTATTGGTTGAGTTGCTATGTTCTTAAAAAAAGTTTCGATACAAAAAAGATCGTGCTCAATAGTACAAATAAATTAATGTATCTACCTATTGCTTGCTCATTTCATGCAACTTCGTATAAAAATAAAACTTTTGTTTTTCTCTGTAATAAAGAAAACTTGAAATTCCCCATTTTGTACGTGGCTAAAACACAATCCGCGAAAACCCAAAAAGAAAAGAAACCTCTTTATTTTAGTCTATGGCCGATCGCCATTGTTTCATCGTTAGATGTGCGTGCATAGGAAAACTGATTAATTTTCCCCGCCATTGCGAAAATTTACACAACTCGTTTTCACTGTTGAAAGTGATTTTTTGTATTATTTTCTTCACAAGTGTGTTGAAAAACGTCGTATGATACACGTGTGTATTGATGATTACCGTACTCGGCTCTCTTAAGACCCTCACCTAACGGCTCAGGTCTCAATGGCGCCTCAGCGGTAATCACCAACATTACACACTTGTACCATAATGTACTATTTTACATAATCTGTGCCCAAAAACATGTTATCTTTCTTTCTATATTAAACCCTCACCCACACACAGAAAGAAGCCATAAAAACGAAAACACATTCAAGTACTTATATGATTTTAATTAGCAGCAATGAAATGGATTAATTAAGGCGGTCCGAAGTATTGTCTGTCATATTCAATTATGAATTTCCAAAGCCTCTCGCACAAATTAATATTTACAGATGTGTGGATAGGCCCTTCTTATTAAATGTAGGATAAAATGTGTTGAAAACAAAAGTGTACTTTATTACAATTGTATTAAAAGTAATGGGCTTTTAATAATCGCGACAATGCTATACAAATAACTTGTGTAGCCGTCAGATTTGGACCTAAAGGTCGACTGGTAAAAAATACCGGAGGCATTATTAAGGCGTATATATTCCCCAATGTTAACGCAGTACTGGATAAAATATCAGTATTGAACTTCCTTTTCGACAGTTTTGTTTGCAAAATATTCTTTGATTTACGTATGCTATTTTAGTTATGAAGAAATACTAGCCATTTTTTCTGTGTACAATATATTTAGGTACGCATCCTCGTTTTGGAGGAGTTTTCAAAAGTAGCGAAATGACATCCTGTTGTTAATATTTTTTTAAATAAAACTTTTTGTTACACGTTAAAACCACGTTTCATATATAATGTACCAATAAAATATTATAAATGTATTTTTTTTTCAAATGTTTTAACCTAGCTTTTTAGCTTTTAGGATATACTCCTTATTAACAGCTAGGGTTAAAACTTTAACCGTAAAACGGTAACTTTCTAAAGAATACTCCCTATAAGGGCTAAGTTAAAAAAAATGTTTTTATTTTATTTATTATTAATTCATGTATATTATTTGTGAAACATGTTTTTTTTGTATAATTAATAATAGATTTGCTTTAAAAAAAAAATTAACAACACGATTTTCCTGCTACTTTTGGATCTCTACTTTTGAATACTCCTCCAAAACGACTTGGATGTTTAAAAATATTTCTACACGGAAAAATTGATGACTACAATTTCTTCATAACTGAAATAGTATATGCAAATCAAAAAAATGTTTTGTGAAGGTACAATATTGATATTTTGGCTCCGAGCGGGCGCACGGACAGTACTGCGTTAACATTGGGGAATAAATTTTTTAATCACGCACAATTTCCTTTTATTTCCAAACTAATCATTAAATAGGCAGGCAAACATGGGCAAATGGCCTCCTGCAAGGTGGAGGTATGTTTGGTGAGGACCGCGGGAGTCCGCTGGTTCTGAGATGCACAGGATAAGTTGAAGTAGTTACGCATGGAAAGGCCTATGGACCGTATTGGACATCTTTCTGTTGAAATTATGAATCCTGTATGGATATTGCAGTCAGTACAGAGTTTTCAAAGAAGAATGGGGAGTACTTTGCCCAGTTTTGGGGTCCAACGAGGCCTAACAAAAATACAAAATTATATGTAAAATTACGATGCTCATCCATAAGATATGATTAAATCAACTGGAGCAGTTCGTTAATTATCTCGGAATCAGGTAACGAAGCTGGCCCTTAGCGTCAAGAGTACTTCGTTCCAATCGCTCTTGATTAGTATTATCAGAGTTTCAGCCATTAGAAGACTTAATTATAAGTCTTCTGATTTAAGATTTTTCTGAAATATAATTCCATTGAGACAACAATGTGGTCCTGTTTTGATTCATGAATTTTACATGCATCCCTGACAAAAAACTATGAAACCTTGGATACTCAAAACTTGTAGCCAGTAATAAAATATTACATTTGGGAAAGTATCGGGTGTGTAACGTTTGAAAAAAGTTCTAATGATCATATGAACTAATCTCATTTAATATACTTTTTTTAACTTCTTTTCAAATATAACGGACAAATGATATAATGAATTATTGATAATTATAATTTCATTTCATCTAATTTTATATGGTATTTTAATTTTACATTTGAATCAATATTTACTTACTATAATATCCAAAATCTATAAGTAACGTTTAATATAATTTAGAAATAAGTCGAATCTGTTCCGAAACCGAATTTGGGCACCCCGACTTCACGTAGTATTTTGGCTGCTACCCCTAGAGTGTATATAAAAACCGGAGGCGCGAAGGAAGAGCAACCCCCGCCCGCTGTAAAAAGCATAGGCACACATGCGAACCGCAGTGCTTTAGGCTTGGTGTTGGAGGCACCAGCAAGCCAAAGCTGCGGAGGTGAGCTTCAGTGCCTATTCCTTGTTACGTAAAGGCGAAGGGGTTGCACTTTCCGCAGCGCCGGAGACGATGAAGAAGCCACTTTAGTGTTTTGAAGCTAGGTTACAATAATTAATTTATCACAAGAACGGTGCGTTACCTTAGAAAATTAGTAAACATGAAAGTTATATCATGTGAACGTTATTTCAAGTGATATTATTCTATCTGTTGGTATGCCATATATTAAACACCCAAAAGTAACTCTGTCTATCAGTCTGTTACCTTTTCATATGATGATTTGATCCCGGTTGTTTGTTCCCTAGGGATAAAAAAACACTTTTCATGTTGGCGAAGCCGCAGGCAGAAACTGTTAATTTATATTTAAATACTTATATGTCATAAACCAAGTCAACTATGTATGACGCCCGGGCATTATGAATTAAGTCAAGTCAAATCGGGCAATGTAATGAATACTGATTTAAACTTCTATATTTATCACATTGTCTGGTCATTATGAATATTGCTAAGTAACGGTAATGCAGTTCGTTAATTATGGTCAATGAATTAGTCCAAGAGCGAGCGAAGCGTGCTCGGGAGCTTGGGGCACCTCGACACGGATAGGTTAGCTTCGAATGACATGACGGGAACTGATGCGGGCGAGCAAAGCGAGCGAACTCTTCTTCATGCTAGGTTACTTTAGAGTTTAGACCCTGTAGACAGTAATAGGAACCCTGTCGATCTTGTTGCTTAAATAGTAATCATAGCTATCTATCCTAAATTAAAATCTACATGTGAACATTAAAATAATTTAAAAAAATAAATCTTTTTATTACCTGGCCCAATAAGTAATGGGCATTCTTCAGAAAGCCCATTCAATTTAATTATTTCAATAGTTTTTAGCATATTGCCTACTCATATTGGAGGGGCATTTTCAAATTGTCTGTGCATTATGAATAATGCTGTAAATCACATCGTACATAAGCATAACATATATAAATATTGACACTTGACGGATGCACACTTGCACAGATTGTCGCATTGTCTGTAGGTTTTGGGACAAATGCACTGTAATCGCTTTTCCACCAGGAGAAAACACAGTCGCCACTGAAAACGAAAACCACACGGAGATAACAATATACATTAAAAGTTAATCACTATGTAGAATTAATAATGTATCTCTACTTCTAGTGAAAAACCCTACTGGATACTTAGCGTGGGCGTTAGTTACATTGAAGTTCAAGACTTAGGGCCGATTTCTGAATTGATTATTTGAGATTAAGAACGAGTTAAGTATTTGTCAAACTATACTTTAGCCTGCAAACCTGTCAAAAGGAGAATGACCAAAAGTGGTACCAAAAAGTCTCACGCATCAAGACCAAAATTATATAGTAATTAGTTTTATATTTTTATACGACATTACGCGTCGGGGATTTGATTTTTGAATAGGGCATTTAATGTTGAGTCTAAAAGTATGGATATTGTTGTACACTCCCTTTAAATGACGTTCCGTTTCACATAATATGATAAACTTACCTTTGATTTTTGAAAGAGTCATGACATTAAAAAAAAATATACTTAGCCAATTCTAGATTCTACATTAATTAAAAATAAACTAGAATATAATTGAATCTCATAGAATCTTTATTTAAAAGATTATCATTATTTATCTATGGTTAATTGGCCGTTCACAGCCGGTCATAAAGATGTAGATAGAATGTATCTAATAGAATAGATTTTTGATGAAAAGACGAACCAGTAATCGTTTCTTTTGTGTAATAAATAACTTTATCATCCATGTATATAGTGTCTATATAAATTACGTCGTTGGTAGCGTCGTACAAAATAGACCAAATTTTAGGTTATTTTTGATTTTATGAAATAACTCCGAAATCCGGCTTTTGTTTTCAAAAAGAACTTTTGTAAGAGTTAACACGATCAGTGTAGTCTATAAAAAACAAAGTTTAATTTTGATGCATCATGGTACGGGATTCCATACATCCATGAGCATTCTCCTTTGGCACTTTTTAACCTCAAATACTCAATTCAGAAATCGGCCTTATAGCTGTACCTAGAATCGATAGAATTCCAGTGTTGTAACGGCATAATTAACGTTATAAATATGCACCTGCACATAAAAATTTCCACGTAGGTGTGCATCGGTACCTTGAATGTGTGCAAGGGGGTTCTCTTGTACCCCACTAACCACGCCACCTAACTTTCAATTGAATGTTTGTAAAAATATAAAAAAATTGATCCTAAATTCTAAGTTTAAATAATTCTAAACTTCGAGCCTAAATTGTCGAGCTCGCTTCGCTCGCTCTTGCATCATACTGCTTTCCTTCTCAAGCTTTTCTGCTTTTCTTTTCCAATGTGACTTTTTCAATTCTGCAAATCATTTCAATCGTAACAGTAAAGGAAAACATCAGGTAAGGTTGATGACACCCTTAAAATATCGAGTGTCGTATTTTTTTTTTTCGTAATACACTCGAAAGGGGATAAGGCTCCATGGCCTTATCCCGTTTGATATGCTATATCAAGGATATGCGAATTCAACTCATAGGGTGGAGGACATAATATCCTTTCTAAATTATTTACGCTGTAACGAAAACGTTTAAAGAAAATGTGTCATACTCTGACATGGAGTTGTTCCCTTTGACCTTCTTCTTCTGCCGATCTCACTTACGAAATTAGGAAGCTGGGCTTATATAAGTTTGTTCTCCATTGTTGTAACTCCTGCAAGTCGTTCCAGATAAATAAATATGTCGTAAAAGTTAGTGTGTGACTGTTGCAGACAAACAGACCTAAAACAGCGAGGTCCAGCAGACATACCCCATAATTTTACATAATTACATAAACAGGCTTACCCGCAGGCAATACCATCTATTTAATTCCCGCATAAGTTACTTCTAGGGCTTCTAAGTTAGCGTATACACCACATGAATTGCCAAACTTGCTCAGGGTACATTGCTCGCAGAACGGAAGGTCAATGGGGCCGCAAAGTTCTATAGTGGCGATCGCGTACCGATAGCAGCGTTGGAAGGTCTTCCACTAGGTGAACCGATGACCTGGTGAACGGGGATCCGCTGGATGCTAGACGCAAAGGAACGGTCGATGTGGTGACATTTGGGGAAGGCCTATGTTTAATAGTGGACATCTATCAGCGTCTGAAGCGACATTGACTTCCAACTATCTGATAGAGATCGGGTTTGCTAGGTAACAATATTAAATTAATAAATCATGGCATAATTGATGGTTTCCAATTGATCAAATAGTTTAAATACATTCTAAAATGTTTGCGGATTGTTCAAGGTTTCAAGGAAATAATTGAGTCTGTAAATTTTAGACATCAAAAATGGTTTTAACGAGCCGATTAAAACTATGTATTCACGTATTTAGACACGGACATCCGTATATTGGTTTTGCCTTGTGTGTAAAATCGTATATGTACATAGCCATAACTAACTAACACTAGGTCATACAATTAATCATGGGCCATGTTTGATTTTGAACAGACGAGGCCTTGCTTTTTAGGGTTCCGTACACATAGGTTCGAAGGATCTGAACCGGACCCCTTTTGTTGTCACTCACGTGTCCGCCCGTCCGTCGGTCCGTCTGTCCGTCTGTCCGTCTGTCCGTCTGTCCGTCTGTCCGTCTGTCCGTCTGTCCGTCTGTCCGTCTGTCCGTCTGTCCGTCTGTCCGTCTGTCCGTCTGTCCGTCTGTCCGTCTGTCCGTCTGTCCGTCTGTCCGTCTGTCCGTCTGTGCGTCTGTCCGTCTGTCCGTCTGTCCGTCTGTCCGTCTGTCCGTCTGTCCGTCTGTCCGTCTGTCCGTCTGTCCGTCTGTCCGTCTGTCCGTCTGTCCGTCTGTCCGTCTGTCCGTCTGTCCGTCTGTCCGTCTGTCCGTCTGTCCGTCTGTCCGTCTGTCCGTCTGTCCGTCTGTCCGTCTGTCCGTCTGTCCGTCTGTCCGTCTGTCCGTCTGTCCGTCTGTCCGTCTGTCCGTCTGTCCGTCTGTCCGTCTGTCCGTCTGTCCGTCTGTCCGTCTGTCCGTCTGTCCGTCTGTCCGTCTGTATGTCTGTCCGTCTGTCCGTCTGTCCGTCTGTCCGTCTGTCCGTCTGTCCGTCTGTCCGTCTGTCCGTCTGTCCGTCTGTCCGTCTGTCCGTCTGTCCGTCTGTCCGTCTGTCCGTCTGTCCGTCTGTCCGTCTGTCCGTCTGTCCGTCTGTCCGTCTGGCCGTCTGTCCGTCTGCCCGTCTATCCATCTGTCCGTCTGTCAGTCGGTCGGTCTGTCTGTCTTCTGTCACTCGGGTTTTTCGGCCAAACGGTTGGAGCTGCAGTCTTAAAATTTTCACAGTAAGCATCTTGTTGACTCAAAGCCATACAAATTATCAAAAAAAACAAATTATAGGGAGTCTCCCATACAACAAAAGGGGGCCGTGAAAATATGTTTGACCTGTTACGTCGAGTGGGAAATACTGTACCTATATTTTGTTTTAAAAATATTGGAAAACAAAGGAATGAGAACAAGAAAATCAAACAAGTGCGTGTCGGATTTAGCACATTCAGGCTTACGTACCAAAGAAAAACAGATTTATCAATATATTGGTATTTTTATTATGGTATACGTATTAACAACAAGTATCACCAAATTTCAAGTTCGTAGGTCAACGGGAAATAAAAAGAACTTCGGCACAAAATTGTGTGACAGACGACGGACAGACAGACATGTGATTGTCAGCAATAGGGCTGCGTTTGAACCCGTCGGGTACGGTACCATAAAAAATATTTATTTTTGAACTATAGATTTGCCCGTGAAAAAGAAATAATTTGTTGTGGCAACGTTGTGCGTGGCCCAGTGGCTAAGAGCCCGCTTCTCATTGAGGGCGTGGGTTCAAAACCGTGCAAATACCAATGTGACTTTTTTACTTCATGTATACTTTCTATATGGCGCACGGTTGGCGCAGTGGTTGAGCGATTGACTGCTGCGCTGCGTGTCGCGGGTTCGATTCCCGCACGGAACAAATATTTGTATGACATACAGATAGTTGTTCCGGCTCTGGGTGTTTGTGTATGTGAGTTTATATGTTTGTAAACGCACCCACGATACAGGAAGAAATTCCTAGTGTGAGGCAACGTTTTTTTTAAATGAATGAATGAATGAATGTACATCGCTTATCGGACATCCCTTATCGGTGAAGGAATAAAGTGAGGAAACCTGGCCTCTGAATACTTAACGCTTTGAGCAAGCGTGGTGATAAATGCTCGTCGTGCCTTCTCTGTATGAGAAGAAACTTTTATCCTGCAGTGGGACAATTACTGGGGCTTATCATTATTTTTTATTATTAATTGAAAAGGACTAGATACTATAGAAGAGCTCGTGGCTAAATAATAACAGCCGCACTGGTTGATCATCAAGGTTAAGCAACGCTTAACGAGGTCGGTCCGTGGATGGGACCATTTCAACATACCGAGGTTTCACCGTGCCTCGGAAAGCACGTTAAGCCGTTGGTCCCGGGTCCCGGCTGTCATTTGAAGATCTTTGATAGTCGATACGGGTAGTCAGAAGATTGAGATCTGACACCAGACTAGCCAAGGGGTATCGTATTACCCAGTTACTGGGTTGTGGAGGTCAGATAAGCAGTCGCTCCATGTAAAACACTAGTACTCAGCTGAATCCGGTAAGACTGGAAGCCGACCCCAATATAGTTGGGAAAAAGGCTAGGCAGATATTGAACTGAAAAGGACTGATGGTCTCAGTGACATGAACTTGTGTATCTATCTATAAGTTCCAAATTCCCACACCCTCTCTACTTCACAAAGTCGATTCGTAAATGAAAATCGAATCAAAAAACCATAAATAAATGATACAGATAACTAAGTTATTGGTTTTAAATCACATTATTCCCTACATCGTACTGAACTCAATTTGAAAGATTGGCTCGAGCACCGAAGTGCAATAGGGTGATGGTATAAAGGCAAGATTGCATACCTGTGCTACGACCTAGGGCTGGAACACACTCGCTATTTATATCGATACTTTACAACCTATCATTATACTTTAATAGTATGGTATTTTAACGCAGGTATAAAATACCTCGGCGTGTGTCTTGCATTTTAAAAAAGATTATAATCTTTCTTAATTGGCATATTTATTTAAAGTCAACACCCTCTTCATTATTTGACTCGGTGGAACGCAGAGCAAAGAGGCTCATCGGCGACATTGAGCTGGTGGATACCAAGCTTCACAGCTTGGCTCATCGCCGCAAGGTTGCCTGCTTGTCGGTCTTCTACAGACTGTATTTCGGTGAGTGTGCTCAAGAACGCCACAACGTCATCCCACCAGCCCCCTTCTACCATCGGACATCTAGACGCACTGCAAGTTACCATCCTTACCTTGTTGCCATTCCACCAAATCGCACCAAGCGCTTCCAAACATCCTTCATAATGCGCACAGCGAATGAATGGAACTCACTACTTGCGTCTGTGTTTCCGAATGTATTCAACCCGAATCTCTTCAAAGTTAGAGTGAACAGGCTTCTTCTGGGTAAGCTTATTCCATCGTCGACTCTGTCTCTGTCACCTATGACTGAGACTAGAGTCAAGAGCAAACCCATCACAAATAAAAAAAATAAAAATAATAACCTTTTTTCTAAGCCTTTGAAAGTGCCATCCCATTATTTACCAACAATTACCTAGTTGAAACTTAATTATAACGTTATAAGCCATTGTTTATGCAAACTAACCTCTAAGGTCTGGTAAATTTATTAAATAGACAATATAAAATATAATAATCCTTAGTGTTCAAATGCCAAACACATAGATCTAGTGACATTTAGAAACACCTGTTTAAGCTAGAATATCGTTAAAAACGATTAATCGTTAGTCAAGATTCTTTTAAAATAATTATCACGATCACAACTGTATTTTGCAACACAAATGACACTCGCACGAGTTAAATTAATACTGCTAAACAACGTTCGGATCAGAATCGGTTCGGAATCAATTTAGCGTGGCGTTTGCCCACTTATCGAGCATTGTTGGACTGAGATACTCGCTTTGTGACGTTTCCCATCCCTACGGGCGCCCGGCGGGGGGTGTTCGATGATTGATGGCTGGCCGGCTGCACGCCGCGTCGGAGCGGGACGGAGGTATCGGTGAGGTGTCGGACCTCTCTGTCAGATGCACAGCGGGCTGGCCTCGTAATTGAATGGCAATTACCTGGGCTGTAAATATGACACAGGCGCGTAATTGTAGGAGTGGAACGAGTGCGGCCCGAGACCGCAGTGTGTACGCTGCCTTTGAGATGAAATATTGAAATCACGTGCGTGCGTATGTCTCCCGTGCACTGGCCACCGTGCACCAGCTACTGCGGCTTTAATTGTCGCTGAATTGGGGCATGACACTTTTAATTTAATTAACTTTTTTGTTGTTTAACAACAAACAAATGCGTTTTACCGTGAAGGTTTTTTAACAAAAAGTATCATGTTTACAGCATTGTTCACGTAAACAGTTGATATTTTTAGAGATACTTGACTCCGGTTGTCGGTTGGGTCCTACTCCAAAAAAGTTAATACATTATGACCATATTTTATTCAGCCAACGAGACTTTTTTTATTTTGGGTTCCTTTTTATACTGTTTGTCATCCCAAACTAGCCCAAATCCCTATGACACAAAATAAATTAAATATTTCCGATCATTGAAAAAAATGTTGGTCGTTGGTCCACAAGAATGCAGAATGTATTTTTTTATAGAACTAAAAATGAATGAAACATGTTCTACATATTAAATGCATAAATGTGGATAAACGTATGAATGTATTTATGAGATAAAATCTGTTTAAAAATCTGTAATTAAAAAATAATTGAAACATGGCATTTGGGCTTCAGTTGAACAGCATGTGTACAAGACTTTCAAAGTTTCTACACAAAAGTTTGTATGGAAAAATCTAGGCGGTAGAATTCGGTGGTAAATTGGGAGTAGAAAAATAATAAATAATGTATTGTTTAACTTTTATCATCATAAAATATTGCGCAAAGCACAAATATTTAACACTAGCTTCTGTTAGCGGCTTCACCCGCGTGAAAAGTGTTTTATCATCCCAAGGAAACATTATACCGGGATAAAAAGTAGCCTATGTGCTATTCCCGACAATAATCTATCTCTGTGCCAAATTTCACCCAGATCCCTCCAGCCGTTTGAACGTGAAGCAGTATCAAACATACAAAAACACACACTCACAAACTTTCGCCTTTATAATATTCATCATTATCATATCAGCCGAAAGACGTCCACTGCTGGACATAGGCGTCCCCCAAGCGTCGCAACATTGACCGGTCCCGTGCCTCGCATCCAGCGGATCCCCGCAACTTTCACCAGGTCTTCGGTCCACCTGGTGGGAGGCCTTCCAACGCAACGTCTTCCGCTCCGTCTTTCTGCCCCATAGGCCTTCCGTTCTGCGAACAATGTGCCCTGCTCACTGCCACATAAGTTTGGCAGTTCTTCAGGCTATGTCGGTAACCCTGATTCTCTTGTGGATATATCTGATTCGATCACTTCGATTTTATAATATTATTTAATATTATTAAGTGTGATAATTTAGATAACTAAGTTCAAGATGCATTACTATATTAAGAACAGGGCCAGCAACTCGTTTTTCTGACGCCACGGTTCGGCCATACATAGGTCATTCTAGACCGAAGCGAAACCGCGGCGCAGTCTGATCTTCGGGAGCAGTCGTGTGCACGAGACATCGAGTTCCTTGTATCGAGAACGCGTATAAACAAACGTATGCACGACCGTATCTTGACTATTTAAATCTATGGAAAGACGTCATTCGGACTGAAATCTGATTTAGTCAAACGTCAGTATAGGCAAGTAAGACCACTCACTCACAGCTGCTGACCCCATTTCGAACATTGTAAATCATTGTCGACTGATCCTTAACGTTACGTCACCATATTGAGTTACTAAGCTGGTTCAAAGCCGCGGGCTACTCGAAGTGAAAGGCTAAGCAATACATACCTAGCTAATTAAATACAAGTTGTTTCTAGCAACTACTCGGACGTATTTAGCGAATTGTAATAACAACTGGATTTATCCCGCGTTTTCAATTCCGTGAACTATCCATTCCTCAGGCAGAGGCATCGTGCATTCTTCTGGAATAAAAATACTTAAAAAAAAATACAGACTTCCAAATAAAAACACTACAAAGTGAAAAATAATTAATTTTTCGGAAGTCGGTGTTCCTGTTTTCTTTTCTTCGTTTTTAGGGTTCCGTATGCAAAGGGTAAAAATGGGACCCTATTACTAAGACTCTACGATCCGTCTGTCTGTCTGTCCGTCTATCACCAGGCTGTATCTCATGAACCTTGAAAGCTAAACAGTTGAGATTTTCACAGATGATGTATTTCTGTTGCCGCTATAACAACAAATACTAAAAACAGAAAAAATAAATATTTAAGTGGGGCTCTTGTATGGTGTATAAACGTATTATTTTTGCCGTTTTTTGCGGTAGTGGTACGGAACCCTACGTGCGCGAGTCCGACTCGCACTTGGCCGGTTTTTGATACCGACTGTCAAAAAAGATTTTTTTTTATAACTTTGTAAGTAGTTGTGTTTATTTGGAAGTCGGTTGTATTTCTTTGTAAAAATGTTTTTTATTTTCACTTTTTGTTGTGGTACCAAGTTCTATAGTAAGGTATACCTATAACGCCAGAATAGATTACCCGAATATCATAAAACTTGAACATAACCGGTGAAATGAGAGTGTAACCAATTAGAACTGTACACATCTGCACACCCCGTTAGAGCCTTCTGGCGTGATGTTATGAAATGAAATGCAATAAACAGAAATGCATGCTATTGCAGCAGTCCCAAGAGATTTAAAGTCGAACAAAGAACCTCCTCATTTTTATAAAAACGCTTAAAAAGCACCTTCGAAATCGAATCAGTATTTCCAGAGAATATCTCCTACAGACAAACAAACAATGTTTACTCTATAAGGACTTACATGAAACAACCAGTATATTTACATAGTCATTAAAATATGGAAAGTAATAGTGTTTATTTCTAGCTGTTAATTAAATTTTTAATTTACATACAAATAGTGGGCACATGTCGGTGATGCGAGGCAACTGTTACACCGTTGCGCCCCGGGCCCCGGCAGGCGACTGGCGGGCCCCACCGGGCCCCTCGCCACCTGTCTCACGCACTCGAGTGCTCACACAGATATTTGCAGTATGCACCACACTACACTTCATGCCAACTAATTAAGCTCCCCCCATTGTAGACCTACCTACGTACTTCAATTATATTATGCGCCCTCGTAACAGTTGAATTTAATTTTTTTGAAAAGTCTTAAATAACCTAGTTTTTCCTGCGTTCACACGCCACGATAGTCTGTGCCGTCAGTGTAGTGCGGTGCATACTGCAAATATCTGTGTTCACACAGATATTTGCAGTATGCACCGCACTACACTTCATGCCAACTAATTAAGCACCCCATGTAGACCTACCTACGTAATTGTACGTACTCCAATTATATTATGCACCCTGTTAACAGTTGAATTTAAAATTTTAGAAGTCTAAATAACCTAGTTTTTCCTGCGTTCACACGCCACGATAGTCTGTGCCAATTAAAAAATATTTTTAGAACATTGATTCAATTAAAATTCAACACAGCTAGCTAAATCTAACGCGTGCCATACCTACATGACAAAACGCCAGGAGTCAGGTTTTAATTGGCGTGGTGTCGAGTTCGGACCAGAGGAGTGTGAGGGGAGGACGCGGGCGCGGGGAGCGGGCGGATCGCCTCTCGCCCGACACTCAGTTTTTCTCTCACCCTCAACCGAGCAACAAGTGGTTCGATGAACTGTCGAAATTTCTGAAACCGAGAATCTATTATATCGAAGAAATGACAAAGTATCCGCTGGTACTTTGTCTGGAACATCACGTAATGGGTGTTAATCTTAGCCACTCTAATAATATCAATCCTTCATTAATCCCAGCTCCTGCACAATCGTTCATTTAGAACGTTCTCACGCCTCATTAAAGTCTTTTCCGTGATTCGGCGACCGCGTCTACCGTTTCCCGGCGCACAATGAGCGAGTGATTCGGCGGCGAATAACGAGGGCATTTTGTCGGCCGCCTCTCACGTCCGACGCCTTCCGACGCTCAATGAAAGTTTACCTGCAGCCGTAACGAGCGATTTGTCCCCTGGCCCCGGCCCCGCGCCCCCGGGCCCAAATCAAAGCCCATTCACATCTGCATGCCGACACAATGCTGGCAATTAGGCCGCGCCTGGCCCTACAATCGAACGTAATGCGCTCTCGTTCGATGACGCCACGGAGCTGCTCGTCCTTCATCTCGCAGCCCCGAAATCACCCCCGTAATGTGGTCTTCTCAGAATCACTAACAATTAACTTGTTGATACACGATTTATTATCTGTTATAAGAAATAAATGCTCACTAATTCAGTTTTAAACAAACAACGTTCTCCAGTTTCAAAATAATTGCTGATAACTTCCACCGTTATGGATTTTATTTGTGGTACGTGTTTTAGAATGGAAACGCCAGTATTAATCATGTCGCAATCCTTTACATCGAAGCAATTAAGGTCACAAAACATTAAAATTGTAGTCAATTAAGCTCTTTTTCATAAGCCTCGGTCCCTCGTCTGCACTGCCAAGGTTAGGGTCAACTGTTTTGTGCGTCCCCGTCAACGCTTCTTTTGTGAAGGCAATTTGTTTGGCAGAGGTCAACTGCGCACCGTAAATCTCCGCACCTGCCAGTCGCGCCAACTTTCTTCGCTTTGAGTTTAAACTCCCCAATGCATAAACTACTTAGTTGTAATTATATGCCTTTCTCGGATGATTTGTAATCTTCACTAATCATATGTTTTACAACAAGATAATAATACTACAAATTACAATAGAAAGAAACTGTACAGCCGCAACGCGTGCTTTTGAGGAATTTGGCAGCCGTCCCACTTGAACGCAGATTTGTGAAAACTGTATTCCAAACTTTTCTTGAATTTATACGTGAAATCAGAGTTCGTTTGAGTAAAATTGCAGGTTTTCAATTTGTCTCTCAAAGTCTCTAAATGGTTGCGAGTTTGTTTTTTTATCAACAAATATCTTTTAAGAAGACTTCCGTATTAACTACATCATTCCAGACATTTAGATAACGATTTAGCATACGTTTACCTTCATAAATCATAGAAGTGTCTTTAAATCTTAAACTAGCTCAACTAAGCTAAGCGCTGTTAGTGCAATTACAACAATTTCTGCTGCTAGTTCTGCGCACATTTAAAAGTAGTTTTCATAAACTCGCGTCCCGGTGTTGGGAGCCGGCGAACGTCAGTCTTCGACATTTAGTGCCTTCATAATGTATATTTCAACCGCGGTTTATCATGCCTAGCTTGTATATAGTAGTAGTGCATCCAACTGTTTTATGTTTAGCACGAATATAATATTTAAGTGAAGTATTTCACGATATATAAGTTTATAGCAGTCGACTGCCTCGGACACCATGGCCTTTCTTGTAGTAAGAGTGCAGGTCGGATTGCGCGGCACGCTAGCATTAATGATCTCATCCGTCGTGCTCTTGCCACCGCCGGGGTGCCAGCTGTCTTAGAACCCAATGGCCTGGCACGCGTCGATGGGAAGAGACCAGATGGTATGACCATAATGCCTTGGAAGTTGGGTAGGTCTTTGGTGTGGGATGCAACTTGTGTCGACACCCTTGCACCATCCCATCTTCCTAGCACGGTCGGCTGCGCTGGGGCGGCTGCTGCAGGTGCTGAAAACCTCAAACGGCGCAAATACAACAACTTGATTGGTAATTATGTGTTTGAGCCGTTTGGGGTTGAAACACTAGGGCCATGGGGTCCGAGTGCACACCTAATTTTTCGGGATATCGCCAAGCGGTTGGTCGACTCTTCACGAGACCAGAGGGCTGGCCTTTTTTTTGGCCAAAGAATCAGCATTGCCATCCAACGTGGCAATGCTGCCAGCCTTCTGGGCACTTTTCCTGTTGACAGCGATGTAGACGAATTTTTTGACGCCCCGTAATTGTACATATTTTTATTCTTTTTAAGTTTTAATATTAGTTTGTAAATATTATTGTACTTATATAGAACAGAAACAAATAAATCTATCGTTACCGATATATACGGATTTATTAATACTGTTATTGTGAAAAGTAGAGCTAATGGAAAGGTTCTGTTATTTTTTCGTGATTATCATGTGTTTGAAGACTTTATAGACTAAATATGAAGATAATAGTTCAGATAACGATTGCTGTTATAATAATAATGAATAAGCTATTCTCAAAATAAAATAGTTATACAAACATTTGAAGAGTTTGATGATGAGGCGTTTGTTGAACTCATAAAAGGCTATATCAGTACCATAGAAGATTTTGACTAGGAAAAACTGGTTTTATACAAACATTAGCTCTTCAAGAAATAATTTGTAGTATCTGTGTCAACTAGATCTTTTTGTACTACCTGTACATTACACATCAGATTTAT
Organism: Orthosia cruda; assembly: GCA_964057195.1. Classification (NCBI taxonomy): domain Eukaryota; kingdom Metazoa; phylum Arthropoda; class Insecta; order Lepidoptera; family Noctuidae; genus Orthosia; species Orthosia cruda. The sequence continues at coordinate 7,271,096 of OZ059849.1, forward strand.
TTTGGGTTCACAAACGGTGAAATCTGTTGATTTATGTCCGGGCACAAATCACGTGTTGGTACACTTGTTGACAGAACTCGGTGTAGTGTCGGCACACACTTGACGGAGTTTGTGTAACTGTTGCTTTGGCACCCGAACGTGCGTGTGCGCACGCAACTTCAAATACTTACTGAATTACACTACAAAGTATTGACAGTTGTTGAATATTTATAGTTTCAACTTTAGCTGTGCTGATGAGTGTTATAGTAATAGTTTCTTCATCATGTTCTTCAGCAGTAGTCGTAGCTTTTTCTTGATTTCCGCCATCAGCTTAAGTCTCAGCTGTTACGGCCTTAAAAAGTTTTAAGTCATCTAGTTCTTATTCATCCAAATTTATTTTACGTCGCTTACAAGGCAGAAGTGAGACCTTCACAATATCCAAATGAAAAACAAATGATGATTGCGCTACTGTTCGTTCTTCGTTACAAACTACCACACATGGCACGAACCACCTCAAAAGACACTCCCCATGTGGAGTTACCTCGACAATGATTCAATAATTAACACTCGACAATTGCGCAAATGTCGTGTGGGTGACGACGGCACACGGGGCTGCCCGACGCGTCATTAAGGAGTATTCACGCCGTCCGACAATATTCTTCATTTGCGTACCGGCCGTCATTTGGCGCATTGTGACCGACGCGCGACACCCGCCCTCCGCTGCAGCGGTGCAGTGTGCCACCGCCTTAATTGTACCCTTGTCTCGTTGTTACCCGTTTTAGAGACGTGAATATGTAAACTTATCTTGAAATAAGATGTCCGCATTTACGCTTCTTGTTCTCCTCTCATCGAAATGAAAATGGTCCAAAAGACTCTGCTTCAAGTAACACGGCAAAGGAAACTACTAGCTAATCACAGAAGTGCACTCAATAAGACCAGACTTTACCTTTTGGAGTACAATTTGGAGCCACTTACACAATTGACGAGTATCACACATTATCCTGATTGGATGAGACGTCGTGTAGCGCCGTACGTTTTGGCAGACAGAGGGGGAGTGCTGTACCCATTAGTATCCCGGCTATAATACTGATGAGGAGACGGTAACATGAATATAGAAAATGTTATACAACGAATACTTAAAGGATTAAGAAGGCTGTCTAAAATACACCCACAATACGCAAATGTAGCCGTTAATACAACTTTCACAAGAAGTATATTTACATAATCACTCTAATTGAAGCAGCTGTCGATACAATGTATAAAGTTATTACAAATACAATTTTAATAGACAGGGAACAATAAAATTATAAACCATTACAATTAAATTAGTCAGGAATAAAGGCCATTATATTAAATTCCCGTGGATCTGAGTGTTCTCACCTCTATTAATTAAGAAATATAATATTGGTAACACATTCACCTGCCGGGTATCTGTGAATGAATAATTCTAAGTTAATTATGAGCTTTAACGCGGTGTGTCAAAGTGTAATTTCTATTGTGTTCCGGATCGTATTAATGTAGTAGAGCAATGGACAGGTTGTGTAACGGTGCATTTGTTTTCGTAATAAAAGCCTCGATATCTTTGGAGTGAGTCACCGATTACCACATTATATTCATCTAGACATAATGCCCATGATTAATAAGGTCCATTAACTTTAAACAAAGATTAATTTCGAAGCGGTGCAGTCTTGTAAGAGATTTCCTTGTACCACGAAAACTAAGGACGCTTAGAGCTTTTTATTTATGAACGGTGGTGCATATTTTATGAAAGATAGACTCTTTAGTGCTGTGCTCGATGAAATCGTGAAAAATATCAAAACGGGTAACTTAAAATATAGTGTTAAATAAAGAGGTTTTTGTAAAATCACTTTAGATTTGTTTGCATTAAAAGCATCCATCGACAATGAAGCTATGGTGGGATTCGGGACAGTTATGTCATTGGCCACCTGTGACAGCAGGTTGCCAGTAAAATTTAAAGGCTTTGTGTTGTCATATGAAATAAATCGTAAGAATTCAAAACTTATTAAAACTTGTGATTCAAAACCAATCCGAATGATATATATTATGTAGTAACTTAAGTTTTGAATCCTGAAAAGGAACCAAGCAAAAATACATCAATATAGTCTTGGAGAAGAGGAGCAGAAATTCGAGTGGGAAGTTGGGAACTTGTAATAATAAGAATTAATAAGAAAATTTGAAAAATCACGAAATTTTCGTAAGCCCGAGCTTCAAACACACCAAAGTTTCATAATACCGGCTGGAGGTGCGCGTGTACTCTGTGAAGCGCCCACCTGCGCCCGCGCATCGGTTGATCGATCGGGCTAAACCGAACTGAACCGAATTAGCCCGATAATGCTCCATCCGTAAAATTATTGAATTAACCAGAAATCGAGACCGGCCTCTTTCTTGTAACCCGACACGGAATGTGTAATGAGTTTCCTGTCGGGATGGCTAAGGTTATTTTTCGACTCGGTTCACTTTCACGATGAAATGAATTGACACTGCGCAGCCAGCATAATATAGGCCCATATGACCTTTCTTAATTCTTTAGTGTAACATTTTTATGTAAGTATGCCAATTTTATATATTGCCCATTTTACTTTTTAGTGTACCTTTTTATATATACAGTGTGAACTCAATAATAATGACGCTGAAGGGACTGCACATTTTCTGGCGTTATAGAGAGTTGTCGTTATATGGAGAAAAGGCATATTATTCTGGTGCAGTCTGTAAGACCATACCAGCTTGATCCAATAGGTTTCTTAGAAGATTTGCCTCCTTTCTCTGCTTGTAGAATTTTTCTTTGATTTTCCATATTGTAGACACGGTAGATCAACTGAAACCAAAGCGTCTTCCAACAACATTTATCTTTTCACCAGACTCTATAGCGCGTATTAAAAAAAGATGTTCGTCAATTGAAAAATATTTTTAAGAATATGATAACTTGTTGATAATGCATAATAATAATCTAACGACAGTCTAGCAGCTTAGGTAAAGACGTGTAAAGTAATCACAAGAAACAAACGAACGAATTTCTTAGAATCTTCGGTACGAATGATGCCGACAATCAAGTTTTACATTTATTGTCTGGCCGTATTTACATACGGCCAGACAATAAAATAACAAACAAAAGAACTTACACAGCTGCAGTTCTTATCAATTTCGGCAACTTAGAAAGTACCTACAAATAATAGGTGCTTTATAAGTTGTCGAAATTACTTGCTTTATAATTTTTATTTAAATTAAGTTATTTAGAGTGAGTGTGATGCTACATAGAGTGTATCATTGCATGGACAACAGGGAAAACCAACCAAAGTCGAGTAATTTCGACGGTATAAGGAGTTTGACATTAAATCGAATGACATTATATGGAGTACCATTCAAACCAATCCATACCAAGTTACCAAATAATTGTTACCATATATATACCAATTAAAAATATGGCCTATTGAGTGTACATTTTTATATATAGACTTTATATTTGCCCTTTTTAGTGTGAACCTAAAATCTTATTAAGATGTTGATTTTAAAAATCATCAGAAATCTATGCCAATATTATAAAGAGGAAAGATTTTTTTGTTTGTTTGATTGTTTGTTTGTTTGTACCGAATAGGCTCCAAAACTACTGGACCGATTTCAAAAATTCTTTCACCGTCGGGAAGCTACTCTATCCCCGGGTGACATAGGCTACTTTTTATCCCTGTATTCCCACGGGAACGGCAACTACGCGGGTGAAACCGCGAGGCGTCCTCTAGTTATTTATATATTGTTTACTAGAACATTGTCTTCTAGAACATTGCATTCGTCAATTAAATCAGCCTTAGTTCCATCATCAGGAACATTGCATCCATCATGTCCACTTTCTCCAATCTTCACCCAAAGTTCCAAAGCTAACAGACTCAGAATGAAGGAATCGCATCACTAATTCCTGCCTCAGTTTCGCAGTTGCTCGGCCCGTGGGAACAACAAATGAACTTAACGGATTGGGTTCAATAGTTAACGTCTAATCGACTTTAGTTGGCTTAATTGTTAAACTGATCGTTGTGACAATAGACGCTTTTACTACGAAAAAAGAATAGAAGTTGAAGTTGAATAAAGTTAGTCAGCTGTCTTGTTCTCTTGAATAACTTAATCAAAATGGCACTCAAATACCTGTGTTTCAAATCCCTGTGGGCTGTAAGCACTAAAAGGATTCGGTCCAATAATTAATATTCACGAAAATGCATAAAGTGTCCTCGACGGGCCGGTCGGCAGGAGATACTCAATCTATAGCAATGATGACGTTGTCGTGTACTGTCACTCGTTCCATCTGACATCGTCAAATAACTCACTCTGACTTTATTTTACTTCTGTATGTAAATGCACCAATTAGCGGGTCTTACGTTGCTCGGTAGGTAATACTCATTATTTCAAGCTGGGATTTTTTCCTGCGAGCGTACCGCAGCCGCTGTAATTAACCATGAACGGGACGGGTCCTTCAGCGTTTGCTTATTAACGTCTAATCTTTGTTGGCGCCCGTCGATCTTAATTAATTCAATTAAAGTATTAAGGAGTAGGTGAAGGTTGCGGTCCTCTCACTGAAATTTAAAAACTTAACGTCGCCGTCGTCGTAACGACTCACCGGGTATAGAAGGGGGAGGCGAATTAATCAAATAATACCGCGGAGGTGCGGGGACGGCGCCCCCCCGCCCTTCGCCCCGCGCGCCCCTCTCGACCGCGTGGCTCAGTCGCGACCGGAACGCCGCACGGGGAAGTGTCGTCGGTCCCCACAAACATTTCTACTTTTTTCGAAGTTCTCTGTACAGTTTTGTTTTAAAGTTTTACAAGGAAGTTTTTATGTGACCAGTCTTTTATCCTGTCGAACTGAAAGGTTAAGAGACTGCGCTCGACGGTGTAGTTTCTCGAGTTCATACGTTTATTGTGTTTTTTTGTTATTGTTAAGTTTTTTTGTTTGGTGCATCGTGCCGGTCCGGAGACCGGCGGGTCCCTTCGAGGCACCAAGCCTGGACGCGCGCCTTACAGACCCCAGAGGACAAAGCCTTTAGGTAACTATTGGGAAGAAGTTGGTGGTTGGCCTGTAACGATCGAACGTCTTTAGCGTCGAACTGCAATGCAGCATGTTTGTAAACAGACTGCATCAACTAATAAACTATGACACGCTGGATATTATAACAATAGCTCAGCTGCTAGATGCAGGCATAGCTCGTGTGGTGCAGGGGCAGCCGGCTTTACTCGCGACGGCTTGCTGTTGCTAACTAAACTTCAAACTAAGCGGCCACGTGTGGCTCAACTAATTGCTTCAATCAAACAGTTCAAATATAGTGATGTGCAATTATTGACATGAAAAGTTAAATCCTGTAACTATTGGCAGTGAGAATCTTCAACAACTATTACTTCTGTTGTAACAATCTTGGTCTAAGTTCGTGTCGGTACCTAAACTTAAAAGTTTTTTAAGAAGTTTTTTTTAAACTGATCAGCGTTGCAATTAATATCAAGGCGATTGCAGTAGATAAATCGGATAATGAACTTTGAATAAGGATATAATTAAAAAATATAATTAATGTTAGTGAAACGAAAAAACGTGTCCGAATGAAGGAATTAATTAAAACTTATATCACCAAAGAAGACATCATAATAGATTACCCCGTACAACAGTATCTCCAAAATCGTTAATTAATAAACATCTCGTGAGCACAACACTAATTATTTTACCGTCAGGTGAAACTCAATTACTAAGAGATAATTAAACCATCAAGGATTTATTTACTTTGAACATCAATTTTCTTTAAAATAAACCTACTTTTAATTAAAGCTTTAACGAAAAACAAATAGAGAAGAGGAGAGGCGCGCAACCCTTGCGTATACGAGCGCCGTCACCGCGGCCCGACCGGGGCCCCGACATTGTTATTGGGGACTTAGGCCTATTCGCAACTGAGTCGAGAACGGGGCCGGCCAATCTACATTAAGCCACGAACTAAACAAAACGTATGATTGCCTGCCATTTGAAGAAGAAATTACATCACCAGCCCAAGTTGCCACAGAAGTATGCAAATGATATGATGACTGACGAAAATGTGTCTAGACCCTGGAGCGTACAAATTATTTCATCAAATCATTCGTAATAAGACGGGTTAAAATTAATTTAAAACATGTCTAAGCAATATTATACGGACCACTTCATTTCATCGCCGGTTTAATTAAAAACGAGTGCCCGCTCCCCTCGTTTTCGGGTTGGAGTACCCCCTGCGCCCGCGTGGGCGTCTCGCTCCGCTTATATTTAGATAATTGTACAATCATCTAAATTAATGAGTCCTCTCGTCCGGCCCTGGCCTCTATTGTATTATGTTTGTGCTGGCCACAGAACGGATACACGGTGACAATTTTAATTTAAAAATTCTAATTAATCCATTATTCATTTCGTGCTTGACTCTCGACTCGAGATTCTAAATAATTTCCGAGGATTTTAATTTGGAAGTTGTAATACATTTAACGTTTCATTAGATTAAAAATGATAATAAAATTCTAATATATTTGGACAGTTATAAATAATGTCACGCTTTTAATACCCAATAATGCGGTTAATAGGTTCTCCATGGAACATGATTAAAAGGAGCATGGAGAAGAGTACAATCTCTGTGGGTGTTCATAACTCCGAGTTGACGACAGTGATAGAGCTCAATGCAATTAAAAGTTTCACTACGTGCGTGGACGAGGCGCCGCGCGAATCTACCTTAATTTATTCCAGCGATAAGCCCAAGTTATGAGAGCCAATTAATTACTTATTTTAACTAAGATTCTTATTTGGATATTAAAACAGATTTTGCAACTGATTCTTTAAATGCACGTAATCAGATTGTTTGCCTACATAAAGGCAACATCAATGTAGACGAAGTAATGGAATTAATTTATGAAACAAAAGCAAATTGATGTTTCGTGCATCGGTGGTTTGTAAACGACAAGCCCGCTGATGGACAAATGGAATTAGCGACGGATCCATCATCGAATGCCCTCGCAAAATTAAATGCATCAAGCAACAGGACTGAGTGCATGGAGTGGGCCTGTGGGCCGGACAGCCGACAGGCGCCCCCGGAAGCCCCGGGGCCCGGCGATCAGCCTAATGAACCCGCACCACCCCGCACCCTGATTTATTAACGAATTAAACGCATTCTGCTGCACCCTCATGAAAACACCATGTACCCACACTAATGGGGTTTGATTAAAGAAAAAGAAGCATCGCCGAGCATAATCATAAACTTTTATTGAATCCACCTTAACTTCCCGAACGGAACCGGCCAAGATTGTTAAGATAATTGGATGTTCCCTGAAATAATCCAAATACGAGGCGTGTTTCTTTCAATCAAAACTTTGTAAATGCTAAAATCTCCAGAAGAGCTAATGTTAATTTTCCTTAGTTTAACATTACTGAGCAGAACATAACCAGTTCCGCTTGGTTAACAGTCTACCTACACATTAGTTCCTTACATTTAAAGAGCAACTAAACAACTCGCTTACTATGCAAATACAGCTTGCATATAGCATGCCAGAGCTACGTAAACTCAAATTCTATTTTCTTAAACAATAATGTGATATTTCGAATAAATCCGTAATATAATTTGTGCGAAATATTCTGGAACCGCTATTTCGTCTGTGATACGTTTCGAATGAATACTAATATATTTAATGCTCTAGCCAGACGCTATTCTAAAACGCGGGGTGCGACAGGTGTACGTTCCCATGTTTCTCTTATAAAAGCCTTTTATTCAGAGGAGGATATTCCAACGCCACAAATGAGAGTTGATTGTTGAACTAAGAGGATTACCAAGTATCTATGGCATCAATATTTAAAATATGTTTTATTTCACTTGATACTCTAAATATTCAGAGTTTAAAATTCCTATTGGAGTTATGTTCAAGCAATATGGAATTGGGTATTGAATAAATTGAGACGGCGTAGTCGGAGTCATATTATTGTTGCATCCATTATTCAGGGAACAGGCCGGTAAGGGACGGAGCGCCTCCAGACCTTACATTATTAAACACGCGTTACAAACACGCCGCCCTAAACTCATTCTCGATGTCTTTGGCGAGTCCTGATGGTGGAATGATTGCCTCCTCGACAACTTCATGGGCTTCGCAACTCTTTTTATCTTCGTTTATCAAACTCAGATCGCACGTATATCAAAGGCCAGATGTGTGGCAACATTTATCTTGAGTTATAGCTAGACCGCGAAGTAAATCTCGGAGAAACTATTTAAGGCTTGAATTGGAATTCTCATTGAGGCAGTAGGCTCACAGTGGAACACCTGCTTTGATATCGCGCATGCCCTCTCCCCAGTCCGTAAGTCCACATTGACTAAACCGGTTTCGATTACAGGTTATAGCTACCTACTTATCCGTTTGGCGGAAACGAACCTCTCACGTAAGTTGTTGTGCATATTCTTAATACAATGTACAATTAGTTTTTTTTCTTTGTAAACTGTTTCAAACAAGCACCTAACAACTTGCCAAAGTTTTTCATCGTCTGATTGTACTTCGGATGTTTATAATTTGCTTTGACCATAACTTAGAATTTTATTATCTCTTGTTTATGTATCCAAGTCTGGCCTACTTATGTCATGATTAGAAAATTTTCAACTGATATTTACAGAAAGATTATCAAATATTACCCACGTTCCAGGAAGAAGCAATTCAACTCCCATAGAAAAATAAACACAGTCAACCGAAGTTTATTTGTTTTGTAGGTAAGAGGGTCTTGGCCATGAAATAATGATGTTTGAAGAATTTAAGAACAAGCGTTTAACCTCTATCACAATAACGAGACGCGCATTCTTTGAATTAAAGAATTTTAATATAGCGCAGACAGTTGAAAAGAAAAACAGAATAGATATTAACTACACGAAGTACCTGAGATTGTCAAGCTAAAAATATCAGAAAATGTCTAATATTAACCTCAAGAATTTATGATTTAAGATTTCAACATATTTACTGAAGCTAGAGAAAGCAATGAGGAAAACAGAAATAATTCTTCTGAGGAAGACATTCCTTTCAAACAATGCTGGCCTTATTCAATCAAAATAAGTGCACTTCTAGCTATCTTAATGGTAGTTTTCGATGTCGATGATTGAAAGCTTAAATTGAATTGTGAATGAGAGCAAGGGACAGCTGTTATTGTGCCTTCACCGAACAGAGACGGATGATCTCCTTAATTTCTCTCTGCGTGCGGCCACTCAACTTGTGCCAGTCATCCCATTTGATTGTTGAGGATATTTCGTGTCGTAATTGGTACTAATTATTGTTTTGAGGGCACTCTGTTATATGTGCTGTTGTAAAATTCATGTGGTTTTTTTAATCGCGATGGATTATGATTTATAGATAGTCGTGTTTTAATGTCCTTTTAATGGACTTCAAATCTGGCAGAACAAGATTTATCAATAAAAAATCCATTGAGTTCTGATTTTTATTTGCCTTTAAGCGTTTTCTTATGACACCAAGACACATCTAATACACTTACGACAAATGGCAAAACAGGTTCCATACAGATCAAGACTTTTTATTACTTAGGTTACCCAAGAGTGTCTTGGAACAGGAAAGTGGTTACATGATAAGGAAACTCAAACACATCAAATGAATTGCTTCAATTTCTGGACTGGAGTGGTTCCCACTATAAAGTTAATGTAAGAACAGAAGAATGGAAGTGGAAATTAATAGGGAGCCTTAGCTAATAATGGCAATAAGCTTAGTAAAGACGGGGCCCATAATTCACCGGTTGCCATGGTAACTGGCACGCCAAACACGAACAACGAGGAGATATAACGGCAGTTACGTGTCGATATCTGGTTCACATCTACATAGAACACAATAATAAGATTATAATGAGTGGTGGCCACAGAGCCTTTTGAAAGAATCATCGATTAATTTATTATATCGAAAACT